>OZ024897.1:13469450-13529450 GCA_964017195.1 Siderastrea radians
AATAGCCTGTGTTAAAGCCCGTGACCGGTTAACTCAGCAGTTAAACAAAAAGGAAGAAAAAGGTATGAGAAAGCGAGATGATGTTTGACTGTCACCTTCGCAAAGGTTGTCAACTGTTCCCAGTTTATGAAAAAGGCGCGCGCTCAAATTATGCAGTTACGTCAAAGCTTCCCAAGGAAACCACATTCAACCGATAACTATAAATATTTTAGTTAACAGTTAGAAAGCTGCTTTCTCGTGTATCCTAGCTTTTAAGGAGTTTACGGAAAGCTTAAGAGGAAATGGTCCGTTTTAAAACAGCAGGCGGCAAACGGCAGGTTGATAACGTTTGCTGTCCTCTATTTCTATGTAATCACGTTCACAGGGCCAGCCCGTCTTAGGGACCGGTCATTATTTAGCGGGGGGGTCGGAGGGCCACTATATTTAGGGGGAGGGTCACTATTTTTGGAGCTCGACTTTAGGGAGGGCCATTATAAAAAAAAATACCATTAAGGGGAGGGTTACGATTTTCTTGAGATACGTATTTACACGTGTCTTAAACTCAGATATCTCTTGATTTTGGTCACCTCTGCCTCTTGTACGTTTTCAATTTCTCATTGGTTGCAGCATTAAAAGTGAAATGCGTATCTGTTTGATAAAATGCTATATTAAATTTGTACACTATTCATTTATTGTACAAAGCTCGTACAAATCTGTATGAGAAGATTTCAGAAGAAGCGAAAAGCCGGCCGCAAAACTCGCGCACACGCACCGCACATTGTATCCATGGAGATTTCAGCATTGCAAGTGTCTCATCCAACATTGTTTGAACTTGTTTGAACCGTTTGAGCACACACCTTCAACGATATTGAGCCCGACAAATTTGGCAGTTACGAGCATTTGCACGAGCCTTTTCAATGATGATTATTTATACCTAACAACAACTAATAACAAGCTCTACTGTTTGAAATCCAAACAATATTTTCTTCCAGGATAAAATTTGCCACATAAGTATATAAAACGTCTGATTTGGATAGTTAGTCCGGTTAGTCTGATACATGGTCCAGGTATGGCATGGAAGTTGGGGAATTGTCCCCGTAATCGTTATCTGACGAATACTCCTGCACTGGCCAGGGTTCTACCTAGGATTTATTGTTTGGGGGAGAAGTCCCGAGTGGCTGAAGGCCACCAGCTTCCTCGGGGTGTCCGGGGGCATGACCCCCCCCCCCCCGAAGTTTTTTGAAATGAACATACGCTGAGATGCAATCTGGTGCATTTTGATCACAATTTTGAGATAACGTTACAAAGTATTTTATTTTATTTGTCATATAGTGTGCTTAGACAGGGAATACGTATAGTACTTCATGTGCACCGACCTCGTGGCGTTTGGATAATTTTTACAATATAGTTACTAATACACTGTAATGATGACAATATTTTTTTTGGGGGGGGGGAAACTGGGCATTTTGGGGGGGAAGCTTCTACCCTCAAATACCCTAGATAGAACCCTGCTGGGGCCTTATTCAAACCGTGGCTGCTTCAACAACACTGCAGTCATCTTTTTCATCATAACTCTCATCACCATCATCATAATCCAGATCATCGTCATCATGGTCGTCGTCGTTGTCGCCGTGGTTACTACTAGTTGCAGCGTTGCCTCCATTCTTGCCTAGTATGCCTGAGAGGTAGTCCTTCACGTCAATGCTTAGCCGAGGTGTATCATCTTGGCATAGCAATAATTCCACCCATTTCTTTTGTCTTTTGTTCAGTCTTAACACAAGCTCTTTTTCTATGTAACTTTTTCCACAGAGAGATTCTTCGTCTAAACCAGGGGCGATCTTTTTTTAGAACCTCTGACTTCCTCTGAGAGTTGCACTATTTTGCCGTTGGGGAGGGTCACAATTTTTTTATTCGAGTTGGGGGAGGGTAAGATACTTTTAAAACCTTTATGGGGGAGGGCCACAACTTCTTGGTCGAACTTTTTCTCAGTTTAGCCGGTGTCCTAGCAGATTTGCACCCCCCCCCCCAAATTTAGACCTCCCGGTCCAAATTCGCTAGCGGATTTGGACCCCTGGGGGATCCAATCCGCTAGCGGATTTGGACCCCCTTCGCGGATTTGGACCCCCTATGTAATTGTAAAAACCCACCCTGTTATTCGCATATAAAGTACCGAAATAATTTCACTTTTCAATCTTGGTGAAGAAACGTTTCGTTTGGGTTTCAAAATACTGCAAACCTATTCATAATAGAGGTAGAGTCAGACTTAAGATCAGGTAAATTGACCGTTCGTTTTAGGCACATAGCCAGACGGCCCAGACCTCTAAATGTTGCAGTTAAAGCACGCGCTGCGGTATTTCTTACAGAAGATACGATTTTAAAATCTTGTTTTCTTTCATACGTGTTGTTATTACTTTTCCAGGATACTGAATTTAACATAGTTTGAATGGGCGGTTTAACAAAGGAGGTTTTAAAGTAACACCTCTTGGTTGAGAATCGCATTGTGCGCCCTGCAAAAAAAGTTTGCTTGACTACACAACTTCACAGGATGTTTTTTTCAGAACCTTTTCCAATCATGATGTTTTGAATTTGTATACGTCATGAGGACACCAAGAAGAACATCAAGCCTTTGCTGCAACAAAATTCAAAAATTCAAAATTCAGTTATCGCATGTTAACTATGTCATCGATGTTACAAAAGGCCTCTAAATAAAGAGCTAATTTCAACAGTGCGTCTTTGAAGAAAAAATTTGATCAGTTAATTTCTCGAAAAAACGTGCTTACGTACACGCGCTAGGAAAAGTGATTTCTCTTGTTCATTTTAGTGAAAAATAGCAGAGTCATGCTTAAAGGTCCTTAAGGTACAGTAAATGGAGTGCTACCAGAAGGCCACAAAACTTCTAAAACACGCGCTGCGGTATTTCTTACAGACGGTGCGATTCTAAAATCTTATTTTTTTCTTTTACTCCCGTTGTTAATATTTATTCTAACAAACTTAATTTGAGGTGAGAAAAAGGTGAGAAAAAAAGCTAATTTTTAAAGTACGCTTGCTACTCCGTCCCTCCAATTACCGCGGCAAGCTGATGTCAAATACTATTGTTTTTCTTAGCGCGGCTTTATAAATTCGCTTTAAGTCAGTTATGGTAGAAAATATTTAACAATTATCCTGCGAAATCGCGCGGAATATCACCTGATACTTAGCCGACGAGGCCGTAGGCCGAGTTGGCTAAATCAGGGGATATTCCGCAAGATTGAGCAGGATAATTGTTTTATTATTCAACAATTTCTCATCGACTACCATTTTCAGAACGAGAAAAACTATGGTTTTATGATGAAACGCTAAAAGCTAGCAACACCTAATAAAAATCAAAACAGAACTTCAAGAAATCGAAGTTTACTACCGTTCACTTAAAAAGACTTATTTACAAACTCATGTTTGGAAATGACAAGACAAAGTAAAAAAAAAATATTGCTACCTTACCGAGAATATGTCCTCTTCCTGTGAATTAAAATCTTTTCAACTTTACAACTTTCCGTGAGCAACTCTGCTGCTTCGTTGGGCCATTCCATTTTATATCCACACCCCCCCTATGGAAGACGTCAGTCAAAATTTACCCCCTAAGAAATCAAAGATCAAAAGTGCCGACACGTGCACCCCTTCAGAAATTGCCTAAATTTTCTTTTCCCCTCAGAAAAAAGCCAATATTTTTCCGAACCCCTCGGAAATATTCAAAAGATCAAAGGCGCCGACGCAGCGAACCCCTCAGAAATGACGATCAAGGGCCCCTCAGAAAATCTCTTCCATCGGGGGGGTGTGGATATTAAATGGAGTGGCCCGTTCGCAATAGCATTTTCTTGGTTGAGTTCTCACTACGAAAATTCCAAGTCAACCTCTGGATATCTTTGTGAGCTGAAGCAAATACTTGTTGACTTTTTGTGAGCATTTAATCGTGGAAAGTTTCTTCCAGAGAGTTAAAATTTCCGGAGAACATTGCTAAAACTGCCTCGCTTTTCAAAATGGCCGCCAGACAAGCAATGAAAGAAAATTTCCATTGCACTTCCAAATATGGTCATTTACGTATATCGCAGGATATCTGTCATGTACGGATGACAGATATTGAGGGCTTCCTTACCATATATGGGCATAGTGACAATTTGTTGAATAATAATGTAAGATATCTTCAAGAAAGTTTAGTTTTTAAAATTTATCGATACAAACTAGCGTTGTAGGTTCTCTTTTACCCTAAGTAGCAAAGATTATTTGAAAAGAAAACCTGCTTCAATATTTTTATTTTGCCTCTTTAACAGCTCCAAAAAACAATTTTACCAATTTTACTCAATAGAACGCTTGTTTTCAGGGGGGTCCAAATCCGCGAGATGGGGTCGATATCCAAATCCGCTGTGACACCGGCCCTCCCCCACCGCTAAATAATGACGGGTCCTTTACCGGTATAAACTTGGGATGAAAAGATCCGTTCTTTTCAACTCACCTACCATTTGTTGAATAGGATTTTTAGCAATTTGCCAAAAAGAGTCTCCAGCCACAATTTATGCAAGTTGGTAAGAATATATGTTTTTACACTGCCAAGACCCCTGACTCGGTCTGACTTTTGACACAGACAATCTCTCCCGTCCTTCCGTCTTCCCGTCCTCCCGTGTATCTGCGTACATCAGGAGGGAGTGATGAACTTGGGCCTGGGCACAAGCGCCGGTATTGGCGAATGAAAAACCGAGGTGTCTGGCCATCGTGACGTCACATATAAATCTGCCCCGGAAATTCAAAGGAAAGTTAACAAATGGCTTCCTCGCAAATGTTTACAGTCCAGTTTCTCAAAAAGAACAGATCAAAACAATAAAATAACGAAAGGTATGCTGCATGCTATAATATAAAAAGTACTCTTAATGCAAATTGGTCCTCAAAACAAAATAACCAATTGGCGATAAGACTCAAAAGATTTCATGGACGCTTTGGTCGATCGATTGAAATCGTAATCAAGATCACCTTTCAGAAGCTGTATCTCACAAACCCTAAGATGTGTCGCTTGGAGACAAAAACATAACTTTTATATGTATAAACTCTTTCCAATTTTAGGAAAATAAAATTGCGTAACAATTTCATTAAAATGATCAGTGGCTTTAAACATCATTAAAATGTGGAGAAGAATACTCCAATACAAAGAAACGTTAACTGTGAATTCATGTGCTTGGTTCGAAGCTAATAATGGACCACAGTAATTCCTTACTTTGCTAAACTATCTTGTAAAAAACGACAAAGATGACAACATTTGCTGGAGGCGAGGCAAAACAGCTGACACGCCGGCTTTCCGGCCAAATTTGTGCTGATCTCTTATCGAATAATTATAAAAACCACAGTTTATCTAAAACGCCAACTTTTTCAGGTTGCTGATGTTAAGGGTTAACAAGGCTTTCTCTTTACTAGAATGGTCCTCAGTTTGACTGTTTTAAAATTAATTAATCTTTGAAAATCAAATGACAGGACCAATTCAATTTATTTGCGAAACGGTCATCGTCAGTTGTGGATCAAGTAGACGGTCAAACTCTTTCTAAAACACTATGCAACGTGGACAGCAACTGAATCTAGAGGAAACTGGAGGTATTGAGAATAAATCATTGAATCACTGATCCAAATGGTACTCAAATATATCTATTAGTTTTCATAAAAAAGTACAGAAACAGATCAGCGAAGACTTGTTTCCTCAGGCGCCCGCATAATTTGCGAGTTGATTCAGATTTTTATGCTGTTCTGCAAAAGCGTAGTTTACACGGAATAAATGAGGTGGCAAAAATTTTACTAAGTTCGATTACTCTTTCCCTAGCAATTAAATATCACTATTCTTTCCTTATACAGAAGATGGAAGCAAATACTGTAAGAAAAGTTAACTTTTAAGTGCTAAACATACCCTTCTAGGTTCGCCTTCTATTATACTCAGCTAAACAAACGGACCGATCATTTTTTTGGCAAATACTATACCACTTGTTTCAACTTGGGTACTTTTGTTAAACTATAGGCTAGTCCGTAGCCACGTTTCAAGTTTCCCTGTGGTATATAACTGAAATAAACACACTTTTTGGGACGCGGACAATAACAATTTTCCCGCATAATTCTTCGATCGCAGAGAGTAAACGTGACTCTTAAAACATTATTTAAGTGTGATTTTAACGTTAAGACAAAGAGCCACTTACCTATATCGAAAAAAAGGATGACTAAAATTCCATTACCCAAGAAAACAAGCTTAGCTGAAAGCTTTAAATAGCACAAAAAATACGTTTGTAGCCCGAACTCTAACATAGTTGCCAGCGCCATTTTTGAAGACTCGGCAAACTCGCGCGCTTTTCACGTTGTGACGTCACGATGGCCAGACACCTTGAACCAGCCGAGTGGCGAGTTCATCACTCCCTCCTGGCGTACATGAAGCATCTTATTGCGGTATGTTACCGCTGACTAAGAGTGCCTGGGGCCGAGATTTTTTTTTCCAACCATTTTGTCATCCCATTTTGTCTTGTTTTACGCCGGGGTTTTAATTACCTGGAACAAAGTCGTATCTCCTGGATTTTTTACTACGTCAGTCGATTTTTCTAACGCAACATGGCAAAGAGAAAGCTTATAATTGACTGCGATGCTGGAATCGATGATGCCCAAGCCATACTTCTTGCTTTGTCCCAAGATGTCGAAGTCCTAGCGATCACTTGCGTTGCCGGCAATACACCGATCGACAAAGTTTGTGTCAATGTTCTTAAAGTACTGGAGGTGTGCGACAGGACAGATATCCCGGTTTACAAGGGGGCAACTGGTCCATTACTAGGTAAGATGTTACAAAATCGAACGTATTTAAAGATGTGGAAATACCGGAAGCCGGTCCGTATATACTACGTACCTCCCCGCCTCCCGCCCATTCCCCTCCCTTCCCGAGCCAAACGGAGCCAAACGAAAAATAAACTCAAATTCCAAAGTTCTCCTAAATTAGATAAGCCACGCTATTTACCGGAATGCTTCTATACCCCTCCCCTTTTCAATGTTGATCATGGGGCTACTAACATAAACCTTGCACAACACTTTCCGGAGCAGAACAACAGTGGTTAGGGGGAGGAAGGATTGGTGAAGTGGTGAAGTGGTGATGTGTGCGATTTATTGGTTATCAGAAGCTGTCTCAACATTTTTGTCCAAGGTTTTAGCTATTTTATGCTTTTGGACAAAGGTAAGCATTATTCCACTGGATTGCAGAGCATGTATCTGTTATTTTTCTCCCCATATAGCACTTGTATGCCTGTTTAATGCCCGGGGGGGGGGGTACTTGGGTCAATTTTTGCTGGGTATGTGCCGCTGGCCTCTCCAGACCCCTATCCCATTATAGTCTATTCTGTAGCCAATTATGGACCCCATGTTAGTCACTTTTGGGCAAATATTACCCAAATGCCTACTTACCAGAATTTACTAACCCTTGAATCCCACAAATGTGCGACCCCATTCTAGTAACTCTATTAGCTCCTAATGAATATGCAACCCCATTATAGTCAATCCAGTCGTAAAAATGGGACCCCATCCAGCGACACATCCCCATTAGCCTATTACTAGGAAGTACACCCCCCAGGGTTTAATGCCTGATGTTCCAACTACAGTATCATTCTTAAATCATGGCACAGGTAGCCCAAGCATAATATAAGAGTTTGTATGGAAAATCGAACTGAGGATTCCTATTGATAAATAAATAAGCTTTGATTAGTAAAGCTGCTTAATAAAGCAGATAAAATGTTACCTGGTGTTGTATTTTGTCCTCCTTGTGAAGGTTTAGTGTCTTTGGACAGGGACCGCACCGCCCATTTTAAAGTGGGGGGGCTAACTCGATCGAGGTATGTGGGGGGGGGGGGGAGTGACAGCTGCACGCAAATTACTTTTCTTTTTAGTGACTAACAATGCATCTAGGGCGGCCAAGTGTGTTAAAAGTTGTCAGTTTATACCCATCATATAGAACATGCGCGGTATAAATTGGAACATGGAAACACACGGACCATGCACAATATATATTGATTGAAGTGTATATAGCCCCATTAGTAAAGGATCAAAGCTAAACTAAGGGTATCAAACTCTTCGAACTAACCAGTGCTTAATAATGTTGATACCTAGGGCACGTTTTGGTGGTCTAATCCGGAACAGAGGACAGTTTTCTCAGTATGGAAACAGTTACTATTCCCTTCCCTCAGTAGTATAATAATGAGTAGTATATTAATGATATCAAAATGAACGGAATGCGGTCGGAATGTTTTGGTTAGGAAGAATCGCGTTCTTTTAGGGATTCAGTGTTCTGGATATTCGGTTATTCCTAAACTGGAACAGGAAACCAGGATAGTTCCATAATAATGCGCCTGAGCCTGTTCTTTCATCTCTACACACATTTTAACTCATATCCAGCAAGGTGCAAATCTTGGCGTATTCGCATTTAAGATCTTAAACTCAAAAACTTTTTTCTTTAAACTTGTACAAGCAAACCTGTCATCATATAACAGAATAAGGCTATCTAAGACAGCTGAGCTGAGTATCATGAACTATACATTTCACCAAAGTCAGTGTGTTGGTATATCCTGACTGCTGCATGAATGCCTTATTTCTCATCGTTAGGAGCCACAGAGATCTTTTGGCAAAACTTTCGGCAGCTATCCTAATTGCAACGTTTACATGCATATAGAGAAGCTTGAAGAAGTAACGTTGATTTTCAGCAAATATCAAAGCACGCTGTTGCCAAACCTATCTGGAGACAGATTGCAGTTTGTAATGCTGGGCCAGAAAAAAACGAGAGTCAAGAAAAATTCGTACTCTTTAAGAGCAGAAGATAGTCAATGAGAGTTCACGAGAGTTGGAGGCCAAACGATAGTGAGAATGTCAACTTCAGCCGATTGCAATTAAAATCTGAGCAGGTTCAAACTCTTCAAGAGAAAAAAAAAATGAAAATGACGTGAAATGCGGAAATACAAATGGAAGTACAACTGCAATGTCACATCTTCATTTCATTTCTTCAAGATTCAGTTCCTTAGAGCGCACGTGAGTTTCAACTAAACAAGCCAAATGGGAGCAAGGCGATTTGAGTTTTTGTGGGAGGAGTTTTCCGTTTCTATTCCGTTACTGTTTGGTCCATATGAAAATTAGATCTAACTGGGGAAAACCAAGTACTGGTTAACCCTGAAACTAATCACTGACTAATGAATTTTCCAACTTTTTTTATTTTTATTTATTTTTATTTATTATTTTTTTTGGCACCAAAAAGGGGGGGGCTAAAGCCCCCTCAGCCCACCCCTCACACGGTCCCTGTCGGAGAGGTTTTTAATCTTCTACCCTAACAGTGTATAAGAGAAAGACAAGGTTGGATAATGGAGCCAGATCGGCCATCGAACCTGCCTTGAAAACGGCTCTAATATTCATGTGAAAAAAGGCATGCACGTACATTTTGTCTTGCTGCGCTCACAAAGTAGTGCCTTAAGCTCTCCTTCCTGAAATCCAATGGAGTATTCCTTGATTCTTCCCTGCATTACACGATCGAAAAGATCGAACACAAGTTCAAAAACCATCATCATGGGAAAGCTCAACCATTAAACCTCAGCCGTCACTGGGAATGAGCATCAAATGACAGCCCCACCGGGAGATGGCATAATATTGCTTACAAAAGTTTGTATTTTCAAAAATATTATGCCATCTCCCGGGGGGGCTGTCATTTGACGTTCGTTCCCAGTGACGGCCGAGGTTTAATGGTTGAGCTGAGCAACTTTCCCTGGTCACGGATAAATGATGGCGGTTTTCGAACTTGTGTTTGATCTTTTCGATTGTGTAATGCAGGGAAGAATCAAGGAATACCCCATTGGATTTCGGGAAGGAGAACTTAAGGCACTACTTTGTGAGCTCGGCAAGACAAAATGTAAGTGCATGCCTTTTTTCAAATGAATATTAGAGCCGTTTTCGAGGCAGGTTCGATGGCCGATCTGGCTCCATTATCGATCCTTGTCTTTCTCTTAATATACACTGTTAGGGTAGAAGATTAAAAACCTCTTCAAAGGTGCTTAACCTTCATAGGAGGATAGGAGGACAAAATACAACACCAGGTAACATTTTATGTACTTTATTAAGTAGCTTTACTTTTCAAAGCTTATTTATTTATCGATACAAATCCTTAGTTCGATTTTCCATACAAACTCTTATATTATGCTTGGGCTACCTGTGCCATGATTTAAAGAATGATACTGTAGTTGGAACATCAGGCATTAAACAGGCATACAAGTGCTATATGGGGAGAAAAATAACAGATATATGCTCCGCAATCCAGTGGAATAATGCTTACCTTTGTCCTTACCTTTATGGAGGACAAAGTGGAATAATGCTTACCTTTGTCCTTACCTTTATGGAGAAACTTAATGTGGAGGAACTTCATTCTGACACTCAAATGTTACTGATCTTGATTGGCAGGTGATTTCAAGGGATCTGCATCCCATTTTCATGGGCTCGATGGCCTTGGTGATGTCGAGGACATCCCCCACCCAGACATGTCATTGTTGAAGTCAGAACATGCCGTAAATGCCCTGATCAGACTTATCAATGAACATCCTGGTGAAATAACCTTGGTACCTATTGGTCCATTGACAAATATTGCACTTGCTTGCCGACTTGATCCAGGTATTTGCTCTAAACTAAAAGATGTTGTTATTATGGGAGGAAACATTGAAGCTAGAGGCAACACATATGTGAGTGCAGAATTCAATTTTCATTTTGACGTAGAAGCAGCCCATATTGTACTAAACGAGCTAACCTCGCCAATCTCCTTGGTAACATGGGAAGTTTGCCTTAAGCATACATTCTCTTGGGATTTTTATGACTCCTACTGTGGACAAGGAACAAAGAAATCCCATTTTGCAAAGAAGATTACAAACTTGTCTGCCTCATTTTACAAGAAAAAATATGCTGGTATGGGAAGAGGTTATACAAGCTGCGACCCACTTGCCATGTCAGTTGCTGTCCAGCCAGAGATTGTAACTAAGGAAACAAGTGTCTATGCTACACTGGAACTGCATGGACAGTTGACAAGAGGTCAAATGGTTGTAGATTGGCGTGGACATCTAGGGAAGAAACCCAATGTCAGGATAGTGGAAGAAGTCAACATCGAAGCACACAAGGCTCTGATGATGAAGTCTTTGGAATAAATCAAATGTGTCACTCAGTTGTGCTTTTAGTGTAGAAGTCATAACTGTTTGATAGAAACTTAAGTATCAATTTCCCTACACTCTAGCAGCATGAAACAATCTTCAACAGTGGTTACAATTTCCTGATCAACTATAACTGATAAGCTTGGAGCTGAGTTTGAAACCCAAAACATATTTACTTGAAAATAGATAGATAGAAAGATAGATGCCTTTATTTGGAAAAATACGTTATAAGAAAAAATATACATGTATTACTCTGGGTAGTCTATTCAGGGAGCTTACAAAGCATCCCTGATATCAACAGGACTGAGCCCTGAGTTGTTTAACTAAATATATGGAAATAGTTTTTGTGAGCCTTTGTTTAGTAGAAAAAACATGCTTTTAACCCTGGCAGGGGAGGAGAGAGGGGACAGGAGGCCCTTATATCAAAGTAACAAGGACCTTCATGAGAAATTTTGAAAGGAACCCATATACGATCACAGAATCTCCCTTGGGAGTGGCTCTTTATTTTCACCCCTAAGAGATACCAGTTGTGACAAGGAGTTAATTGTCAGTTTTTCAGGTTTTACACCCAAAATGAACTAGAATGATAATTATTGTGATTATGGGATTTTGAATATTAACACCCTAAGCAGTAAGTAAATAGTTAATTTTGACCCCTAACAAGTATGGTGAGCACCCTGACCTGTCACTTTTACATTGGATCCCCTTCTCCCAGGCTTCTAACTCTGAACTTCTAGCAGTGGTTAGAAGTTCCTGATCAACAAGAACTGATAACCTTGGAGAGGAGCGTACTTCTCAGAATTTTTGATAAGGTGTATGCCCCAGAGCTGGAAAACGAAACCCTGTTTTGGACCAAAATGTATGACTTTTAGTACCTTTATTCAAACCAAACTCTATGAGTTTTGGTGCTTATACATTCTGGTCATCTAGGAAAGTATTGAAAATGATTTAGTGATTTTATATATGTATTTAGTCTATATGTTTTGTTACTTACTTTTTTTTCTGATGTTGTAAATACGTTGTGATTTTGTAATGTCAGTAGTAGCAAAAAAAAAAGAACAGTTCACACAAAAATTATCAGCAACATCATTATTAATAGTTGAATTAAAATATTGAAAAAAGGCCACAATTCATATACTTGCATACAAAAGAGTTAAGTAAAGATTTTATGACATGTTTCTTATTTAGTACATCTGCCAGCAAATGGGTGGCAAAGATGAAAGTTATAAGCTTAGATACAAGCACTTTTTCGTGCCCCTTTGCTTGTCGCCCAAACACATGGAAAAAGGTTCCTACCTGCCACAAAACAGTTTTCTTCTGAAACTTTTTTCCAGAACTTAAATTAGGGATTTCAATCAATGTCTGGTTGGCCACCTTAGCATTCCATACTAGAATATTTGGACTGCTCAGGGAACCTGCCATCAGAATTTCTTCTGACAATGGACCAGGTCTGCCCAGGAACCCCAGGAAATGAGTGCCTGAGATATGCCATGTAATAAGGGCAACCAAAACTCCATCTTTCATTACCAAAAAGCATAGTTTCTGTTTGTTACAAAATACTGTTATTGTACAGCTCTGTAATTGATTCCGAGGCAGCAAATGATCCTTATCCACAAATAGTCACCATATTAGACCACACTTGATCCCCAGAATGGTTTGCAAATGAAAAACGGGGAATGGTGTGGATGGTGGAATTGCAATTGTACTGTGGAACAACAAGTACAGTGGAGAATGGCATCGACACTGGAATAGTGTGAAAAGGCGAATTTTGTGGATAAAGGAATGGAGTTTACAGGTAATGGCATGGACAGTGGAGAATTGTGGATTGAGGGAGAACGGTATGGACAGTGGAGTAGTACGGATAGGAGAATTGTGTGGTTGGGGGAATAGAGTCCACAGAACAATGGCATGGACAGTGGAATAGTGTGGATAGGGGAATTATGTGGATAAGAGAATGGAGTGTACGGAGGAATGGAATGGACAGTGGAGTAGTGTGGACAGGAGAATGATGTGGATAAGAGAATGGAGTGTAAGGAAGAATGGCATGGACAATGGAATAGTGTTTGGGAAATTTTGTGGAAGAGGAAATGTAGTCCATAGGAAAATGGCATGGACGGTGGAGTAGTGTGGATAGGGGAATTATGTGGATGAGGAAATAGAGTACTGGTAGATAGAAGAATGACATGTGCATTGACATAGTTTGGATAGGGGAATTTTGTGGATAAGGGAATGGAGTGTACAGGAGAATGGCATGGACAGTGGAGTGGTGTGGCTAGAAGAATGGCATGGACAGTGGAGTGGTGTGGCTAGAAGAATGGCATGGACAGTGGAGTGGTGTGGCTAGAAGAATGGCATGGACAGTGGAGTGGTGTGGCTAGAAGAATGGCATGGACATTGGAATGATGTGAATAGGCCAATTTTTTTTTACTAACTGCGAGGGGTTTTCCATGGTATGAATTTGTTTCGATTGCAATCACTCAGGTGCCTACTGCTAACTAGAAACGAGAAAAAGTAGAATTCACTGAGAAGAGAAGTAATTGTTAAAAACACGGAAACACTGCTAGCCGCAGGCGAGTAATTCCAATGCTCTCTCGAATTCTCCCAAACCTCTACGAGTGTTTCTGTTGATTTTGTAGAAACAGGGATTTAACTTTTCTATTTTCCTTAGAAAATAACCCATGGAAGATAATCTGATTCCCCTATACTATAAAGTGTGAACGGGAATACGAGCATTATGATTTGTCAAATCGAGTCTTACGTCACGCGGGGTGCTTTATTGAGTTATGAAGCAAATCTTATTTAGGGCACTAGTACTGTGTAAAAGGTCCATTCCTACATCTATTTTCATACTTCGCAAAATCCTGTTCAGTAACACTGCGAAGGCCTCATATAGGCACACACGTAAAGAAAAAGGAAAAATATAAATTAATAAATTAATTAAATCGACAAATACTTGGATAAAAAAATTAATATTAACTATTAAGCTAAAATTTAACATTCCGTGATGGCGGCCTTGAATTTGTCACAATTGAGTTAGACAATGTTCTCCGGAAGATTGTTCGAGTTCTTTTCAGCATTTGACTGGCGCCAGAGTTGTTTTTGGTTTGCTTGGCTTCTCGCATAATGTCTTTCAGTGCTAAGTCAACCTGCAATCGGGCTCTTTTTTATTTCTCTTGATGAAACATTTAGGTAGAAAAGGAGAAAAGACCCACGTAAGAGATGAGAGCGATGCTAAAATTCGGCCTGATGGTATTTTAGTTCTAAGTCTTCAGTTTTCGTTGTAACATAATTTCAACTTTTAAAGGTGATCTTACACGGGACGTTTCGCAACGACGATCTTTAGCGTAACAATGTTGCCCTAGAAGTTGATGCCGTGTAACATGGGTTCGGACGATTTTGTACGCAATTTTTGCGTTTTCAAACTTGCTACGCCAAATCGCAAATTTTGCCCAAGTTGTTTCGTGTGTAACATGCCTGTCGTCAGTTATTTTGCGCAACGGCATCCCAGAATCCTATTCGTCACCTCTGTTGCGCTCAAAATCGTCCCGTGAAACATACATTAAAAATCGACGCTGAGTTGCCCTAAAAATCGTCGTTGCGAATCTTTCTCCTGTGATATATTAAAAATTATTCTCTTTAGGAGTATTCCAGTATCGTCGGAATTCTGAAGAGATGAAAAGTGTAGTAGGGTGCTCTCATTCTTTCTTTTCAATAACTATCGTCTCCTGCCTTCCCCCTCATACGGAAAAAAACAACGTTTTTCTTCCTTTTTCAATCAATCAATCAATCAATCAATCAATCAATCAATCAATCAATCAATCAATGATTTTATTTAAGCGTCAGTAATAAGTCTAGAAGAGGGTAAAACCCTCATGGTAATTATTTAGACTAACAAAACTGAATTAGATAAATGAATAAAATGATTCAGTTATTTTTAATAAATTTCATTTGGAGGTCAAGTTTTGTCGGCTTCTTTTCTCGGCTTCTTTTTAGATCCAGATACGTGATATAAACTCGCCTGCATAACAAGCGTTTACACTCTTTTTTTTATAAGAACGTCTAATTTTGCGGCTGAGGCTGAACCGAAACTGAATGTTCTTATTTTTTTCAGGTTTTGAACCTAAAATGTTCTTAGCATGTTCTTAAGTTACATGGTATAGAAGTTCAGAAAACTGATGTAAACGTGACCAGGAAACCTTAAAACGCCCATTGTGCGCTGTATCATGTCAAATTTCTTTGACATACATGCTGTTGTTGTTTTTTCTTCTTAGCAAAATTCACTTTATTAATCTTCCACAGTTGAGAAAGAAAGAAAATATAGCCTGAACTCTACATTAAAACAAAACAAAACAAAGAAAATGTGATTCGATAGAAATTCATGTTGTTTGTCATGATGTGTTTTTAGATCGATGCAAAAACGGCTGCAGAGCTGAACAAAATTACTGTCTTGTCTCTTAGTCTCAGCTTGGGTACGTTCTTAGTATGTTCTTAAAATCTGGGTCAATTTCAGCCTCAACATTCTTATAAAAAAGGTTCTAATAAAAAAAAAAAGAGTGTACTTAGCGAGCGCTGAGCGCGAAACGAAAATAAACCTTTGCGCTCGGCGCCGGCTATGAAATAAACGCCTGTTATCATGGATGTATGGGTTTCTCGTGCTTCGTTAATAACTGAGCACCACTTCTTGACCTTCTTTCCGAGAGTTGAAAAGATCCTTCACCCCCGTCCCCATAAAAACTCGAGACTTGTATCAGCTGGTGTGAGTTGGTCAAAGGCCGGGGAGGGGGAGGGGGGGAGGGGGAGGAGACTCTTATATGAAAGGGACGGTGATGCTCGTTGGAAAATTAGAGTTAAACCCCTAAAGGAGACCAAACTGGGCGCGGCTTAGGCCTTATTTGACTTCTAAAGGAGACCATGCTAAATCAGACAACCAAATAAGAGCTATAGTGATTTTAATTGCGCTAAAGATATTGACATCGAATGCTGCAGACCAACTCACCGTGACGGTGTTTGGTTTTTAGGTGATTCCCTTCAATTGCATTGCGCATCCTTCCTGGGCATCATTTTTTGTGTCATTGTCGAGTACAATGTGTCTCGATTTCAAGAAAAGTTAAAAATTCTGCTTTGAGATATTTTTATTTAAATGCCGAAAAGAACAGGTCTTTAGCTACAGCAGCTGACTCGTCCCCAGTCGTCTCTCAGTCTCTATTAATGTTAACAGTCTCCTATTAATATTAACGTGAGAAGGGCGGTTGGGGAGCGCGAGGGGTGATGGGTGATGGCCGCGGTCAAACCACGGTCTGAGCTACCTTGTTCGCAGAGATCACAACAACTTCAACTGCAACTGTTCACTTCGTTTATTGGAATCACTACGATACATGGCAAATAGTATTTCAGAATACCCGGCCACTTCATTTACATTTGTGGGAACGCTTTAAAGAACGAGGCATAACACAATAGGCACTATTGTTATTCAATGAGATGGAAATAAGTGGCCGGGTATTCTGAAATTTAGCCAATAGTATTAGTAATAAGTCATTATATAGAGCGGTTTTCAATTGAGTGTCGAAAGTAATTCGCGTTTTGCTTTGGTTTTGTTTTACTTCGCTCTGTGATTGGTTAAAAAATCTCGTGCCACTTTCTCGACCAATCAGAAGCAAAACTTAAACCAATCCCAACTTGCTCGCACGCGTTTTCCCGCGCTTGGCGCCGGTTACATCTATTTGCTTCGAGTTCTGATTGGTTCATTGGGTAATTTGTGTTTGTTGTGATTGGCTGGGGTAATTACTTTGGTTTTGGTTTTACGACACTCATTTGAAAATCGCTCTATATATATATAAAGTAATTTTAAACAGTTTCAAAATTTTAAACTATGAATCATCAACAAAGTAGCATCTAGAATCCCACGCTTTGCAAGTAAACGTCGGGGATATGATACGTGTGCATAAGCAACTTGATACCTAGTTTCGCAACACGTTAGTCTGCACGGATATTACGTTTAGCCACGATATGTCACGCAGTGTCACGTTTGCTACCGCACATTCTTTGCAGTGATTGGCCAGCTATTTTAGGAACTGTCATTGCTCAGATAAAGATCGGAGCAAAAGAAGAGCAAACTTTTACAGCAACTGCAGCGTTTTTGACTGCGAAAAAACTTTGAAAAATGATGGATGTAAAACTTGTATTTTTGGGAGATGGCGGCGTTGGGAGATCAAGTTTTATCTGTTGTGCAAGAGACTATACTCCTTGCGACTGCTGCAGTGTTGTAAACATCATGGTCAATGGCAAAACCTTATCAGTGGGTCTCTGGAAAACATACACGGAAAAAGAAGATTACGCTCGTTTCAGACCTTTATCGTACCAAGGAGCAGACGCTTTCCTGGCGTGTTTCGATGTGGCAAATAGAGCCTCTTTTCAAAACGTGATAGAGAAATGGATTCCAGAAGTTCGTCAGTTTGACCCAAACATACCAATACTTCTCTTGGGGACCAAGACGGATCTTCGAGGTGCCAAGTAAGTTGTGCAAAGGAAAATTGAGTAGCATGTTAATTAGACACTTTCCTCTAAAAATTTCACATTATATTAAAAGTACCAAGGGAAACTTGTTTCCCCACAAGCATCGCAAGCTCAGTGTGAGGGTCAGTCTGTTGATTACGCAATAACATCATGGGCTACAATTATCAGGGTCTTAAAGAGGGGTCATGGGAGCCCTGGAGCCCAGAATGTTTTTGCCGTGGAGCCCGGAGCCCAAAGCCTTTTACTACTTGGAACCCGGACAAAAATGACGATTCTTGTTTGAGTACAGTTGTGGAGCCCTAGAACCCCAATTTTTCTGTCTTGGGGCCCTGGAGCCCTGGAGCCCTGGAGCCCTGGAGCCCTGGAGCCCTGGAGCCCTGGAGCCCTGGAGCCCTGCATTTTTTAGCCCGGATCCCTGGAACCCTAAACCCCTTTGAGACCCTGAAATATAAGGATTTGTATGGGAATCCTGGTAATAGATTCAAGAAGATTGTATAAAAAAGCCTTACCTTATTTCCATGGTGTGTTTCTTGCTTCTGGTGTGGATATTTTACTGATCTATCGCGATTCAAGCGATTTCTTTGATTCGCATGTTTCCAGAATTGCTTCAAATTGCAATGGTTCAGCAAAATAACCACACCAGAAGCAAGAAACATGCTGTGGAAGTAAGGTAAGGTCTCAAATGAAAACCTTCTGAGGTTCTCCTATTACAGATTACAATGTAGCCTGTGAACAACCTCCTTTGTGACTAAAACAGTGCAAGGAAAAATCAGCAAGTGGAGAGAGACAACCATTGACTTGGAAGGGAAACATGCTGCAGATCCTCTATCCTCACACCACCCCCTCTGCTTGCTGATTTTTATTGCGCTAAGTGAGCAAGACATGAGAAGAGGCTTTAAAGTGGAGATAAATAAGTTTTATTTGATCAGAACTAATTCTTACTAGATATTTCCACTGCTACTATCCACAGCTTCAAATCTGTAAGTTGATGTGACATGCACACCATGCTTAGGATGCCTGTGAAATCTTTTAAAATCTAGTTGTGATCATTGAATGAGTAATTTCCTTCAAATTATTGGCACTTCTAGAGGGGTGAACAAATAGCTAAAATGCTTTTTTGGTTCATTTTTTGCAACAGTTGCGCTACTGATCAGAGGAGCATTGTGACAAGAAGAGAAGGCAAGGCTCTTGCAGAATCCCTTGGTGTGACATATGCAGAATGCAGTTCCAAGTTGCGTTATGGATTACGACAAGCCATTAAAACTGCTATTGGATTGTTTTTAAACCCACAAAGAAGTTCTGGGATAAAAAGATTCTTTAAGACCAAGAGCAAGAAATCCAATTCAGCCAAAGGAGACAAACCAGTTTTTCCTGTACTGCCACCTTCAGGTACTGTAAAAATAAATAAATAACTAAACAAACAAACAAACAAATAAATACCCGGTAAACATTATGTTTCATTACAGCAAATTGTGTCTACAGATGAATCTCTCTAACGTGGATGACAAAGGCTGGAAATTTTCCAGTATCAACACTCCAGTCCATTTGGTGATAATTCCTTCTAGCTATAGAGGACAGGGCAGAGTTTCACATTTTCAGCAATAAGAAACAGAGGCAATGCTTTTTAGTGTGCCATTCTTGGTTGTGACACTATTTTCACATCTGTAACCAAACTGAAATTTCCCAGATGCATGCACAGATGATAAAATTCATCTCACTGACTGGACCAGTCCAGATACCATGCCGACATGAACAGGCCCTAACAATGGGATTACCAAACCAGTGACGGGGGTGGAAGGGAGTTCCCCTACATCAGCTATATATGTAGATATGTGCTGCCCCATGGTTTAAAATTTTTTAAGTTGCTCCATGTTGCTGGACATGCACCAACAAAGTTTTGTTCCAGTCCCCCCATGGAAGGCTGTTTTTTGTTTGACACCCCCCCCCCCCATGCCAGCCCTTTGGAAAATATTCCAGTTTATATTTGTACTTTTCTTTACAAAGATATTGGCTTGCAGCTAAAAAAATTGTGAAGGAAAGACATAAATGATTATGTTTCACTTTTTGTAGCTTTTGCACCTGATGTGGAAGTCCTCACCTCATCATTTTCAAGTGACTGGAAGACCATGATGTCTGATACAGACACTGCAGATGTCAGATTTGTATTCTCTGATGGCAAGTCAGTGGATGCACATAAAACCATTCTCACTGCAATATCATCCATTTTCAAGAACATTTTCCTGGGTGAAGGGATTCCTTCCCATGAATCATATGGTCACATCTTTGAGGATATTTCATGGGTTTGCAACAAAGACAGCAGCTGCCCAAATCTCATCCACATCAAAGGACAGTGCCAGAATGAAGGAAAAACAGTAGTAAAGTTAGAGAAGAGCATCTCGGAAGGAGTCTTCATGGAGGTTTTGACCTTTCTTTACACTGGTTCAGCAGCAATTTCTGAAGAAGAAGACATAAACTTAATCAAAGAAATCCAATCTGTTGCTGAGAAATTTCAGTTGAGTTGGTTGGCAGAATACTGTGCAAATGTTGTCAAAGAAGAAGCATACCTGAATGATAGCCTTAGTATCTGGTTGAATGACAACACAGGGCTTGCAGCTAAAAAGTTGTTTCTGAACAAGCCATTACAATCTGATGCAAAGTTCCGTGTTGAGGGCAGCATTGTTTATGGTCACAGGGTGATATTGAAAGCAAGGTCAGAGGTCATGGCAGCCATGTTGGGTGGAGCATTCAGAGAGAGTGACATGGATACAGAGGTAATGGGGTGTTCATAGAAATTGACAGTTTTTCATGATGGGGTAACAAGAGCACTCAACATTAATGGCCTGCAGTTTCTGTATGAAGCAAAAAGGGGGGTAGTTCGCTGACAATCTGCAAACTGTAGGACTGGTGTTTTAGGCAATGAGAAGATAGAAATTCAATGACTGTGGCTGAGAAGTCAATGATTAACAATTATTTGCCGAAGTGGAGGTGAACAATGGTTGATATTTGCCGAGCCACAAAACCAAACCAGTGGATAGACATCACAAAGTAGTTCCCTTTTTTTCTGAGAAATGAGGGAAAACTCCCACGTGAAATCCAGAAAGGGGCGGGTCATGAATTTTCAGCAGATGCAATTACAGTAGAATCCTGATTTTTCGAACCCTCGGTTTTTGAAACTCCCGATAATTCGAACCAAAACTGATTTCCCCTCAGCAGTCAAACACTGCAATAAAATATTATTTTACCTCCGATTTAATGAACCCCTCGATAATTCGAACCAATTTCCTTTTCCCCAGGTGGTTCGAAAAATCGGGATTCCACTGTACAAATTTAATGTAATTATTATATGCCATGAGACATTGTTTGTTGAAAATGCCATACTTTTTCACTGTTAAAATGAGTTTGGTGGACCACTGTCATCTAGTCAGGTAAAATAAGAATAAACCATTTGTCACTTGTCTTGTTATGTTAACTCACTTTGGTTTGGATCAAGGAACAATGATTCTAAATACAGTGTTTACTTGAAAGAGCGCTGTAGTGCTTATTAATTTTTTTTACTTTTTGGTGTGGCGCTTATTCGGGGGCAGCACTTTTTTAAAACTGGCTTCTTGTGAATAACACAGTCAGATGTAATCATTCTTAGTCTTTGTTTTGTTCATAACAATAGCATAGGAAGGACTGATAGGAGTAAAGTTATTATTATTATTACCAGTATTACATGTATATATTATTATTATTAAATCTACAGATTGAGATTCAGGATGTTTCCCTTGAGAATTTTCTGGCCATACTGGAGTACCTTTACACTGACCACGCCCCAATAGAAGAGGGTGATTCTGTAGGAATAATGATTTTGGCAAACAGATTCTGCCTGCCAAGGCTTGTTACTTTGTGTGAGGTGTCTATCACTAAAAAAATGGACTCCGTCATACAGAAGAGAGTGGCTGATGTCACAAGTGATATTATTAAACTCCTTCTTACATCTAAGGTAAGATTGCTGTACTAGGTTGTTTCTGAGGTAGACAATGGCTGATTTAGACAGTGGGACTCTCACTTAATACTCCAGGGGCCCATTTCTCGAAACTCCCGATAACTGTCCCGGCCTGAAAACTATTTTAGGTGCACAATATTCTCGAATATCTATACAATTTTTATTGATTTTGAAAGCTAAATTTTAATCTTTATAATTTCCTGAAGCATATCACTAAGTTTGCGCCAATAATTACCGTTAGCTGACAAATGTAAATGAGCTCGAAAAAAATATTTACCAGGCCCAGAAAGTTATTGGGAGTTTTGAGAAATGGGCCCCAGTCCCATGGGACTTTTCTAGCATATACTGCTCGTGTCATTGAAAAAATCATAAACATTACTCACAGCAATTAGTATTTCCTCTGGCTCAATATATGTCATATGGTTTTAAAGTGTGTTTCAAAATCCTACAACATCTTTTATGCTGTGTGTTTGCAAAAAGCAGGAGCTTGTTGAACCTTTGATTTACACAAATCAACTGGGGTCATAGGCTATTGATCAGCAGAACATGTACAACAAAGTTGTGGTCTGGTCTAATTGGCCCAGAAGTCATGCACAGTCCTCTGGATAGCATGAAACTCTGGATACTATGTAAGATTATGTCTAGGGAAGTCAAAATGTAATAGACCAACCTTTCTCTATACTCCAGATGTGATTTTTTAAAAGTTTTTATCTCATTTGTACCAAATAAAAATGCCTGATTGTGTGATTTTTTAAGAATTATGCAATGTTTGAAAAACTGTATGGATATTACTAAATTGTACGATTGGGTGCAATTTTAGGTCAATTGTGTGAAATTGTACCCTTGCATAATATCAGAAGCCCTGATAAAAGCAGCTAGGATCAGTACCTACATGTAGGCCTCCCTGGATGGGATTCTAGTCCATCACAGGACTCTCTCCAGGGGCCTTTTTCTTGAAAGTCCCCAAAACTTTTCGAACCTGAAAATCCTGTTTTCAAAATATGAACCACTCATTCTAAAGGATTATAAGGATAAAAGGATAACATGTCATAACATGTCTTTAAGGTAAGAAATGGTTAACATATAAGCACAGTTTCATGCCTAGAAACTTCAATTCCCTGTTTTCAAGAAACGGTGTGAATTATTGTGCCCAAAATCATCCCTTCAAAGAAGTAAATGAGAACTTGTGTCAACCATATCAGAGACCAGACAATTGAAAAACGTAGGGGCTACAGCAGATAACTTAGTATTAGTTTTACAGTGAGTCCTGAACATGGAAAGCATTTGTGATTCGAGTATTGTAACCATGGAATTGCGTTGCAGGCAAAAGAGAATTCTGATAGCTTGACATAAATAGACCAAACTGAAGAAAACGTATGTCATAAAATTGTACGGTGCCAATGAGTAAGTGCCTTGAACATTGGGAGATTGGATGTGTAATACCAGAAACTCATAAGGACAGAAGTGAAGTGCCTTTGTAAGCACCTAGGAACACGTCTGAAGACTTTCATTTTCCCTTATTTTTGCCTCCGTAACTGAAAGTGTGACAATCTTATTTTCCAGGCTCACAATGCCAAGCAGTTGTCAAGGTGGTGTCTCCATGTTATTGCAACAAACTACTCTGTGTTTGAGTCTACTGAAGAATTTGATCTTGTCCAAGAAGAAATCAGAGAATATGTCAATGAACATGCATGTAGATGGCCTCCATTAAGAGTACCAGAGGAATATGAGAAAAAAGTCAAATCTTCTGACCTCAATTCCAAGTGCAAAGCAATGTGACATGTACGAACAAAGATACCTTAGCATGTAGTATACTGAAATAGTTACTTCAGTTCTGTTACCAGCTATTTTTGCGAGGACTGTAATAAGTATACTTGAACACTGAATTTAATTTGATAAAAAGCGTGTGAAAAGAGTTTAATATAAAGGGCTGTTACTTAAATCAACGGCTAATTTCAATGTTATAAATTCTGTTCAGAAAAATTAAGTTGTTGCCATACAGTAACCTTCAGTACCTTGTTTTAAGGTGGCTTACTACAGTTTTTCTGAGACACAATTGCGGGCGCTGAGAAACTCTCTCTGACGCCATTTTTTCTTTCGCGCGCGAAAATAAATTATATCCCAGTGAGGTTAGATTTAAGCGGTCTCTCTTTTCCGCTCAGATATTATTTCTAGCCAAAAAAAAAACACGCGAGCGAGCGCGAAGAGGAAACGTGGCGCGCGCGTAATCAGGCACTGGTGCATCATGATCACGCGCGCGTTAAGTTTCCACGAGGCAAGTGACATTCGCGCTCGCTCGACTTTACATCACCCCTTTCGAAAAAGTTTCTTTCAGGGAGAGGGGGTGGGGCGGGGAGAGGTATTACCCACCCCCACCGCCCCTTCGCGCTCATATTGCGGAACGAGGAAAAACTAAACGACTGTGGGGAATGCTTGTTAACGTAACGCTGAAAATTCCCTGAGACACTGAAGGAATTCACTCCTTTCCAGTACAATGTTAACTTGTTTATTCTCTCCTTGTGCCGACCAACCAATGCGAGTAAAACGCCGTGTTACAGTAGTGAATCCAAAAACCTAGTAATACCATAGGAAGCCCAAGCATAATATTTGAATATCATTAAAAATGGCGTTTCGAAATATAAGTCTTTGTATGGGATTTCGAAGCGAACATTTTGAGCAATACATAACAACGAACTAACTGGATTAAGTTCATGAAACATTACATGGTGTTGTTTGCTATCCTTACAACGCATTTTGGGCAATTTTAGGTCCATTTACTTAACTGTGTTAGTACGTGTATAATACATTGACAAGCTTGTCAATGTATTATACATGTACTAATACACAGTAAGGTAAATGGACCTAAAATTGCTCAAAATGCGTTGTAAGGATAGCAAACAACACCATGTAATGTTTCATGAACTTTATTCAGTTAGTTTGCTGTTATGTATTGCTCAAAATGTTCGCTTCGAAATCCCATACAAAGTCCTATATTTTGAAACGCCATTTTTAATAATATTCAAATGTTATGCTTGGGTGTCCTGTGGTAATACCTTTTCTCTCGATCGAGCACGTGTGTAGAAAAAACCTATCCAAATATAGTCATGCAGTCTAACACGTAATAGCTTAGGAATGTCTAACGTAAATCGCGTGACGCGAGTCACGCGTCACAAGTTTTCGCATAGTGTAAACTGTGGAGTTTACGACAACGACAAAGGTAAGTTTCAAAATGTCTTTTTCCACCTTATGCTTATTGAATTTCTTAGACTGTATGACACCATTTCGGAAAATATTCGGTTTCCTCTGCTAAAACATTTTTCAAACGTAAGAGTGCCTCCCCGTCAAGTTTTCCCGCCAGTTTTCTCCTTGAATTCTTGCAGCATAACGAGCCAATCACTGAATAGGACTTCAACTTAAGCCAATCATTGAAGAATATTTTACCCACGTGACAAACATACCCACGTGGGTTAAGGTCTTTAGCTGGCGCCTTCTTCGAAAACAAGTTTCGTTCAGCTGAACAAGAAAGACAAATTAGCCATGTTGTTGTACAAGGAGAAAGAAATATTCTTTTTTGCTGTTCAACTCGCCTTCTAGGCCCGCATGTCTTCACAAAAAGTATTTAACAGCAAGGACCACTAAAAGCGAATTTATCGGAAGAGAGGAACTAAGGTAAGTCATTTTTCCTGGACGTTTTTAATAACTTTGCAGCTTGTTTTGCACTCTTCATTCACACATGCCAGAAAATTCATTTTCTAATGTGTTAATGTGGTTACAGGTTTCAGTTACAGTTTGTCACCTCTAAAAAATTGACTTCGCTTTCAGTAAAATTTAATTGTTTCTTTTTCAGCAAGATTTCCTGTGGATAAGACTGAGATAACTTATGTCGACAACAAGCACACGTGGCCTTGAAACATTACCTTTGTTTTGCTAGCTGGAGGAACTCAAGAGGTGAGTTTTGTTCTCTTTCTTACAACTATTTGGCGCAAATTTAAAAGCAAGTTTAGTTTCTTTTTATTCAAGCTTCGACGATAAATTTGTGAGGGATTTTTTAAGACTTTCTCATGTGTAAAGTTGTTTCAACGCCGAAAGCGGTGGCGCCGTTGGTTTAATTCTGCAATGTCGGTACTCGGATGATAATTGTTATTAATGCACGTGATTAACGGACAAAAATGCCTGTTACTATTATTTAGTTCAAATTAACGACAATTGATATTCTGAATATTTCTTTTGGAATCTCTTTAACTGAGAAGCATATATTTTACCGTCTTGCAAAACGCGCCAGTATTCGCAGGAAAGGTGTTTGTGTCAAAAGCGATATTTTTTTAAACGCTTGGGTCGAGTCAGTGTATTTGGTCCATTTTCCCTACAGTTGTATGGTTTAAATTAAACAGAAGATATTCTGAATTTTTCTGTTGAAATCGCTCTAAACTGAGAAGCACTTTTGCCATCTTGTAAAACGCGCCAGTTTTCGCGGGAAACGTGTTTGTGTCAAAAGCTATATCTTTTTCGAACGCTTGGGTTCGAGTGTATTTGGCTCATTTTCTATTAATTATATAGTTTAAATTAAAGAGAAGTGATATTCTGAATCTTTCTTCTGAAATCGCTCTTACTGAGAAGCACTTTTGCCATGTTTTGAAACGCGCCAGTTTCTCGCGGGAGACGTGTTTGTGTCAAAAGCTATTTTTTTTTCGAACGTAGGGCGGCAGGGTTCGAATTTATTTGGCTCGTTTTTTATCCGGAATTGTTCTACCGCAGTTTCCTAAAGTTGGGAAGAACAAAAAGAAGGAAATCATTTCTGGAACAAAAACCATTTAAGCTTAATTGTTTTGCTAAGGAAACTTCACTATTTATTAAATGAGATAAGAAACTCATGAGGAGTTGAAACGTGCAACTCGCGTTCGATGCTCGTAAATATTCATTTTTCTAAGTACCATATTTGGAAACCCTCGCTCCAGTCCACGCACGAGTTTAAGGCGCCAAAACCTTGCGAAGTGTTGCAGCGTTTCTTTGCAAACCTGAATGAATCAATGAAACTGCTTCGAAGTGAACGTCCGGGAATAAGTTTGATTCCACTCTACTCGAAAACTGACCCTACAACCCACAGTCAAAAATTCAGAATCAATTCATAGTTATAGTAAGTTTCACCTGTAGACAAAATATTAGCAAAATCTGTAAGAAAGATTTTTAGAAATTCTCAAAAAAGCGAAAATTCGAGATTTCCTTCATTAGCGAAAATTCCGCCTTACAGATTTTCATTTTCGTTTGCATAGTTATTTATTTATAGCCACTTTCCAAATCCTGAAAAATTGAGGTAGGGTCGTACGGCTAGATTTTGAGAAAAAAGCCCTAAAAAAGTCTAGTTTCCAGTCCCCTCCTAGCACTCGGTCTGTTATAAATGATATTTCCTAAGCTTCTCGTATTTCTTTTCCAGGATAATGAGGGTTAATATCATTTCTTTTAACAGTTGTAGCAACAAATGACCCAAAAGAAAACTCCTGTTTGCTTTAAACTAAAGTTTTAAAAAGGTTAACTTTCTCTTCTGAAAACTGTAGTAAGCCACCTTAAAACAAATGATATTCCTTGATATACAGAACTGTGCCCCCCCCCCTTCCGCCCCACACGGGAAGACTTGTAAGAGATACGCGCATGCGTATAGTGAAATGAGAGAGCACTTGAGGTCGTTCGAGCGCTTTTACGGCTTGTAGTAGTATCGCGAAGAATTTTGGATTCTTTAAAATGTATCTAAGTTCTATTACAAAATTCAATTGACTAAAACATTAGCAATTTGTTGTCAATTAAATTAAGTTAATTGTTTTAAAATGAATGTCAATACAAATAAAGTAAATAAATACAATTTCATAATAGAAGCAAATGGTTTCCCAACAGCCCATGGCTTCGAAAAAATCTTGCAAGAAGTAGGGTTACTCTCAGTTGCTTCATGCTACAGAAACCAGGCATAGGCCCCTGCCGTGTGGGTATCCTCGATCCTGTGGCTGTGGCTCGTATGCGACTTTATCTTCGATTAGAAGAATCAAGGAATTGTGGGTCGAGCGTGGTTTATATGGGGAGCGGTGGAGCTACGCTAGTGAATTCATGGCAACGTGAAAAACAAGAGTAAAATAGTTGAATGAAAAGCGTTCGTTGATACCGTGGGGATAAAGTGTGCCGATTTGAAAAATGAATTTTTGTTCTAAGTCAGGGAGATGGAGGTGTCAGGCGTCTGGTTTGGATGCGTTCCTGTCGTTAGAAGGTCTGTGGCTCGAGGCTCGGTTAGACAAGTCTTACTCCAGCCACGTGTGTTAATAGGTGCCGGCGAACCGTCAGTAAAATAACCTGGCAAAATGGGGGGGGGGGGGATACCCTAGGGGCACGAATATCTTTGGAACCTCTAATTTCATTGCACTTTGTTACCAGGAAGCTCTATAGTTTTCAGGGCTAGCGTCATTTTTCGGTCGAGTGTTTGTTTATTGTTTTCTCAGCCAATTCTTTGAAGCATTCCGAAAGCTTCGTGGCGCCCCAGGATACCCTGCGATGGACTAGCATTCCAACGCTCGGATGAAGTTGATCAAAATGCCAGTTCAAGAAAAGTTAGATCTGGTCACCCTATTTTCAAAAAGTCTTGTTCCCACCGCATTGCTGAAATCTTCACACTTGCTTCGGTGTGTTGCAAAAACAAGAGATACGTGCGAGCCATGTGCGGTCCATGTGCAAGGTAAGTTCCCTTTTTTCGTTGGCTTCCACATATTGGAGAATATTACGCAATGTTTTGTAATTTTTCCTTATAATTTGTCCCAATTCCTGTCACCTTGGAGACCCCTTCCTCTTCTTCTTCCCGTACACTCCCGCCCCCGTTTCCACCTCCGTGAGGTGGGAACCCGGGGTCCCACCTCCCTGTTCCCCTCCTCAATATGAGGGGCCGGAATGTGAAAGCACAGCCGGAGATATTGAATATTATCAAACACAAGGGTTTTCATTGCAGTTGAAAAGCGGATGATTAGAAATACTTGAATTGGCGCCTTTATTTCTCCTCAGAAAGGGAACCTACGGTACTAAAAACTAGTAAGAGTTTTCCGTAGATGCTATATTTTGTTTTGTTAAGATTTGTTTGGAAAAATAAAGGGACGGATACGCAGTATAAAGTCAGATAAATAGAAGATATTTAATTTCACCCTGCATGTAGCATAAAGTTCTTCTTCTTGTAGCGCTAACTGTGTTCGCCTTAAGTTTATGATTACTTAGTTTCTGTCAATAAAGCTTTGGGTAACATCAACCTTTCAGTTAGGAATAAGTCTGTTTGCACTCTTCCGCTATTTCAGCTATTTGTGCGTCAACTGACTCAAATGTGTTAGCATATCATTTTAAGATTAAATTTGACCAGCATTTTGTATGCAAGCAAGTTGCATGGTACGATTGTCTTCAAACTTGCAGATACGAAACGTGTGGGCTCTGAGGCTTATTTGACGAAGTTAGGGAAAAATCTGTCGTAGGAGTTGAGGGTTGTTCCGAAAACGCGGGGTCGGGGTGCGGACTGCAGGGTCAACAAAAACCGATAAAATGAAAATTATAAAGTAATAAAATAAATAAATAAAATAAATAAGTAAAGAAAGAAAGAAAGAAAGAACGAAAGAAAGAAATGTCCAGCAGTCTAGATACCCGGCAGCCGAGTACGGATCATGACTAGATACCCGGCAGTCCGAAATTTTCGAAGGATTTCGACGAAAAGGCTTTTTCTAACGTTTTGAAAGTATTCTATATTTGTTTAGAATTGCCAAGCAATTCAGGAAAGTAGTGGTTCTATTGTTGACGAGTTTTCCGAGCTTGTGCCTACTATCAGAAATGCGATGTTTGTGGCTACACCCGCCAGTCAGAACGCACTGAATTTGGACAGGATTTCAAATTCAAACGTCCTGGGAGCATTCGAAGTTTGTTTAAATTATCAAGCGATTCAAAAGACCAATTAAGTCTTGTAGTTGACGAATTTAATTTGTGAGCTTGTGCATACTACTGAAATTGCTACGTTCCCTTCCCCAGTCAAGCACTGTAATTTTACCCCCGATTTTCGAACCCCCTGATAATTCGAACCCAGGAGGTTCTCAAAATCGGGATTCCACATTGTTCAAGATTGGGATTAACCAATACAAATTGTCGGGATAATTGCGGAATTATCTAGCTATCTTGCCCTTTTAATATACCCCTTTATACTTCTACAAGAAAAGGAAATAATCCTTTATTGATCAGGCTTGTTTGGAATTTTAATTCCAGTGTTCCATTGCTTGTAACATTGAATGGGATGCACCTGGCCTCTCATACCCTTCGAAAGAAGTTGGCGGACCCGCTGCCGGACTTGGAGTGCTTGATTGTCTTTGAGACCCTAAGCGGGATAAGTCAAATTATTAGCTAAAGACTTAATTGTACAATAATCTAAAATGAATCTTTTTACCTTCAAGCATAGTTACTCGAGGGACTGGTTATGAAACTTTGCAAGTTTCAAAGGCCTTAACATAGGTGCTGCAATTTATGTTGAAAGTACCACGACAATGCACAATCTTTTGTTTTACGTTCGCACACTATGGCTGAATAACTTAACAGTGTTGATAAGACCGTGACCATGTGGTTTGCAAGCGAGGTTCCTAAGGCTTGAAGAGGTAATCATGTAAGATTTATGGCGGATTGGTACACCTTTGGGCAACTCAATAGTCAACTTTGAGCTTAACTATTCAAATTTGATGCGAATATACTCATTGTTGTAGTGAAAAGTTTATTGTTTCATCTAAACTGCATAGGTATCTGATAACTTCAATGCTGATTGCCGAAGTTGCATGTTGATACGAAACATTTGTTGAACTCTCGATCAACTCAAAAGTTGAAGTCTCAACTTCGATTTATGACGGGATTGGTACACCTTTGGTAACTCAATATTCAAAGTCCATCTTTCGCAGACAGCACATGTGTCAAGAGCAATGTTGATCAGTAAACTTGAAAGTTGACGTCTTAAGTTTTAACGATTGTTAAGAACTACAAAATTGAATTGTAAAACGTAATGTTGATCTCTCTCAAGTCAAATGTTTAACTGTCAAGTTGAATGTTGTGATCTGCTTTGATTTTTGGCGGGGATGGAACTCCATAGCACTGAGTGAGGTGCGGGATTGCGGAAAATTAATTCAGAGTTTAAAAGAACGAGGCATATAACAAATGTACTGTTTTGTTATTCTTTTGTTATTCAATGAGATGCAAATGAGTGTGCGGCGTTTTTCTGCAATCCCGCACCTTAGAGATAGCACTCGACAAATGGATTTTGACGTGTCAAGTGACTCGCCCCCACTGACGACTTCTTAGCAGTGTAATGCTTTTTTTCTATAATCTTTGAATGTTGTCCTTCAATAGCATTTATGAAGGTTCAAGTGAGGCCTAACACTATTGTAAAAATTAAAATCTAAAATCCAAGCTTTCGCCGATCAACGGCATCATCAGGGATAAGAAAAGAAAAATATTCCACGTGGGCCTGTATACAAATGTAAAGTAAGATGTGTAAAAAGCGTAAGAATGCGGCAAGTATGTAAAAGGTATAAATAATAGGTACAAGTATGAATACACAACGAGTAAAATGGTCTAATGAGCGAGTGTCATTGTACAAAGGGTCTATCCAGATATGTTAAAATCGTCACTAGGACAAAAACATCAACTCTTCTTTCTTCTTTCTAACCTTCAAACCAGTCCCTTGTTTTCTCCCTCTTTCTCTTTCTTGTCCGCACTTTTTAAATCATAGTATTTTTATATAAAACGTTAGGTTGTTTTTATTTAAATTACTACAATGATAATACTGTAGTTACTGCAATAACGGCTAACTGTTTAAACAAGTGGAGAATGAGAACTAATTAGATATGAAAGAGTTGTAGTTACGTAATTTTTGTCACATAGGTAACGTAGCCAGTTGCTTAGTTCCTACACAGGCGGCCCAAGCTCAAGTTGTGTGTCATATGATAATTATTGCGAAATAGCGGTCAAAGCGAAATTATAAGAGTTTGTATGGGGATATTTACGATATGCTTTAGAAAACACAAATACTACAAAATTCTGAATAAAAATACCTTATCTTGCTTCCATGGTGTCTTACTTGCTGTCTGTGCCCTTACTTTCCCGATTTGTGACGATTTTTGCGAGTTTTAGCTCCCTCGGAAAACGTAAATATCCCCATACAAACTCTTACAATTTCGCTTTGACCGCTATTTCGCAATAATTATCATATGACACACAACTTGAGCTTGGGCCACCTGTGGTTCCTATAAGAAAATTCAATGAAGCTAATATAACACTGCCCACTAAATAACGAAAACGAAATAAACTATGTACACAAAACAAGAAAACTAACGAGGCCATGAAAATTCCATAACACCATGAGTAGCAAAAAACAAAAAACGTGTCACCCGTAAAATAAATACTAAACTATTACGCACTATTACAGACTAACACCATTGTTTTCTTGTGTTTACTTTTGTTTATTAGACACTAATTGTCAGATATTGTTGAGAAATGTAGAGTAGTATCTAATCATATAAATTATGCAGACCTTGTCGATCTTCGGTCAGTTTCTCCTACTGTGCTTCAGGGTAAGTAGTTTCTGTTATCCAGCTTTTGTGTTCTTTACAGCCGCCGGTACTGCCAGGGATACTGTTCCGATATGAGAACATACGCCGCCGGCAACAACATGCAACCATCGCAGGCCTTTACGCCGGCAAGCCTGTAAAGTAGACTTGAGTTCAAATTCACAGGCACGTCGGCGGTAAAGGCCTGCGATGGTGTTGTTGCCGGCGGGGTACGCTCTCATATCGGAACAGTATCCCAGGCAGTACCGGCGGCTATGTTGCAGGTTGTTCGGCGGCACATGAGAACCAGGCCCAAATCCAATGTTCGGTTTTCGAACTCAATCGTTCAACTAAGTTTGATTTCGTTCGATCATCGAACGGAATGGAACCGGAAAATACGCAAATTGAACGAAATCGAACGTTCGATTATGTAGCTAAATTGATTTTTCGAGAAGCTGGAGAAGAGTCTGTTGTCCTATCTACGGCTTACATTGAAACTTCAACATACATGTGGTGTAATAGTAGAGATTACATTCTTTCTCTACACAGAGAAGCCCACGACAATAAGATCATTTTGACCAAAGAAGAAGAATGCTCAGGGAGGTTCCCTGTGCAAAGCTCGAAGAAAAGGAAAAACAAGAGAAAATAAGACAACTTAAAACAAGGGATCCTAAAGACATGACAGTGATAGTGGAGCCTGCGGGCAAAGCCCGCCAGCGGAGCTCCATTGCTAAACAAATTTGGTAATCTGTCGATCCGAAAAATGTTGGTTGTGACGTCAACGTACGTTCATACAGACTCTGGGGGAGGGGTAGGGAAGTCCCAAGGCAACCAGAACGGGGTTGGAGAATGCCTTTTTTTCTTGGCGGGAAATCGCGCGGTGCTTTTGGGTAACCTTGTTTTTCTTGGCGGGAAATCACATGACCATGGTCGCTTTTGAAGAAGAGGTTTCTGTAAAAGGCTTAAGTTTATTTAGCAAAACGATTGTTCGACAGTACTGTAGTTTAACTTGAGAAAAAAAAAACATTTAATATCTATAAATGAAAGAAAAAGTTCAAAAGAATACTGGTAAAAGGCGAAAACTTCAAGTTACGAAAGCTGCCTCAAAGGACTTCATCGCTTTGTTTTCTTCACGGCGGAGAGCTTGCCTTGTTCTGAAACACAACCGAGTATTAAAAAAGTGAAGTTTTTAAAGGGTTTAAGGTGCATGATTTTGAGTATTTATTATGGTCAAAGAAATTACATTTTGAAATGGAAATTTAATTTATGTCATTATAAATGTGCCATTTACTTTTGACTTCAAAAAATTATTAGAAAACGAGCTCAGATTTGTGACAGATGTAGTCTTAGAATATTTTGCCATTAAACTTAAGGGTTTTCGAATAAACTTTTTCAAAAGTGATTTCTCTGTTTATTATTTTGTATTTGTTTATTCATAACAGTAGGTCAAAGAACAGTCGCAAGGCAACTGCACAAGCATCACTTACGACGAATAATTGCTTTCAATTTTAACTGTCGGGTCGGTTTGTGCAATTGTCGATTTTCTTGTACTAGAAGTTTTCAATAGTAATAACCTTTTAAGCGAAGCAGTTGTCGGTTTAAGACTATTTTATCCGAAAAGGTTCCGAAAAAAGTTTTTTTTGTGTTCCTTAATGCGCCTAACTTTATGTAGGCTTAGTTCGCATCCGCAAAACTTATGCCATAATTTAAAGCGTGTTTGGTGTTTGCTTGTTTTCAATCTTGATGATATAAATTTTTGACCAGACTAATAGGGGCAGTTCATGTTATTTGTTAACTGAACATCCAAACGCGATGAAGATAACCCATTTACTTCCGATTAAGTTTTATTTTCTTGTTGTACATGAGCGCCGTCTCAAGTTCATTCAAGCCAACAGTCAATAATCCAAGGAGATTTGACAAGCCTTGACAGTTAATGACAGTATATGGAAACATTGCAAGAACCAAACAAGACGGCTCCTGAGTAAAATATGTGTTCAGTTTGACGCCCGAAAAAAAAAATTAAGCTGTGCTCATGCAGCCTCTAGAATGACCTTTCGAGCTTGGTTTTACAGAACTGAGATCCTCAAAACATTGGAGGACAATTCGGAACACTTTCGGGCTTTTTGAGAAACACTTTTCGAAAGCGAACGAGCCAAAGAAAGCCCCGAAATATATTTCAGAGCGAAAAGTTTCAGGACTATTTTTGAGAAACGAGCACCAGTTTATTCCTTGGCGGCTCCGCTATTAGGCATGGCTAAATCTATATATTATTATTAAGGGAAGTTATTTTAGAAATGGGTATTTCATTCAAATCAAGTGGCACCAAAACAAAGTTGGTTGAAAAAGTTGTTGAGGCAAGATCAAATTTGAATACTACTTGAGCCGAGAACACGGGTATTGAAATTGCTCTCAGTGCAGCCGCAGGAGATGTTATTAACAAGGACAGTCCGAGGGACATTGTCAATTTTCAAGCGTGATTCAACAGTTTCAGCTACAAAAGTGGCGATTATGAAGACCAGTTCTACCACAGGTCGCCCAAGCGTAATATACGAGTTTGTAGGGAAAATCGAACTGAGAATTCCTATCAATAAATAAATGAACTTTAGAATGTGAAGCTCTTGACTAAAGAAGGTGAAATGTTACCTGGTGTTGTTTGCTGTCTTTCAGTGAAGGCTTCTGTCTTTCTCCTCTTTCTCAATGGAGCCGATCAGCCGTGCAAAAATACGACAGGTAAGTAAACCTTACTTAGAGCGATTGTTATGCTTTCAGTGTCGTAAGCTTCTTAGTACAGACGGCTCACTTAGTGTGTTATTCGCGGGAGTATCTTGGCAGGGGAGCCGCCAAGATACTCGCGCGAATAACATACTGCTCGCAGGCTAGCGTCAGGCAAGGATCGTATACAACTCGAACATTTTGATTGTGGCTACGACTGTCGTAGGGTTTAAAAAAGTTTCAAAATTCTGCGACATTTTTTGTGTTGCTTGCGACTGTCGTGAAGATGTTGTACGTCTGATTTCGACCACACGATTGGTGTTGTTGAGCAAGTCGCATACTACAGTCGTAAGGAAAAATGGCACCGTCTAAATCGGCCCCTAACTACCTAACTACCCCCCTCGGTTTCTCGGTTTAAAACATACAGCGGAACCCGATAAAACGAAGTGCGAAAGGACTGGCAAAATGTGTTCATTATAACAGGGCGCTCTTTTCCATACATTTTAGCCCTATTTTGGCTATTCGGTATACCTGGGCTTGTTACATTGTGGTTCCACTGTAATTTTCGGTGTAACTTTTTGACTTTTTTTTCTAACTTTCGGTTTTTGTTGACTTTGAGAGAAGAGTCGTTTTGTCTGGGACATTGTTTTCTGTAAATATTCTGAACAATTTTTAAAAAAATACTAGTGAGCAGCACACAGCAACAGATCATGTCAACTTGCTTTATTTTCTCCGACCGGTTTCGTCTGATCATACAGACTTCATCAGGGAGTTTGAACAAGACACATAAAGGAACCAATTTTATACCTGTGCTATGGAGTACAAATCACGTTCCAACAAGGGTGCCAACAGCAAAAAAACACCTACAGATTTGCGTGCAGGATATGACTAAAATCCTGCGGATGTGCAACGTTTACTTTTGGGGCTCACGGATTTGAGTTAATACAAATCTGTTTCGTAGACCAACACGGAGTTGGCCCACTCATCAGTTAATCTCCATATACACTAAAAACGACTGCGTGGGAGGCTACATATACACTGAAGTATCGTTAAGGTTTACATCAGCTATATGTTCGCGTGACAAGAGACCGTTTTCTTAAAAAGCCGCAAATTTAAATTGTAAGCGCGCGCGTAAGGAACCGTAGAAATTTAAAAAATTATACTTGCGCGCGCGTAAATGTCCGCTCGATGTCTGACTAATTATTGTACTTAAGAATGTATTTTCGCCGGTGTCTGCAGGTCGATATGAGCTCATTGCGTTTGTTTATTGCGCTTGGTTGCCATGTGTGGTTTAGATATTATAAAAAAACTTCTCTGAAATGCATAAATTGCACCGCTTGGTGAGAGTGGTGCATGCTCTTGCAAGAGAGCATACACTACTGGTATATCAGCTCCTATACTGTAGAGCACTCTCTTGGCTTCACTGGTGAAAATCACCTGAATTATATATATATGAGTATGATGCTCTGCGATTAATTAATTAATCAAGTGTTGGTTATTTTTTGGCAGAAATTAGCCCACCTCAATAGAGTAATTGAAAAGATGAAGGTTAGTGCTAAACTTTAAGATCTTCTACTTGTGTAACGAGTTGGTCACCAGGGTTAAGAAATGACTGCATGTAATAGAAATTTAAGTAGCTGTCGGTTTTCCCGTCATTCTATGTAAAGAAACTCTATCAACTGCACTGTATAATAATAGTCTATTTTACAGTTGCGTGATTTTGTAAATACAAAGTAGTTAGCATGAGAACAACATGATTTACATGTGAAAAGCAGAAGGGTGTTTATCAAAGCAAGGTCACCTTTAGTCTCAATTCCACTGAAAGGCCAGGCCACTAAGCAACAACTGTAAAATGGGCTATTAGCCGTGGTTACATCACCCTTTGTTTCTCCATTATAAGTTTTTAGCAAGATAGCTTGGGTTTTTATTTACCCGGGTAATTCAAGGTTGCATGTACTCAGGGAGTTTTTCTGGCTGTTCAAGATTGAATAATTATTTTTTATTGGTCCGTCATTTTTTTTAATTTTGCTGTTACAGCGATGCTTAGATTTTTACGCGTATTGTTTTTCCTTATGAACCAAACAAGAAGACGAAAAAACCATTTCCAACGGATACAAACGCTACAAACCTTAGTCAGCTACATTTCCTGAGAAATTAAAACATTCGATACACATAAATAAAACCATGGTGTAAGCAGCAGTAAATTAGGTCAACTAGCTGATCACTTAGTGCACGTGCAGTGTCGAAAACTCGGCTTCTCATTGGTGGGTTTACCTGGGGAGACCAAACACCCTTTAATTCACATAGGGTTTTGCTTGGGCCATTTTTTTTATTGGCTTCAATCAATTTACCATGGAAATTTACCTGGGTTACTTTTCCCGAAGTAAAATTGGTTACACTAGAAAATGCAACATATCTCAGGGAAACCTCATATTCACCTGGGTAAAGTTGACTCGTGTAGCCACGCCTAATAACAGCTGTTCAAGCCTGACGGTTCAAAAACCTTTGTTGATCAATAACTGCCGCTCTACAGCTATGCTAAGCTGCATATCATGGAGAACCTGTAGGTAACCGGGCTCCATTCTTTCAACAATGTACACCATATTAAGAGGCAAAAGAAAATATGGAATAAATTTTCATGGCATCAAGTCCCAACACTGTTCAGCATTTGCTCAGCAAAAATGTTAAAGAACGTTGAACCGTGAAGAACTCGCTTCTAACGGTTATGCTGTTATTGAAAGCAAGACAAGCAATTTTAGCGATCGTGTGACATAAAACTAAACGAAATTGTATTTCAATTATTTCAATGTTATTTACTTGGCAGGAGGCAAAAACAGTTTTGCTTAGGGCAGGTATCATAATCAGGCTTCATAATCAGGTATATAACGCACATTTAATTTAACCCTTTTACTCCCCTAAAGAAAGTCCGTATTTCTCTAAAATGGTAATTATAAATTCTAACATCTGATGAGACGGAACGAATACACTGGGTGTCTGCGATAAGTATTGAGGTATTTGACTAAAACACCACACGAGTACTACGGGCAACATACGAGTACATGACGAATACACACGAGTCACATACCAATAACATACAAGTAACATACGAATATATACGAGTAACGTGTACGATCATATATGGTTTATATGCATAACATCTATCATTTTTTCATAGATATATTTGTAAAGTAGATGGATTTCAAAAGATGTTGAAAGATGTTAGAAATCTTCGACAATCTTTGCCAATTTTCCCGCTTGGTGCTATAGATTTAAAAATGAGAGCAAAGTGCGGGAAGGGGTGGAGAAGGGTGGGGTGGATTTTAGCCAAACCCTCTGACGGCACGGTCTCGGGCAAACTTGAACATCTTGTCCCTTAATTGAAATTTTTTGTATTCGACAAATGCAGTTAATCAACAATGAAGTTTGATCTTAGTGATTCTATAACTTTCTTTCTCTTGTTAGTCTCTCTTCTCACGAATTTTTCACATACAAACCTCCGTCAGTTTTATTACTCGTATCTGTTGTTGGGCTGATAATTAAAAGCATCTTATTCCTCACCACTCACTCTTAAGTTTAAACTTATTATCTGGTCCACATTTTCAAGAGGCATAGCCGAGATAAGTTGCTAATTTTGTCTGGATGACCGAAATAATTCACAGTAGCATCTTGTTACGAAACAACAGGGTCTATGAGAGTCAGTGGAGCATAGATTTCATTCGATTCTACACATATGTATGCGAATTGATAAATTTAAGGAATTTGCAACTGCTCGAAAAAACGATATTGTTAGCCCAGACCATCGAAGACCAGCTTACATTAGCGACATCAAAATATTATTTCAAAATCAAACATTGCACCCTCGAAGATTATGGTGTAACTAAAATCAGAAATCGACAGTTCTCATCGACTGTGTATGATTCACAATAAACACATGTGAAACCATGCATCTGAAAAAAAATATCCTAAGAACACATCGCTGTTCGATGTGATCTCTAACGCTATTTCTTTTAAAATTTACTGCAAGGTATTGGATAGTACTGAGAGTGAAATCACTGATAAACGACAGGAGTAATTACTCAAACAGCAGGACCCATTTTTCCCGAACATCACACTAACGACACTGAATCAATTCCAAATTATCACGGAAATAACCACAGAAATGTGCACATGTGCTAGTATTATCTCTTGTTGCTATCACAACCACGCGATAAACATTAACCGTTTGCCTTCTGACGGTTAACGGATAAAATTTTAATTTGGCTGTTTGACGATTAACTGTTATCTCCGTCAATTAACAGTTTTTTTTTGGTCCCTAGGCAGAAAAACAAATGAAAAAATACAAAAAAAAATTCAAAAAATCAAAGAATTGTTAGGTAAGTTAAAAAATTATTCTGCATCTCCCTGTACTCCTGTCATGTTCTTGGCATGTCGTGCATTTACTTTTCTAAATTCAGTTGGAGGCGACAGCGGTCCAGTGGTTGGCAATTTGCAATAAACTGGTGTAAAGCGCCAAATTTTTATCACCATGCTGGAATTAGTTTTAGACTTCACTGAGCTATTCAACAACACGTGAACTATAAATTTTGAAAACACAAGTAATGACTGCATTGCTTACTGTCGCAAAATAGTAATTATGACAACAATCGCTGGTAATAAACATATCTCAGTGTAGATTGAGTGCTCAACTTCAGAGTTCTACTGTACAAGAAGTTAAGACCAGTAACTCATCACTAAGTGTGTCTCAAGTTTTCTTTCTCACGTTTTTATCCAGTGACGCTTGATGGCGAAGATGCCAGTCCAGATGCCCGTGAAGTTAGGTAAATATATTTTCATGTTAGAACCACCAAACTAGACATCACTACAGGACAGTAAAGCTCAGTATCTTTTATCTGAATGGTTACACGTAGGATTTTATCCTCTGATAACATCCCAGCGTAAAAACCAACCCTTTTCTCGACCTCAAATAGAATTTCTTACCAGCCAGAGACAAGTCTCTGCTCAGGCATGCTTAATGAGCTCAACACTTTACCAACACTTTGTTTTAGATCCGATAATCTTGTCATTAGGTGGTGACGTTTAATTAAAAATTCAACTGTTAATTTGAAAACACAATTTTTAGTGAAAATCTTCTATTGTACACCTAACTTTCTTAAGTATGGATGTTAATGAGTCAACAACAGTGCTGGAAAACATTACTGGTGTGTAGTCTGGAATGGCCTTTCCGTTCAATCATTTCAAGTTGGAACTCGCAATGCCGTTGAGCAAGGGTCCCACCTAGACGAACAAACACAATACGACAATGTGTCACAGAAAGGGATAACCTGTTCCCGGCTCCGAGATAGTGGGGAAAGCGCCAATTGAGAAAACGAGGCGAAAAACACATGGGGGCTGGGGAGAGAAGAGAGATCCCGCGCGTCTTATTTTCGAATTCTCTTTCTAATTTTCGTGCAGTTCCTACTATCTGAGAGCCTGGAACAGGCTAAGGAAGAGACAACCCATGAGACCAAAAGGTCCATCGAGCCAGCGAGGCATGCGAGCCAGCCATGCGAGCCACGCAAAACATGTGAGTCATGAGAAAACAGAATCTGAAGAAAACTGCCAATGCACTTTCAGGTCTGTGTACTGCTTTGCAAAACGACGGTCGTAATAGCCTACAACTAGTCTCTCTTTCTGCTCAGGGATGTTTGAACAAACAAAACACGGAGAACGAGTGCGAAATGACGTTCCCACGAGGCAAAAGAATTTTGCACTCGCTCGCTTGCTCGTTTTGCCCACTTGTTATTGGGCGGAGAGAAAGACAACTCGTACTTCATTGCGACCTCATCTGAATGTTCTTTGTACTACAAATTCTCAGGTAATTGTTGTCCAATATTTTAAGCGTTGGCTCAACAAAGTAAGAACGTTACTACCCCATGTCAGGACCGATTTAGACGGTTTGACTTTTTTGCACGACTGCTACGAGCGACTTTTGTAGCATGCGCTGCAAATCCGCGCTATTTAGATGGTACACTTTGTTTTAAGTTGAACGCAACATGCTGACAAATAGCCTTGAAAGTTAGTTGTTTCGTGTAAATTAGTGGAAGCTACAAGTTCCTCATGAGTTTTGCCCACGACAAAAAACGAAACAAAACAAAACAATTTCAAGATAAAGGCCGATTGAGAAAAAAACAGTCGAAGGAAGGGAAAGAACTGGAACTAATATTTGGACTTCGCGTGTTACCGCGTGTTTCGAATGGTTGACTCGTTGGCTCGCGATCAGGAGCTTGCTGATTCACATTCTTCGCTAATTAGCACTTTGTGCACACCTGTTCGTTTCGATGGAAGGGTACATTGTTTGTGTAGATCTGAAGGAAACGTTTTTGGCAGAGCTCAATTCTGAACTTACTACCGGCATATTCCGCACTTCTGGAAGTTGTTTAGTTCGTCTGTCTCCAGATTTTGTTCGCTGTGCTGCAATCCTCATCGGCAGTGCCATGTTGTTTCAGTACGTGCCAATATTAAAGTTGCTGTTATATCAGCAACTCCCAGGGCTACCAAGGGGGTTGATAAACGAGAGCGAAAACCAATCAGCTGTCAAGTACAAATTTCGTCACGCGCTCCTGCCCAAGAATTTGTGGAGGAGGAGTGGATTGCGTGACGAGTCCTAAGAACGGCTGCGTTAGATAGGAATTCTGTGCCGATTTCTTACATGGAAATGTTGTTCCCTAGTCCAGGGTTTTAGCCCCGAGGGTACTCCCTACAGTGGGCTATACGGGGAGGCTCCGTCCGAAAAGGGGTGTCTTTTTCAAGCTTGCAGTATATAAAAGGGTAGGGAAAATTGCCATTTTAGTACACGAAAGGGTTACAAAAGCAGCTGAAAAGTGGAAGAAATGGTGGCTAATGCGAATTATATCAAAGGATACCACATTTTGGCAGAAATGACTTCGCAACTGAATCGGAGCGACTGAAAACCCGGAAAAAAAGGTGGCGATTACAGGAAATTCTATTGTTTTGGCTTATCCTTGAGGTATAAGAAAGGGCTACCATTTTGGTAAAAAATTAGTATATTAAAGGGTAAGGGTTTGAACCTCTGGGCGGAGTCTCCCCATACAAAACTTTACTGAGTAGCCGCCCGGGGGTTTTAGGCCCTCCACGGAAACTTTCAACCACCAATGCGGTTAATAGCCATTATCACACGGATTATTTGGAAAAATTAGGACCTGACAGAATTTAACACTGTTGGTAATTACACTCCAAATGGAGCGACATTTATCAAAGCACTAAAAAATAATATCAATTTATCTTTATTTCTTGTGTTTTGTTTAGAGAGCCACAGAGAACTGTGGAGGTGAGTATAGTAGTTTCAGAAGTACCTGTAGGTACAGTGGAATATTTGTGATGCACATTATATATAATAAATCTTAATTTCATACGCAGAGTATTTTAACTTTGTCTTGCCCCACCAAAGCCTCCCACGCAGTCGTTTTTAGGGGAGTCGCACTACCCTCCTCCCCACAAACATGACTCCCCTAAAACCGACTGCATGGAAGGCTTGTCCCCACCATTAACCTTTAATGTACAGTCAAGTTTGGAAATTTAACCTTAAGTGGTGTGCAAAACTCGAGTGTTTACAAGCGAACATCGAAAAACATAACCGTGCCCTCTAGTTGCCAAGTTTTTACATAAGAGAGAGGGCGTCTACGTAAACCGGGATGCCGAGATGACTCCGGCATGTTTAATCAAAAAAATCGATAATCGTTATCAATCGATAGCAATGAACCGATTGATAGTGAAAATCGGTGAATTGATAACGAATGGTTTTGTGATAATTCGATTTTCATCGATGGACTGCGAGCAGTAGTCGTATTTTCCTTAGATCCTACGCGCGAGTGGAAAGGAATAAATTATGCAAAATAACGGTAGCAACGGGAGGGGAATGGGGGAGAGGCAGGAGATACAAAAGAACAAATTTATTTTTAGCGTTGCGAAGTATTGACAGTATTGCATAACCTGCTGCGTAAGTAAATGTCCATTCACAAAGCCCGTAAGAATCTAGCCGATCAGAAATGGATACAGATATCTCAGCAAACCTGCGGGTTATCACAACAAGCTTTCGGAGCCGTTACAGATGGACCACAGTATATCGGTGGTGTAGACTGTCTGCAACGCAGGCTAGTCGAAAGGTGATATTCTGTTATCCTGTTAAACGTCAAAGCCTGGCGTCAAAGGGTACGAAACGTTTTCAAGTCCAAGAGTTTGTTTGTGTGTTTTTCATTCGACAAAATTAACCCAGTGTCAGTCTAGAGTGTATATATTTTACCCATGATGACGGAATTACCTAGCCTAAAATTTTATTGTCATAGTATTTTGTATTTTATAGCAGTTTGAAATTTTGGTAATAAGATGTACCGTAATAAATGCTAATAGATCATTTATTAGCATTTGTTGCTGTACACTAATTGCAAATAATGTTCCAGTCAGCATGATGGAAGACAGTTTTTTTTATTGACAGCAGGAGCCCAGGCGCAAGAGCCTCCATACAAGAAAAAGGAGGAGGAGGAGATTGATTCCCCGGGCAACGGTAAGTGAATAATTAAGCAGACTGTTAACAAGGCCTGTTTTCCTCAGATCCCATACGCGGATGGAAATGAATAAATAATGCAAAATTAAGGTAACAACGGAAGGGGAATGGGGGAGAGGGAGGAAATAGAACCTTACGAAAGTACAAATTTATTTTTAGCGTTGCGTGGAATTGGTCATATTTTGCCGTACATCTAATTGCAAATAATGTTCCAGTCAGCAGTGATCTAAGACATTTTTTTATTGGCAGCCGGGGCACGGCTCTACAAAGAATCTTGCCTCGGGCGACGGTAAGTTAAAAATAAAACAGACTGTCTCCATAACAAGATACCTATTTTCTTCAGATCCCACGCGCCAGTGGAAATGAATAAATTATTCAAAATTATAGTAACAATGGAAGGGGAATAGGGGAGAGGGAGGAAATAGGACCAGAGAAATGCAAAAGTGCAAATTTATTTTTAGCATTGCGTGGTATTGCGTGATCTGTTGCGTAAGTAAATGTCCATTTACAAAGCGCGTAAGCATCTAGTCAATCCACACGGGGCCCAGACGATCTGTTTGAAATGTGAAGGATCTGTACGGGAATATTACGAGCTTCGTATTTAGAGCAAAATATCGGGGGTTATGTTGATATTTTTCTTCAAAATAAACGTAAACGTACCTCAATTGTTGTGGTTTGTCGTCCTTGTAACTGTAAATGGCGAGTATTGGCGATTTTGAAGGTTTAGCGCTCGGCGTTTCCCTAAGCGTTTACGCATTTACCTGTGCGTTTTACGCTCAGATAAACGCCGAACACTAAAACCTTCATAATCGCCAATATTCGCCATTTACAGCTACAAGGACAAACCACAACAACTGAGGTAACTTTACCGTCGTTTATTTTGAAGAAATATCAACATTACCCCCGATATTTTGCTTTAAATACGAAGCTCGTAATATTTCCATACAGATCCTTCAAATTTCAACCAGATTGTCTGGGCTCCCTGTGGTCAGTCAAAAACGGACACAGATATCTCTGCAAACCTGCGGGTTATCAGAACAAGACAGAGTAAGTTTTAGGGGCCGTTTAATACGCGGACGGGCTACAGTATATCCGTTGGTGTACATAGACTGTCTGCGACGCAGGCTAGTCAAACGGCGATATTCTGCCGGTTATCCTGTTAAACGTCAAAGGCTACGAAACGTTTTCAAGTCTAAAAGTTTGTTTTCACTGCTAATATTTTTGATTCGACAAAATTAACCCAGTGTAGCTCTTGCGTATATATCTTTTACATGAGCGAATTACCTAACCTTAAATTTTATTTTCATAGTATTTTGTATTTTATAGCATTTTTGGCCAATGACGTCACATTAGTGACGTCATATGGCTACTGTCAGAGCCTAAAAATCAACGATAGACGACAGTGTCGTGTCTGTCTTACGATTTGTGAGGCTGGGGGATATTCTGTGAGACGATGGGTGGGGGTGTGCACCGGGACACTGAAACTCTTACCTTATCAGCGGCACAAACCCATACAGCTAATGTTATGGGAGTAAGACCCCCGGGCTTTTGTGTACGTGAGGTCTGGCAGGATTTTATTCGCGTTGTAGTCCTGTGTTTACTTAGCTGAAGTACAAATTTCCACAGCAGCAAATACAAGACGGACTTGCCAATTTGAGATGTTGTATGAACAGAACGTGGAAATTAACGTTACATCGATCCCTAATTAACAGTGAAAGGAACAATATTTAAAGCCCAAGTTTAGAACGATAGTGAAAAGACTAGAGTAAAACAGCATAAAATTTTTCGGGATTATCTCTCGGTAACAGCGAATCTAAAATTTGCAGTGTCATTTTTTTCGGAAATTGCGCGGCTTGTTGCTAACTATTCTTAAAACTGAAAAACTTGAATGAAACTAGTCTTAAAATCCAAGTCACAGTGGTGATCAAGGAATTAGAGGATGGATGTAGCAAAATCTTAACAAGATACTAAACGTTATTTCGGGGTTATTCATAGCTCAAAGCGTAAAGCTTATGTTGAGCAAATCTGCATAGTTGACAGCTGTAATTTCAGCCTTATAAGGAATGTAACGCAACACTTAAAACATCTCGAACCGACCGAAACAGTACCGAAAGATTAACAACAACAGATATGTGACAAAGCATTCTAATAGAGACCTGTTGGATCCACTGGAAAGCGAGCTGAATTTGAACATTTTCGTACTGTTCGAAGGCAAAGCAAACGAAATTTATTCGGCTGTAGGTTGAGACTCAAAATAAACACGTGAGCTAAAAATACCTTCGTACCGTGGAAAAGTTACAAATGTAAACATACTTTGGTCGATTTGTGAAGCAAAAAGACGAAAATTATTATAGCCGACTTGATTACAAAGCAAGCAACTTCAGTTAACAGGGGAAATAAATATAGTTGCAAAACTATTTCAGTCGTGTTTATAAACGCTAGTTCAAACCGATTTCGAACGAAAATATTGTGGATACAAGAAACGCTGTTTGATGGCAGACTCCTGTTTTGACAATACAATGTACTTAGAACGTAAGTGGTTGACTGAAACGTCTGAAACCTTACAAAATAAACAAAGTAAAGCGAGTCGCGTGTCACGCAAATCACGCAGAGCGTCAAAACGGCACCCTTTAGAAAGTTGACCGTTTATGAGCACTGAAAAGTATTGGATATTCGCCGGTAGAAGTGAGAAATTAAAAGGTTCAACTGCAACTTGCATTTATTTCTGAAGTAAAATTGTTAACTTTCCACTGATCTTTGCCTAAATTATGTATGCAATATTTTTCGACGATGAGTTTAAGTTTACTTGTTTTTGTCTGTGTTCTTTGAAGAACCGTGAAGCAAAGAGCTTTCTTCGGTTTTTTTTACTCCGCGTAGTCACGCTGCTGAATCATTACCAGGTTTTATAGTGGATAACCACAAGATCTTTTTGGTGGTGGTGGGGGGGGGGGAGGGGCTGAGGGTTTAGGGTGGGACTTACCGGAGGTGTAAAGTCCCATAGGTTGTCAGGATAAATTTCACCATATTGTGGAAAAAACGTCATTGGCTCTGCGCGCATTGCGTGCCTATGTTTGTGATAAGATACACCGCAAAAAATGATAATAAATCATTTATCAGCATTTGTTGCCGTACATCTCAGTTCCAGTCAATACTGACGCAGAGGAGGAGGAAGAGGAGGAACACTGCTCCTGGCGCTACTGTAAGTGAAAAGTTTTAAAACAGGCCTGTCTCCATAACATGTACTTTCACTATGGCTTTTAAGCTTTGTCATGGAAGCTTTACAGACAATATACGTCACGCGTGTCCAGCAGTCTGAAGATTTGAATCGAGTCTTCAAATTACACTCTTTTTTTCATAAGAACCTTTTCTATAGGAACGTTGAGGCGGAAATTGACCCGGATTTTAAGAACATACTAAGAACGTACCCAAGCTGAGACTAAGAGACAAAGCAGTAATTTCATTCAGTTCCGCATCCGTTTTTGCATCGAGCTAAAAACACATAGTAACAACATGACTTCTATCGAGTCCCATTTTCTTTTTTTATTGTAGAGCTCAGATTATATTTTCTTGTCATTCTCAACTGTGGAAGAGTAATAAAGTGAATTTTGCTGAAAGAAAAAACAACAACATGTATGCCAAAGAAATTTGACATGATACAGCGCACAAATGGGCGTTTTAACCTTTCTTGGTCACGTTTATACCAGTTTTCTGAAATTTTATAAGACGTAACTTAAGAACATGTTGAGAACGTTTCAGGCTCAAAACGTGAAAAAAAATAACATTTATTTTTGGTTCAGCCTCAGCCGCAAAATTAGACGTTCTTATAAAAAAAAGGAGTGTATGCGTCAATTTTGCAGATTTCCATAAAGAACTATACCTAACCTGCGATCAGGCTCTATTTTCGTTTCGCTTGGTGAAACATTCAGGCGGGACGGGCGAAACGAAAAATAGAGCCTGATACAATTCTTCTACGGAACGTCTGCCGCCCACTTTTTTTGATTGATTGACATTCAACAAAACAGCCAATCAAAATTTCTTCTGCTTGCACGATCCTCGGTATGCAAATTTCCCATAATGGCAATTCGCAGAAAGTCACGTAAATGTCGGCAAAAAAAGAAAATCATAGGCTACGATATATCTTCTAGGCACAAGTACTCAAATTTACACGATTGCTAACTTGAAGGTTCCGGTACTGTACATGGTTGCTCTGTCTGAGCTGAAACTGAATGAAAATTCAAAACACGACGAGGTTGTGATGTACCAAAATATGCTGCATGCTTGAATCATTTCCCATTTCAGGTGGTATCTGGAAATATTCTCGTCCCAATTGTACCGATTTTCTGCGTAAAAAACCTTGGACAATTAAGAGAAATACCTTCAGTTTCATTCTTTAGAATAAAAATATAAATAAAACCGTTTATAAACAAAGGGGTATTTTGTAATTTAATTCGAGAAGTGATAAATATTTGAAATTAGCAGCGAATTTTATCTCTAAGCAGCAGCGAATTTTAAAACGAAGAACATCTATTATAAAACTAGTTAGATCCTTTGATGTCAATGTCAGAGATCAATAAAACGACATAAGTATTAAACAATGAATGAATAAACTTAAAATCGTTATTGCGACTTGATTGCGGTTCTCGCCAAACATTACCGTGCGAGCAGAGGCCCTTCGATCTGCTCGCAGGGTAGCCAAACATTAGTTCACCGTTAAGTTTACCGAATTATCGGTTGACTTGTTGATCATTCTTGGCGAAAGATACTTGCTCGTCTGCTGTTCGTTTTGTTTCGTAAGACGCGGAAACAGCCACTACTCTGTTCATGTTATCAATACTAGTTGAAAGCCGTCAAATGAAAATTCCGCGACACGATGCGATAAAACAGAATACATACTTCACTGTTGCTGTACTTGCTGGACTTGCGTCAAACCGAACGCCATTCTCAGGAGAGAAAGAAATGGTGACAATTCTCCTAGAACGACGAGAATTTATTAGAGCAACACATTTTACTTCGGCAGATTTGTTCCTTGGTTGTCCCTTGGCGATGGCGGTCGGATCGAAATCTCGTAGACAATTTACTTCCGTTGACAGCTCTATTGTTAAAGGGCCAATCAGATTGCGAGATTCCGCGGCCAAAATTTGGCCGCCGACATGAACTTCTGTGAGAGATTGTATCAGGCCCTATTTTAGCGAGCGACCAACATAAGAGAATATGAGAGCGATGCTAAAATTCGGCCTGATCGCAGGTTAAACTATACCATGCGTATGTATTCATGCATGCATAAACGGGACGATTCGCAACGACGATTTTTAGCGCAACTCAGCGTCAATTTTTAATTTAAAAATTAAACGAGTCTTACCTGTAAGGTAAAGCTTGATTGGAATTCTATGAGATGCCATGTAGCATCCATGCTTCATCAGGCTCAGCTGGTAGTAGACCAAAAGTTGTTCATTTTGAAATGACGGTGAGTGACATTTGCATTGAGAGACTTCAGGTTTAAAATCATCTATAAGTACCACCTTTCTTAGGCGCAGTGAATATGGAAGAGATAGATTTCCCTGCCTCGTGTTTACATGGTTGAACATCTCCTTTCTTGAGGAGGTGAGTAATTTGAAGGTCAACAGATTTTGTTTGTGTGCCAGACAATTTTCGAGATTTTTAATAGATTGCATGAATGGTCTTACATGCATTGGCAGAGTATCAAATTCAATATTTTGGCCAGTAACCGTGATCAACATTTCAACATCAGAGGTTAGTTCTTGCCGTATGTGAAATAAGCAGCTAAATTATCTGCAATGAATGTTCCTGTTTTACCGCAAAAGTATTCCAAAACTGATGGCACGATAGCTTCATATTCGCTTACCTGAATGGTGTCCAATTTCTGAATAATGCCACTGGTTATTTCCGGTCCGTTGTTTGGTCGGTCCGTTTCTTCTAATGGCTTTTCTTCAAGTGGTGCTGGGCACATGAGACGTCTTTATTTAGCGTCTGGTGAATAACATTACGCCTTCGTTGTGATGTTTCAAAGGATATGTGCCCAATTTAGTGCATCAGTATTCATTCGTATCATACTTTCAAAACCCAGTTGAGTATACTCAGCACAAGCTTTCAACAACAAATCTGTCGTTTGTGCGGTAATGCCACCGATTTTGTGAGTGTTGTTTGCAAGCTTCACTATTAGGGGTGCGCTTGTTTGTCGAGCAAGACACCCTCAGATTTTAGGATTTAACTTTGGCGTGACAAGCCGATCACAATTAACCGGGTGCAGATATTTCCCTGATTCGTCCTTGAGATTTGTATCCTCTAGCTTATTTAGGCACCTAAAGATAACGATTTTAGCATAGCCTGCTTAGCAAGCGTTTCCGTAGGGCTTTCCGCAGGTTTGAAGCATTTTTCGCTTCTTGAACGGGCGAAAATTGGGGCGAGCGCAAAAAAAGTTCTGTCAGTGTTGCGCTCGCCCCAATTTTTGCGGCGCCAAAAAGTGAAAAACGCCTCGAACGGGCGGCCGAAAACCCTACGGAAACGCTTGCTAGGCAGGCTAATTTTAGCAAGTTTCTCCGACACTTTAGGAGCAGTTTTCTTTGTGTCAGGGAGCGACTCGACTGTGTCTGATTTCATCGAGTAATGGGTCGGTTTCGTCAACACCTATCGCCGAACACGTGGCGCCATTGCTATCGTTTCGGGCGACCTTTTAACGCTCCTGTCTACGTGACGGAGACACGAGACACGAGTGTGATGTTGCAATTGGTTTGTAAACAATTCTTGGCAGGTAGAAATATGTATGGCATGTGCTATTTTCTTCCGTTAGAAGTATACAATAGTCAATGGCTAATACCACAGGAACATGTTTATGCTGGAAGTAAGTCGAGTTTAGAACATCAGGGAGCCAAACAATGCTTTGAGTGAAGGAGAGGAAAAAAAGAGCAAAAAATGTCATATTTGTCTTACTGAGCGTGTGAGGCATTTGACACATTTGAAAACTTTTAGATGCGGTAGACAAGCTTTTAACGGAATCGCTGGTTCAAAATTACGTAGGTGTTTTTAGTGTTGACTTCGCGAGAGGGCGCTTTAGTCATGAAAGTATTTTTGAGAGGCCATGGACGACATAGTGGTACGTCATGTTGGTATGTGAGCAAGAATCCGGCCCAATTTATAGTGTATAGGGTGAGTAATTTTATATTGACGGTATTGCTTGCGACAATTTATAATTCTGTAAAAACAGCTTGATTCTGGAGAAAAAGGTTTTTTTAAATTATGCTTAGTTGTGGCCAAATAAAAAGATGACAACATCCTTTTAAGTCAAGTTGGTTAAGGAAAGGTTACAGTCTCTGTGATTTAAAGGAAAGTTGTTACGTTGTTATGAAATTGTTCGAAATTGTTGTAAGACAACACGTCTGACTAAGGGAAATGGTCAAAACTATTGTACTCAGACAGGACCCACCATTCCTCAAAAAGACTGGTGGTCTCTTCGTGTACTCCCCTTCCCCCACCTTAAAAGATGGTGTCTTGTTTGTATAGCCCCTACTCTTTCAAGAGTAGAAACTAAGAAAACGATTCAATCCTCCCTGTGCCATTTCTCCAGGAATGCAAGCTTCATGCACACCCAATATGAAAGTCTCAACTCAAATTTTGAGGCCAATAAATTTTGTCCATTTGTCTAATCAGACAGGTGGGATCTTGCATAGCCCCCCTACCCCTACACAAGGTGGGTCCTCATCGAGAACACTTGTTATGACCACTTCCCTAACAAAAGTCATATTTGAGCACTGTATAGTGCTCTCTTATCATCATGTTGCGCGTTGTGGGAGTTGTTCGGAGTAGGTAGTAACGGTTTCATATCTGGAGTGCCTGCTTTGATGATCAAATATCTTCGCTGTTTAATATAGAGTTTTAAAATGGCAACTCTTTGGCATCGGCGAAGGAAAAGGTGTATCGTTGACTAGGGTCATAACCCGAAACAATAGAAGTATGGTCGCTGTCGGTTCAGTTGGCGTTTCTATTAGTTTGTTGCAGGTTTTAGTGCCGTTTTAGTACATTAAAATACAATTTTTGTTACCCGTATAGTGTGAGGCTATCAAAGACAACTTTTTGGAGAGCAGACAACGACCAGAAACTTATAACATCTACTGACGATTCACGGTTCACTTGACTCTGATGATGACTTCCGCTCAGGTTGTCGAAACGTCAGTCAATGTCACCTCAAACAGTCCTTCTCAGGACTACACTCACCCGGACGATCACAATTTACCGAATTATGATATGACTCCTGGGTTCAAACCATTTACAGTCTTTCTTTATAGGGTCTGTATATAGCCTACTGTAAGGATTCCGTTATTTTATTGCCTCATGGTTAATTTGAACTCGGCGTTTATTGCAGGCTTCTTGTTTAATGGAGAAAATACGGCACTGAAGAAAGGAATAGATTGTTTTCGTTTGTGTTAAGGTTGAATTTGCTTGTTTGACCTTGGGCTGACGAGAAACACTAACCATACAAAGACGAACAGGTTTAGGAGAATCAGCATTTACTGATGGCGAGTAATCTGAAGCTGTAACAAGTTGAAATAGCAACACAAGTTAATGGCAAAAGAAAGGAAAATGCAATCAAATTTTTCTCTCACGTCTGTCAGCTTTTCGGTTTAACATCAACAACAGAACAGCCGAAACTTCGTCATATGGAAGAAGACTAATCAATAAATCATCGGACTCATTCGTTTTTGGTCGTATTCTATTTAACGAGCAAATGTTAAACATATTCGGAAAAGTAGCGGACCAAGGACCACTTACTGACAAAATTATGTTAACAAGTTATTTTTTACACATTTTTGACAGTGTAATTAACGTTGAAACAGAAGTTATTACAGCACTATAAATGATTACTATCTTTCTCAATTCTTTTGTTGACACAGCTGGCACAGATGTTTTCAAATTTTCAAGAGCTAATTATATACTTGAGAGAGAATTGTGTTGGTTGAGTTCCCACTAGCAAATCTGACAACGGCGTTACAACGACGTCCGGAAGTTTTGAGTGTGACTGTGTATTTTTATACTATTACTCACTGTTTGTTTCTTAAGTTACGCGGCAAAATCAAAGCATTTTTACAGCGCTGTTTAGAACTCTGAACTGAAAGTACGATTTATCCGGTGAGGTTTATCTGGTGTCTATAAAAATCCACTTGACAAAACGACAGGTGTTTCCATAACAAAATTCTAAGCGCCAAAAGGCGTTGCATTGCAAAGGTACTAAAGGTCACTTCTAATTTTATTTTCCGTCTACTTAAGCAAAGTAAACAACCGCTCAGAACTTTGTTTAAACAGGCGCGAGTGAAATTAATAGAAACAACGACTTCGCAACTCCGGGACCTTTACACGAGGTTATGGCTCCGTCAATTCCAAGCGCGCTCATCCTCCCCCCCCCCCCTCGGGCATTTGTCAGGCATTTGTGTCTTTTTAAAAATAATGTTGCAAATGCCCCAGGTGGGGTCAGGCTCATACGTACAAATCCCCACGGTGGGGCTTATGGAAGAGTGCAAACGTCCGACCCAAACCGCATTTAGTCGCGTAACAGGCGACCAGAGGTCAAATTTAACTGACTCCATCATACAGTTATCAGAAAAAGATCGATATGACCTCGAGATCAAACTTTTAAAATTGCGACCTTTACGTTTAAACGGCTCAATTCAGTCATTATTTAAAAATCCTCCGCGCTTGGAATTGACGGAGCCATTAAATCTAAACACGCCAATTGTTCCTTCGCTCCCTACGAAGCCTGAAGACCAGCTGGCGCCAGAAGCGTTTTTCGACGTGGAATAGATTACCTTGAAACAACACGACGATAGAAGTTTCGCCTTCTTATATAAATAGAATAACAGTAAACCAGCAAGTGCATGTTGATCAGCCATCCTGCCATTGGTGTTCTTTGGCTACGAAATTGCAAGTTGATGCTTGTAGTTGTAAGTTGTCAGCTATGATTTTCATTATTTTGTTTAATAGTGGGACCGCAAGTTGTGTCGGTTACACCATAGTTACACGGTTGTCAACTCAAGAAGTCAAAACAACGTTGTAAGGGGCCAACCATTTAACTTCTGAGGGGGGGGGGGGGTTGGGTGATTTTGAAAAAAAATATCCTGCAAGTGTATGTGCGTAAGAAAAAATTTCCTGCACAAGACTATTGTCCAAAAAAAATTCACGCACGTACAGTGGGCTGGAAAAAAAATTCTGGCAAGATGTTTCCTGGGTTGACACATCGAGCAGACTGTTAAAAGATTTTAGCATCTGGACTTGGGTAAGAGGGATTCTTTGCACAATGATGTTTTCCCCTCAGATGGCCTTTTCTTTACATTTATAGCACCTGTTGTGATTTGAAGAACAATGTATTCAGTGCACTCTAAATCAAGAATGCCAGAATAGCTGTTGGAACATGAAGTAAACTTTATTAACTATCTATTTGACACAAAACTGGAATGAGCTCTCCTGTAATATTTGCCTGAACGCTTGTCAAGTAAACGTGTAGGGATAGGAGGTGTGTCTTTTAATATAGAAAGTGTCGTATGCCTTGCATACTGTATGTATTCCCTCTCTTGTGGAATATTAGTATACAATGCTCGTTACGTCCATAGATACAAGGATTGTGTTCTCTGGAACTTTCGTCCTGTCAATGAAATTAATGGAGTCAGTTGACTGTATCAGTCTTTGAGATACGACTTCTGTTGTTGTGCTAACGGCTGGAGTAGTATGGCAACAAATGCTGATAACGTCTCTGTTAGACCTGAAACCCCCAAGGTCTCCCAATTCGGTTTGTGGATTTTCGTAAGGGTATAAAATACTAGAATTCGAGGCGGGTTTGGTGTTTGACAAAGCCATTTTTCAGTCATTTAATTTCGTTAATGTGGTGTTCATTGTGAAGTACTGTAATCAATTGTTGTACTTTACGGGATGTATCTTCAGCCATAGGTACTGCAAGAGGCCTCAGTAGTTTTCCATGTTCGTGCATGTTGTCTAATTGAATTTGCCCCTCGTTTTTGTCCTAAGAAGGTCTGGGATGAAGCCCAAATAAAGTTTGCAAGTGAGGAAAATGATGAGAAATCATCCAGTTTTGGCATGGATGTAATCTGGGGATATCAGTCATCATTGAAGCTAGGGAATGGTACCCATAAATTTGGTAAGATAAATGACGTGTCCAAAACAGTTCTTATTCTACCAGATTCAAATGCCGCTGAAAAGAGAGTTGTGTCTCTTATAAGGAAAAACAAAATAGCTATCGGCAGCATCTCTCCAGGTGGACGGTACGTTGGCCTTTTTGCTTACTATCAAAATGGCCTACAAAGAGTCATCTTTTGAACCACCTGCAGATTTTTTGGCTACTGTAAAGAAAGCTACTTGGAACAACAACAAAGAGCATCATCAACTCTGTTTTTAAGCGTTATGGCATGTTAATTTGACTTCTGGATAAGTCAGAATGTCAAGAAAGATCGAGTTGATATTAGTCCAATTTAAAGAAAAATCTGGGATCTAAATAGTTACTTTCGAAGGGTCACATTTCTAATCAGAATAAAGGAAAACACGTCTTGGCTACTTTAAGTTTTCAAAATTTTCTGGGGGAGCATGCCCCCAGACCCCCCTACAAAGATGACGCAGTCAAAACTCTCACTCTTTGGCAACAAAGCAACTTAAGAGCTCTGTGCAGATGATTTTCAATTTGGGGCCTTGTAATGTGTACTTCAGCTGCGAGTTGGATTTAACCCTTTCTAGATAGCTCTCTAAAGCAACTTATTGCTGCCAGTTTGATTTAACAAGGAAAGGATGTGGCTCATTATCTTTCCGTAAAATATGTACTGAAGACGCATTCGCGCTATGCACTGTACTGTTCTGTAGCTCTATGCACGCACTATGTACTGTACTGTAGGCGCATTCACCTTGCAATATGATCAAAGTCCAGGAACAGGTCTGACTCATTTTATCAGTGGGAAGGGGTCACCTCAATGCTTTACATTTGGTGTTAAAGGTATTGTACCGTATTGTAAAAGTCACTCAAAAACTCTTAGATAAAAATTAATATATTTGTTCAGTTTCTTTCACAGATCCTTAACTTTTTATAATTTGATTTATAATGAAGGCCTACTTTAACCCCATCCACGCACCAAAAAAAATTCATGCAGAACGTTGGAGGGAGAAAAAAATATCTTGCAAGCACATACCCCGAGAAAAAAAACTCACGGGGAATTAAGGGGTTGAAAAAAAAATTCATGCCTATACCAAATCACCCAACCCCCCCCCCCTCAGAAGTTAAATGGTTGGCCCCTAAAAGACAGCAGAGTCAGTTGCTGGCTTAGTTGCTAATGGGACCTCAACCATTGTTGATTCATTGTTGTAAAGCGATATCTGTCACCAGGACTGCTAACCTGAGTTCAAGAGAACCCGCTTGTTGTCGGGCCTATAAGCGCAAGCTGTATAAATATATGTATATATCTCATGTTTTGATTTGTTTGTTTTCATGTTCAACGTTAAAAGCCAATCAACAAAGTGTGCAGAGCCTAGGTTGTAACAATCATTCATTTTAAGATAACGACTTATATTTAATACAAGAAATTCTGAAGAATTTACAGGCGGTGGATAGTCTCTCACCCCCCTCCCCTTTTCCTAAGGAAAAAAGGTTTCTTCAAAAAAAAAGTTAGATAGTTCGTGGTTTCCGGTGGCCTGTTATGGACAATTTGCACTTCCGGTATGTAAGGAATTAAATTTGTTGACAGGCAACTTGATATAATACGGGTTTTGTTAAACGGTCACGAAAACGATAACAATTGTTATTTGTATTCTCCTACATCTGCGTGCTTATGGACGCCCGACATGGCGCACTGGCACGATCTGTCACCGTATTCCCTTTAGAAATACGTTTTATAAACTCGTCTGCAGCAATTCTAATGTATTTTGTCAATACTACCTTGAAGTTTTCTGCGATCTTAGATGGAAAATTAAATTCAACTTAAAAGATCTTAAGTAAAGGTCATGATTGTTTGTTCACTAGTATGTCCGGTATTTCAAACCTGATAAAATCTATGTGTTTACGTCATTAGAAGGCCATTGTTCGAAGGCCGCGCTATCCCAACAAGACTAAGTGAACTGACGGACACCGACTACGACGACGACGACGACGACGAAAATGTAAAACAGAAAACGTCCGTTTTACGAGTCGGCGCGACGTGCGCGTACGCACGACGCCGCCTAAAAAGAAAGGTCAAACAAACACCATTCTATCTCAATAGTTTATAACTCGAAAAATTAAAGTATGATGTATAGTTACAATAAACTTGACACGAGCGACGCCGAAGGGCGCCTTTGATATCTGCATCCGATTTCTCTGAGTTAGAGTCATTCCCTGTAGACGGGGATGTGTGTGTGTGTGTGTGTGGGGGGGGGGGGGGGGGCTCTTAGCCTGTTCCAGGCGTTCAGATAGTGGAGCGCGAGCAAAACATAAAGCGATCTGAACGCCTGGAACAGGCTAGGGGGCTCTGAGTTAGCTCTGCTGCATTTTGAGCGATTCGCTCATGGTTACCATATGTTTCTGTCAAACATCGATCGAAAGAGGGCTGATAAAGCGTAATTGACGTTGTCAGTTTCACCGTGAATATCCTCTAATTCTTTGCTCAACAGGTCATTCGTGTAGAATTTTCGCGTGGATCGTTCGGTCACCCAACTGAACGCTCAAGGTTCAACGCCTGAACTAAATGATTAGGTTCTTGCATTCTATCTCACCTGACTTACTAGCGACTTAGGCCAATGACGAAATGAATGTATGTTACGAGGGACTATTTTTAGCGCAATGGAGGCCCCAAAAAATTGACGACAGATAACTTATTTAATCGAAAGAGCGCCGCCTAGAATAAGTACCGCATGTGGGAGCATGTTAGTCTAAAAATCGTCGTTGCGAATCGTCCTATGTAACATCACGTTTACAGTTGCTCGAAACAACGAACAAAGTGAAATATTTTGCAATGAAAAAATTGATACGGTTTTTTCATTAGCGAGAGACAAATGCATCAGGCTTCTGAGAAGTCATGTGATATTTTTGCCCTCATGATCAGTAAGAAGAAAAGATGCTTCTCGACCGCGAAAGACAGTTTTTGCTAAACGGCTTTGGAATGGGTAAATCACAGTACTTATAATTTAAGGTATTTTCTTGCCACTCATAATTTCACAATCCATGGTCCACGCAATTCGTTTGTAGTTACGGTGCATACTAATGATTAGTCCTTTCTTTGCAGACCCGACAGCGCGAATGCCAGCGAATACGTTCAGTTTAAGGTAATAAGTACAGTTTACAGTCTCGTCTTATAATGTTTGTTGTCAGTCAACATCTATGTTCATGCTTTCCGTATGTGACGAAGAAGGGTGAAGACTTCTTTGGTAATTGCATAAATGGAAATACTAGTCTATGTTTTCACCTCCGCATTTTAGCAACGACAATTTTCCAAGGGCGAAAAGTAACAACGCGGGCCGGTATGAAGACGGCTTTTGCTAAAAGCGGGCAACAAGTTATAAAATAGACCAAATAGAAGCCTTTCACTTCACCGTATTTCTTTCTCTTCAAATTCAAACTGCAGCTGGCTGAAGGTTACTAGTTTAAATTCTCATGGTCTCATATACCATCATTTTATTTCCTTTGACAAGTACCACCTTTTTTACATCTCTCTCATCGAGGTTTTGATGGTCCCAGCAAATTTTTTAGGATTCTATTTATTTTCATTTATTTTTTTAGGCGGCGCAACGTGCCTAGGCACTCCATTCCATCATTTTTTTTTAGATATGACCCTCCCATAAAATTAAATATTGTGAAAATGACCCCTAGCCGATTCCTCTGGTAACTAAAAACATGGTCGCTACAAATCGTGCTGAAGTTCTCCACATACTCTTTCTACACTTGCCTAAAAACTGGTCAGAAGCGAAGTGCCAATATTTGTAGGCATCTGGAATCACGTATGAATACTTTCATTTTCCCTTATTTTTGCCTCAGTAACTAAAAGTGTGACAACCTTATTTTCCAGGCTGCTGAAACAGTTACCTCAATTTTGTTACCAGCTATTTTTGCGAGGACTGTTATAAGTATGCTTCAACACTGGATTTAATTTGATAAAAACATGTGAAAAGACTATAATATAAAGAGCTGTTACTTGAATCAACTGCTAATTTCAATATGCGTATAGGGAAATGAGAGGACTTGGGGTCCTTCGAGCGCTTTTACGGCTTGTAGAGCTTGTAGTATCGTGGACAAAGGAAGTAAAGCCCTAAGTGCAAAGTTTTGAGTGTTACATTTATTAAAAAAAGAAGCCAAAGAATTTTTTTGCTAAGAATTATGGATTGTTTAAATGTATCTAAATGCTATTACAAAATTCAATTGACTAAAACATGTACATTTAGCAGTTTGTTATGAATTGAATTAAGATAATTGTTTTAAAAGGAATGTCAAAAAAATAAACTAAGTAAACACAATTTCATACAAGAAGCAACTGTTTTCCCAACAGCCCATGGCCTCTTAAGTAGCATTACTCTCAATTGCTTCATGCTACAGAAACCGGGCAAAAGCCCTGCCATCTGGGTGTCCTGTGGATTTTTAACCTACCTCTCAAAACTTCGATTAGAAGAATCAAGGAATTGTGGGTTGAGCGTGGCTTAGGAGCAGTGGAACTCGCCATTTGGTGGAAACATTAATACGTAAAAACAGGAATAAATTAGTTGAATTAAAAGCTTTCGTTGATACCGTGGGGATAAAGTGTGCCGATTTGAAAAATGAAGTTTTGTTCTTATTTTTCACGCCTTTCCGTGCTACCCTGCTGTAGGGAAAGGCCACAGATTGTCATGTGCTGGCTAGAATGATCGTGGCGATTGAAATGTCGGGCGACTGCTTTGGATGCGTCCTTGTCGTTAGAAGGCTCGAGGCTTGGTTTCTGTATCATGTGTCATTTCCTTAGACAAGTCTTCCTTCAGCGGGCACGAACCTCTTTGGAATCTCGAAATTCATTGCACCTTGTTACCATGCAGGAAGCTCTATCGCTTTCAGGGCTAGCGTCATTTTTTCGGTCGAGTGTTTGTTTATTGTTTTCTCAGCCAATTCTGTGAAGCATTCGGAGAGCTTCGTGGCGCCCCGGGATACCCTGCGATGGACTAGCATTCCAACGCTCGAATGAAGTTGATCAAAAAGCCAGTTCAAAAAAAGTTAGATCTGGTTACCCTATTTTCAAAACGTCTTGTTCCCATCGTATTGCTGAAATCTTCGTACTTTCTTCGATGTGTTACAAAAGCAAGAGATAAATGTGAGCCGTGTGCAGTCCATGTGCAAGGGAAGTTCCCTTTTTCGTTGGCTTCCACATGTTGGAGAATATTATGCAATGTTTTGTAATTTTTCCTTATAATTTGTCCCAATTCCCGTCACCTTGGAGACCCCTTCCTCTCTTCTTCCTCTCTTCTTCTCGCCCC
>OZ024897.1:14131950-14541950 GCA_964017195.1 Siderastrea radians
GTTATTAAATTTGTTTTGTATTTGTTTTGTTTGTTTGTTTGTTTGTTCTTTGGATAAATGGTCAAATTCTTGCGCGAGCCGACTGCTGCTTCATCGGAGTAAATACCACATGCTGTCTCGAGTTTGAGTAGCCAACCAGAGCGTGCGAAAAACGCTATTCACTCGTGTGGAACAATATTACATATCTAGGGCACTGCATATCATAGACATCATAGGGTGTTGAGTAATAACGTTAACCTTATAGATGATCTGTTCTCGGACTGCAATCTGTTATGCATCTGTTATGCAACGAGTACTAACTGAGTGGTTTCAAGAGGGAGAGAGGGTTTGTCATCTGTTATACCAAGACCGGCAAGGTAAGGCACAGTGTAACCTAACAGGCTGAAATACACCACTTTTAACAACACAACATGACATACACACATATTGTGCTTGACTTCATCTGTTCGATGGGTCAAGCCACACAGGCTAATTTACCTATTAATTTTAGGTCAACAAGAACATCTAAATAGCGGCTTGTTTGTCAAAGAACAAGTTCGATAGCAACATCAGAATCTGATACTCATAAACGCCGTTTTTACAGCCCTGATTGGAAGGATTCTTAATAGGTGTGGAACTCCTTACAAGGCGGTGGTTTTACTTTAGTTGAAATTCTTTTAACTTCTTTTTTGGTAGATCGCTTTTTTTCTTAATTTTAAAAGTCAAATAACCACTCACCCTTTTTGAGCCAATATGCGCGAGTTGTTTTTAAAATGTCGGAAATTTAACGAACTTTAATCTGTTTGAAATGGGTATTTCAAAAGTTGACTCAGTTTTCCTGTTATTTAGAGGATAAACTAGGTAACGCGATATCGTTTGAGCAATGGTGATGAGAAGCATGGCGATTTGAAAGGTTGAAGATTAGTAAATAGAAAATTAATAAAAATATAGTCAAGCAATATGTAATAAAGATGCACCCCTGAGCGTTTCTAACGATGTAATATAAAGCCTTGATAAAATACGTTGACATTACGTAATCAGACAACCTTTGTGACAAAAGTTGTTGTTTTCAGAGCCATGACGAATAGCATACAGCTCCATATTACAAACATAGCAGCAAGGCTGGCCTGACTACTTAAAAAAATTAACTTTGCAAGACATCAACACGACACTGATAGAACTTCAACAGAGCAGGGATGCAGCCGTAGACAGCTGTTTCGCTCTTCTTAGAGCTCATCGGTACGACATATTACATTAGTTGAGAACTATTTCGTCTCGTACTTCAACTTCGTAATACCGTTCTCTCAATCGGCACAAATCAGTAAAATGAACACAACATTACCAAGAAAGACATTGTGTTCATATTTCAGCTGCTTTTATTTCAAGTTAAGGTTAACCTTCAGAAAGGCTAATTCGATAACCGACTCAGCACAGTCCACCACAAAACCCAGGATGGTAGGCCTGTACACTACCTATTGAGAGTCAATGTGTGTTTTTTTTTTCTTTTTTCTCTTTTTTTCCCTACGACTTCCTGAATTATTTTAGGTGTTTTCTTTCGATTTAGCTCTACATCTGTATCGCAAAATTAAAACTCACTATACGTTTTAATGATTCCTCAATTCAATAATTCACTTTCTGAATCGAAGTTTCTGCTTAATTAAGATGAAATATACCTGTCTTGAGCTTTTAGCTTAAAGATTTCTTATCTGTCTTAATGATTTGCTTTGGATCTAGTAAGGCATGAAACACGGGCCCGAAAAGGAGCGTTTGCTGACCGTAGAAAAATGTATCATGTGAAGTACCCTTTTTTACTGGCGCAACCTTTTATTAATCTTTCTTGTGGGCGCAACTGTACAAGTACCTTTATTCCTGTTATTAACGTACTTATCATCCCAACTTTACTCGGTATGTTTCATAAACAAGTGTAGGCTTAGGCACTTTAATCGTCTTTATCTGATTTCGAGATTTTTTATTTTCAAGCTCTGAAAGCTTTTTTCCATCAGCTTCACCATTTTTTTCGCACGAAGATACTACGCTTATCTTACATCACACTTTTCGATCAATTCGGAGCTTAATTTAAATATCAGTGAAGCGCTAATAATTTTTTAACAGCATTGTTAAAAGTTGTTTGTTAGTTTTATAAAACTTAAAATAATTCATCTGCCCCACATGAATGTGATAAACCAACATAATATATCAAAATGAAATCATCTTGCCTAACGTAAAGAAAATAAGCACCCTATAATTTTGACTGTAAGCTAAGACATTAAGGGAAATCTTGCAGTTTTTCACTATCCTTACCTTAGCGTAAGAGAAGGTCAACTTTCTTCAGTAAAATGTAAACTTCATATGGCGTATTGAATGCACGATAGCAATGAAAACGGGTTATTTATGACCCCTTAAGCTAAAAGGACAATAAACGATCAGCAGTTTTTAATTACTTTGCCGGAACAATAAAGCCCCGTCGCTTCCGCGTGGCTTTGCCATTGAATCGGGAAGTTTAATTTTCGTAACTGAATTGCGGCGGCTTTATTCGGAAAAGCAAACAAAAAATAAGAGCTTAAAACCTTTACAAAACTAAGAAACTCCCACCAGTGTTTACCGACACTTCCCTTAAGCACGAGATGAAACTGTTTTTCATGGAAGTCGTCGCCAAAATTTATTTTTATAAGTCTGAAACTTGAAAATTAATTTGGAACATTACGAAGATCCATGGAATATCCGGTATAAAGCGGGCGCTTTTGGGTGACAGCCGTCTTAAAATTAAAAGATTTTCGGGGGATTATCAAGGTAAGTAATACTGCAATTCCTTGCCTTTTCAGATAATAATCATTTACCAGCGGGCGATAAGGAAAGGAACGAAATTAAAGTCAAGATAAGAAACGTAAGTTATTGCAGTTATCATTCGGCAAACTGAGCAAGCTCTCTTGTTTCCGTGTTATAAGAGACAAAAAGAAAAACCTGTTTAAACATTACACTGATTTATTTTACAGTAACGGTGTATCAGATGACTCTGTTTTGATAACAATATTTCGTTTTTGTTGATACAGATATTTAATAAGTATTATACTTATCCTGTTAAGAGTATGTTAACACAATCTACGGTAAATTTTCTTGGGTTATTTTCACAGGGGAAAAAACACGTTCTTCATTTTTTTAGAAACACTTCTGTGACACGTTTTCTCGTTTTATCCAACTCCTTCTTTTTTGTCTATACCTGCGTTTCTGTAAAAAGATTTCTGTCACTGTGTTTTTTTTTGTTTATTTGAAAAAAACTGAATTTAACCATTTGTTTTCTTTGAGGGCCTGATTTAACGCGAGTGCATGCTCATATAAATACTTTCAAGTTTAAATGATCAAAAAATAAAAGGAAATTGCAATAACAGAAAACTAACCACAACGGTTGTTTTGTTTACAAAATTACAATTTTGTAGGAGTTCATATAGTAGTCACCATTTTCAGCTATCATTTCACAAACACTGAACTCATATTTCTTTCATATAAATTGTTTTAGGCCATTTCATCCCCAGATTTCAGTATCGAGTCCTGTCATATTCATTCACAGCCTTTCAATTTTCATTTTACGTAGCGCCCTTGTAAACTTAAGATTTAAGCACCATTAAGGACGGTGGGGTGGCGGAGGACTGGAAAGGAGATAAGGCAGGGCGGCGGTAATCCAACAGAGGAGGGGAATGAAAGGTTAGGGGAGGCAGGAAAAGAGAGGGCAGAAGGCAAGTCTTCTAATGTGGCAGAAAGCGAAAAGTGGGAAACACCATAAAAGGCTAGGGGCGAGAAGTGGGAGTGAAAAGTATGAGTCGCAAAAATCTCGGAACCTCTGTTCCCACGCCCCATTCAGATATAAGGAAATTTATTTATAACATATCATTCAGTAATAATTGAAAAGGAAGAAGATAACATTGAAAAGGAAACTGCTGTTCACTTGTCCTTTAATAAAATCGCTCACATTACAAATTAAACGAATAAAGTAAAATTATTTCGTTGTCAGTATATATTAAGAATAATAATTTTTTTAATTAGGTAAACAACTTGTTTACAAAAAAGTTACTTGGGTTCATGAAATTGAACTTAAAGATCATACAATACTATTCGGAGTGTGTACTTCGAATGCATTACGTCTGGTTTTCTTCCTACTGTGGAAGTCGTTCAGTTTCGAAGGCTTGTCACTCGATCGGTGTATTTAGTATGGTAAGCTGAATGGATTCTGTATTCAGAGAAGAAGTAGAAAAAAATCATTAGTTGTTCCTTGATATGGATATTTTCTTTTAGTTTGTAGATTTTTTTAATATTCATTATTTGGTGCTTTAACCTTCGGACGCACTTGCAAGATCATATCACTGACGTGGTACAAGGGTGTAAGAATTGAAGGAACCTCTCTGGATTTCTTTTGTGTTGCAATATATGTTGAACAGATTTTATTGTCTTTTGCCGTGTTTTAAAAGTGCTTTACAAGATGAGGTACACATTATGGGTGGTGCATATACATATTATGGGTGGTGCGCTGCTGGGGGCTTGTGACGACGTCAATAGCTAAAATTGAAAACCTTTGCTTCATGCCAGACATGTAGGATATGATATAATCAAACTCTGTCGGCAGCTTTTATTATTTTTTTTCACCAAAAAAGTCAAAAACCATGTTGTTGTATTCAAAAATGGCTTCACCTCATGCCAATTATGACGCCATATCTCGTTAACCCTAGCAACCGATTTTCACCGAACTTTACCCTAACGTACGGCTACTGAAAACGCCTGAGGGTTACAAGGTGTACTGCAAAGTGTAATGCAACAAGTTGGAATTACAGTCAAAATACTCAGCGCGTTCCGCTTATTATTTGGGAATGACTTTCATTAATCGAGAACAGATTGCACTATTGTAATCAAAATTCCACTTTCAAATTGAATATTGTAATGTTACAACGGTAGCCTCGTTCCAAATAAGGAATGCTGATTAGTTTATTATTGACATCAAGCGAATGTTCACGCGCAAGTAGCAGACTGTTGGCAGCTAAACGTATCTGACCTGATTTGTGTTCGCTCAACAAAATATTACTTGCCAATACTTTTACCCTCGAAGAAGCAGTCTGTTGCTATAAACCTGTGAAGAATAATTTCTTAAAAACAAGTCTGCTGTAAATGCACAAGAAATGTTCCTGGAAATTGCGAAAAATTCCCTATAATGTCAAACCGACTGAAACCAACAGCCGCCAACGGTTTCGTCTTTCGCGTTTGAACTTTTGGCTTACGTAAGTAACAACCCAATCAACAATCGTTATTTCGAATGCGTCTAACGTTGGAAGATTTCAATCTTCAATTTGAAAATGGAATTTCGATTTCAATAATGCAATCCGTTCCCGATTAATGAAAATCATTCCTAAATAATGAGCGGAATGCGCTGAGTATTTTGACTGTAAAAGTTGTACCATCTAAATCGCCCCTTTTATGGAGTTATGGTTTTTTACATGTATGGATGGAATTTTATTATTTTATGGACCAACTATTCGTGATCGTGGTTGGAATCTACTAGCAACAGTGCGTGAAGGCTATTGAACATTGATGATATTTCCTTGGGGATCATTTTGGATCAGAATAGTCTTTAAGGCCAATAATCCCAAGACGGCTGTTTTGCAAGAAAAACAAAAGGATGTTGATTACGATGTAATTTGTACGCGACCCATCTGTAGACGATAGCTCTGCTGCCCTTATTTCCTTTTGCTTACAGGTCTTTACCTCAAGCCGAAAAATTTTAAGACCTTGTTATCAGCGTTAGTTCTTTGGTCTGCTGTATGAGCAGCGTCCATCTTCAAATTCAATGTCATCCACAGCTATATCACCTCGGTATGTGGAACCAACAGTACCCAAAATGCCAATCTATTGGAATAAAAAATAAAGTGAACTGTTAAATGAACAGGATACACCTGCAAGGGGTTGATATACTTGTTCTTTCAAACTTGCTTTATTAATACTAGTATCTCATTAAGACGTACCCAATGAATAGCGTGTCTCCGGACGGATCGGTCCACTTCAAGATCGAGCTCCTTGTATAGCCATTTGTTCCCTCGGCTTTTTGATATCTCCCATTCGATCGTCTTTACCGTAAAGTCCTTCGTGTCTGGCTTATGGTCATCCGTCAGTTTCTTAACAATACGCACAATCTTTAAGGAACCTATGCCATAATCACCGTACATGTGATACCAGAAACGCATGCAGAAGGCCCGTCCTTCAAGTTTGACAAGCAGCAGTGCTGTCTCTCCCTTTCTTCGTGGACTGGACGTTTCAATATAAATGTATTTGCCGTTTTTCTGTTTTTCACCTAATAGATAGAAAAACGGATAAAGCGGCAGAGTGTAGGGTATACTTCTAGGAAAACTGTAATAATTATAGCATATATTTATCTTTCCTTTAAATAGCTGTATATATTTAGCTAAGTTAAAACTCATCCTCCTTCTTTCACATAACTGTAGTTTTAAAAAATATGACAATTTTTTTGTTTTGTTGTGTGTCTCAATCTCGGCTCTGTTCTTTCTTGTTTTTGTCTTTTTGTCGCTGTGGTTGCATTGTAAATAAACACTCGTCAGATAGTTTTGAATGTCTCATAAGTCTAGCAAGAATAGGGTCATCACTTATTTTGACAAATTAAAAATTAAAGTATTATTCCAAACAAACGAAGGGAAACCTCGATAAGCAAAAAGGCCTTATATTGAGATGATCTATAAAGTAATAAATAATTATAATATCACAAAAATAGAACAACAGAAAATACCTTTTGTGTGGTCAAAAGATGGTCCAGTTCCACCAGACGGTGTTTTTCCTGAATGTCTCGTCCAATCAAATCGGTCACCTTTAGCATTGATCCATTTACAGAACTGCGTGGTTGTATCTTCAAAGTCGCAATTACCTTTAGCCAAGAAAGGAAGTGGACTGCAGTTTAGTAAAAATTGATTTCACCACAGGACGTCCAGAACTCAGAGTGGGTATCGTTAGATCGGCCTGAACCTCCTTGGACACCTTGTGAGGTTTATACAATGTAGTATTCCTTATCGTTTCTTTACTACAAGATACGTACAGAAAAAGAGAAGCCAAGAAGAAAAGAAGTGACAAATAGACCTGCAATTAAGCTTCGCACTTTAATATGTGTAGGGTTTAGGTTGACGCTGTATGGCAAAATGGTAGGTTTGCCTAGTAGTTTTGACGCTCTATTTTAAATCTGAAAATCCCATTTCAACTCTTCCCCTGTCAGTTGTGATCGGTCACTTTTTGGAATTGGCATATGATTACTTCTTGATCAAGAAAGAGACTGTGCTTTGTAAAAAGCCAGATGGTCTGCGTCATGTCATTTGTGTCGGGATTTAAAATAAGTTTGTGTTGTTTAGTGCAATTTTTTAATGACAACGTCGCCACCCCTAAACACTCAATCGTCAACCTGGAAACCATTTCACTGGAACCCAATATATCAAAATAGAGACAGCATTCGTAAAATCAAAGAAGGACATTTAATTATAAGAGCCGACACAACTGAACCTACAGAACAGATGGATGAAACTTCTATTGACTGTGTTTATATTGAGATACTGTCTCTGTTTCTTTTGTTAGCCGTTATAGTTTTAGGTTTCTTTGTTTGTTTATAGTTACTCTTTTCAAGGTTTTATGTATCATGATTTTATCTTACCCTTGTTTTAAATATTTGCTTCCATTTTCACTTAGCTTTTCTAGCCCCTAACGAAGTTTAGTTTTGTCTGACCAAATAAAATACTAGCTGTTCGATCAACCTTACTTCTTTGAAGCGCAATGCTAGTTTTCTTTATTTGATTGTGTATTTTGAATGTAGTGCCTATTAACTGACAACTGCATGCGCTATTACACTGAATACGTAATCTTTGTAGCATGATCAGCGTAGCCACATTAGAAAGGCTAATAGGCTCTATCACCATAGTAACTAGCCACACCCACCTTCCTTTGGGTTTCGAGCAACGTCTTTCGCTGAATATTTGGTCTCCTTTAAAACTTTACATTCATCTACCTCGTTGACAGCTATCTCATCAAGAGCAATATCGCCAAGATACGATTCTCCCCGGACAGCGACAAATGTGACCTTCAATGAGGAACATGAAAATGTGTTGAAAGGTAAGATAAAATGCAAGGCCTTGAAAGTAATTTAGTTTTCCCAATAGAAGAGAGTTAGAAAAAATAAAGCGGGACTAATGGGTAAATAAGACTAATTGCAAACTTTTCAGCGTACGTGTATATATTCAACTTTCGTGATAGAGTTGATATCTGAGATACTAACTGATATCATAATTGAAAAACTAATCAATTTGTGTAATCAGTACACAGTGGGAAAGTAATTGCTTTTCGTTTTTTCGGGTTTTATTGCAAAACGATGTTTTTTTAGGCATTATAACATAGAGGGCAAAATTACTGATTGCTGATTTGTTAAGACGGGGCATTTTTTCTGAATTTTCTTTCGGACGAGGGCAAAATTACTGACTCCTGATTGGCCAAGCGCTGAAATTACTCGCATTTGATTGGCTGAGCGCGAGAGCGGGTCATTTGCATTTTGTAGAAGTCTTGAAACGAAAAACAGATTTTGAGTTGTTCAACAAAAGGATCGCTTTTAACCGGGTTAGTTGGTAAACAAGGGTAAACATGGTATGGAAATCAGGTGTAAGCTTGAAGAGAAATTCCAAAAGGTGAATCTATACGTGTTACAGGAAACAGCAAATTGTTATTTGTTTTAAAACTACTGAAAACTTTGGAGCGATGTGGTCGATAATATTTCCAGCGAGAGGAAGCTTCGCAACTCAGGTGAATAAAATGAACTTAGTGTGAGTTTTAAGTGTTTTAAGTGTTTTTAAGTGTGTTTTTCAATGAGCTAGAATTGTATTTATCTCTTAAGATGTACATAATTGTCAGTCTTTCTTGTTCTGGGCGCTGAGCAACAGTTAAACTGCTTGAGTGGTGGATTGTTTACGAGCGGGTTCTTTTATTCTGAGGGCCGGCTGATTGTGTTTCAACGTGCGTGGAAAGTTTTCCGAAAATTTTGCCCTCTGTGTTATAAACAAGTAATCGCATTGAGTCCTCGTAGAATTAAGGATAAATTTCACTTGTATTTTCAAAGTTTTCACGAATTGCCCTCGTCGCTGCGCGACTCGGGCAATTTTCTGAAAACTTTGGAAATACGCGTGAAAATTTATCCTTAATTCTACTCGGCCTCATGCGATTACATATATATATATTCAGAAAACAGCCTGTTTAAGGTCCACAGTTTTGTACCATTTTATAACTATTTCGGGACTGAGATACACCCAAGGTTAACTGGGTTACTAGGGCGTCTTCGGTACCATGGCATTATGAAACAGATCTTTCAGAATGTGCAGTGTACATTACCGTGTAATGTTCTCCGTAGAAATCCTGCAAGCCAGAATGCCAGTAATCTTCCTGTTCTCCCTTCACTGACCACACAACTTTTGTTGAGTTATCCGTTAAGTTTCGCTGCTCCAGTCTCAGTTCATTAGCATCCTTGCCGTACATGTGATAATGAAAGTGCAAACAAATTGGAGTAAAAAACTCCTTACTTTCCAAACGGATCTCTTGTCCCTTACGAAGACCAGAGGCTTCCATATAGATATAAAAACCTGTGCGACAAAAAAAGAACAAAAAATTGTCAAATCTAGGAGAGCTGACAACGTAACAGTAATCAGAAGTCAAATTCCAGGATTCGAGGAATCTGGAAGCCGGCGGTTTCAGTTTCGAATCCCGACACGAACGCCAATCAGAGACTTTAAATACTAAAGCCACTTCCAAAAGAATACAATTTTAGCTAAGAGGGATCATTTTTTATACCTCGCCGACTATCTTCCCCTGCAACGCTTCTAACTAATATTAGTAAGGGAGGTTAAATAATTCACATTACTGTCACGTCACATCACATCACATCACATCAGAAAATCCTTACCATTCCCGTCACTGTCGTATTGAGGTCCCGTATGAAAAGATGGTGTGTCTTCAAAGTGAATTTTCCATTCCCCATCATCGTTAAACGAATTTGTCCAGCCACATAAATTGTGTTCGAATGTGCAAACACCTGCAAGAAGCAGACGAAGTTAAACTTTTTAGAAACCGGAAAGAGACACTCCCACTTCTCCCATTTCCGTATCTACGTTATAGCGAGGTAGAGGTGGTGTACTTTTCAACATGTTGAGTTCAATTTTCTGTCTGAAGATCGGATGGCCGGTGTTTCAACACTTTGAGTCGTGTCGTGTAGTTCCTTAGACAAGACACTTTACTCCACCAAGGTATGCAAATAAGGAAGATCAAAGCGTTAGGGAATCCTAAGAAGGCAAATGATGGTGATGATGGTGACGATGATGATGATGATGATGATGATAATGATGATGATGATGATGATGATGATGATGATGATGATGATGATGATGATGATGATGACGATGATTATGATGAAGAAAACGCAGGGGACCCTTCCAATGGGCTAGCACCCCATCCACAGGGGAAAAGTAAATGATACGTCTAGATGTTTTGCTATTCATGCTACATAAATTGAAAGTTTAAAAGAACCAGCCTTGACGAGATATCTGGCTCATTCAATCAATCCATGTGAATGGACAAAAGACTTTTCACCGTCTTCAGTCTCCACAATTGTAGTTACTTACTGTAGGGAGGTAGCAAGGGCGGCACGATCACCGGAACCGGTTTGGTAGGCCTCAGTGCAGCAGCGGCGCCTAAACTATTCACGGGACAGAATCCTGGAGTAAATTTCAGTTCGTCTATGGCGATATCACCGCGCCAGCCTAGAACAGTCGCCTCAATTTCAACCTGTAGAGGAAAAAAAACCTGTTTTATACTGAACATAAGGAGATAAAGAGACACTATCATTTATTTTTAGAATCATAGCTATTACAGTGCACATGAATTATTAATCATTGTCTTTGGCTCTGGATGGACAGGATAGAAATGGGTCTAAACTTGAAAAAGTCGGGCTGATGTTTTCAAGTTCTTACCTATGGACTTCTCGTCCTCTTGTCGCTAAAAAAAGACTGATGTATCAGCTAGGTACTTCCAAGTGAATTTAGTACGTTTTTGGCAACAAAACAATAACAAGAAAACTACATGATATTGTCCCTTTAACTCGGTGAGTTTTTGAGAGAACGTTATCACATGTGGAAAAGTCAAGCTAGACCCAAGAGTAGGAAAACGTACTACTATTTAATAACGGTTTGCATCTTACACTGGTTACATAGTTTGATTACGGTTAATCAAATGCAGTCTCTTCTATAGGACTGCTTATTAGGTGTCTAAATATAAAGTATTCAATGGGAGAATTGGGGTAATATAGATAAAGTAAACAGTTAAGTCTTGATCCGTAGAAAGAAAAGCTATCCTACGAGCAAGTCAGCTTAACATAAAACTAGAATCAGAAATTCAAAACTAGTTTATTGTAATGGCAGGAAGCCGTACGACCCGAAGATGAAACATTGGAGCAAGATGAGGATTGATGTAACCCAGCTCACATCGATGGGCCCGGCACAATTGGTGGGAAAAGATAACCCTGAAATTTACGTCAACGATCCCCTCTCTTATCAGTAAATCACAGCAGTAGTTGTACCTACTAATAACTTTAAATATTTTTAGGAAACAGATACGCAAATACGATATTAGTCTGCTCATAGATGAGGGCTGCAAGGGCTGTTCCCTCTGCTCCTCATAATTATTTTATACAGTTTTAAGTATTTTTAATTCTCCTTTTACATATTTTTTAATATCTACTCAACATCATTATTTTATATAGCTTTAAGTATTTTAAATTCTCTTTATAAATATTTTTAATATTTGACTAACATAAGTATTTTATATAGCTTCTACATATTTTTAATATCTATTAATTGTGTCCCCAAATTAGTATGGGATTTTCCCAGGCTATGTGGCCTTGACACATTAATAAAGTTTATCATCATCATCATCATCATCATCACCATCCCACTAGGTTCGCCCAGGAAACAAAGATTTAATACAGGAGAGGGATTTTGTTAAACTTACATGGTATTCATGGATGCTACAGTCAAAATCAACCTGCCCTTTAAGCCACTGGTTTCCAAGGTTACCGATTTCTCTCCACACAAGATTTCCTCGCCTGTAAATTGACAATGCACCCACGTCTTCACCGTGCATGTTGTACTTAAATTGCATGCATTGTTGTCCAACCAACAGGTCACTGACCAGTACCGCTTTGTCACCCTGTATCTGAGGCTCAGAAGCTTCAATATAAGCATATTTCCCTGTGAATCGAGAAAGGCAGCAATACGGTAAACACAGAGCAAGTCAGTAGATGTCCTTTTTTTCAGATAAAAGGATGGTTTTACGATAATAATTTCCTCTTGAATCAATTGAATTGCTACCAGTCCCTTTCTGGATAGTCAAGAGGGCCCGCGAAATAGCTGAGCGCTGCGAGAATAGAGCGAGGAGAAAAACACGAGAAGAGACTGGGCGAGAGGCCGTCCCCCTCCGCACGTTCGCTTTTTCCCACGGCTATTTGGCGCGCCCTCTCGACTATCCAGAAAAGGGACTGTTAAAGCAGTCTACACTTAAGATGAATAACGTAACAGGCACCTATCTATTTGCCACTTTCGCTAACAAAAAACTACTGTGGTTTCGATGAAAATCATAATTCAAAGCAAATCAACTGTCATGCAAAGCGACCGAGAACGGGGAAACACGTGCAACGAAATAACGGTTAGCTTTGATTTCACTTGAGAAAAGGTTAAACGAATCACAAAGCGCATTATACAACAACAAAAAATTCCAACGCAAACGTGCACTCACTTCCGCGCTTATTAAATCTGCTTTTAGTAGCAATCTATTAACGAGTCGTACCTTTCCCAGAAGCATCCGATGTAGGTCCGGTGACACCTCCGCTTTCGATACCACTCCTTGTCTCACCGCTTCCCAAGCTCCAGCTAAAAGTGGACTTTGGGGAGGGCTTCCACTTGCAGAAAGTGCCTTCATCGAAATCGCAGTTTGCTAGAATGTCCCAGAGAGAAAAATAATGCTATTTTATCAGCTCTCTATATAATATCCCTCCCAACGTTAAATTTCCATGCTCACTACAGTCCTCCTATCACAACTATTTATTAAGGTATAACCATTTTACGAACAATGTAGCTTAAGTGGCATCACTTCTGTCTCATCGTTAGTTATTGCATCCAGTTGTATGATGTTTTATCATAACACCGTAACCTTTTTTCCATACAATTTAGCTAAAGTGGTGCCCCAACACTCCTATCTCATCTCGTTATATAGTTAGTGCCCCAAGGTGTTTAATTTGATGTTTCTTTATCATCAAGGAGAGGGAGTGGTGAAAACGTCAAAATTTCAAAATACTCTGGATTCACGGTCGTTCGGTACGAAGATAATACCTTTTGCTGTTTCCTCTGGAGTGTTGATCATAGGGCAGCAGCTTCCATTTGCTATGAAGATATCGTCCATTCCCACTATCGATTTGAGGTCACCATTAAGATTGGCCTCGAAGACAAGCTATCAGCAAAAAAAAAAAAAAAAAGGACAGAACATTAGACTTTAGATCAAAGGCCTTTCTATTTTCTTTAAATGAAAACGAATTTTCTTTCAGTTATCTCCGGTAAGCGACTACGTTTGCGATCAGAGATGTTCGCTAGCGAAGAGTAGAAACTTGTAACTGAAGTTGATCTTTTACGGTAGGGAAACTCGAAAGATTAAAGATTACACTGACGTACGTTTCAACACCGTGTGCAATTAATACGGCACAAGAACAGTAGGGGAAGTTCCGTAGGGAAGTAAACACTGAATGGCAGTCGTGTTTGCTTTCAACTTGGCAACATGATGAAAAAGTTTTGGGTTTTGGCAAAACCGCGATAAAATGGCAAAAATGTGCATTCTCTTGTTGTAACATATTACGCACCTGGTAGCAAGTTCTGTCGTCAACGTTTATTTCCACGAGGGCTCTTGTCCAATCTTCAGTTTCTGTTCCTGCTCCCGTAGTAAACCAGACTCGATCCTCGATGCCATTTTTCCTTGTAGACAGTCTAAACTCGCTTTTCTTGAAGTTTTCCATGAAGTAGAATACCTCAACACATTTTAGGCCACACACCTTTGCGCTAATCAGGCGCGATTGTGTCGCCCTTTGGCTTGATTGCATTGCATATACAAACTTCCCTCCTAAATAAATATTACAAAAGTGAGAAGGTATAGGGAAATGTGATTTTGCTTGATTTACCTTTACTCCGCTAATGACGTCCCCATAGCTTTGCGAGCTTGTCTAGTTAAACTGGCAAAATGATAAAAATATTATCTACTGTTAAAAAATCATGATCCACAAAGCTTGTCCTCGCTCTGAATTTCTTAACAACAAATTCTGCCGTAATGATAGATATTAATCGTAGATGTAATAACTTTATTTTGCGGTGGTACGATGTCTCATACTCTCGTGTGTGTTAATTTTTCTGTCTCCAAGAGGACTCGAAGTCTAGTTACCAGTGTTGAAATGTAAAAAACTTTGCCAAAATGATTTTCCCATGTAATAGAGATCTTTCGACTCAATTATTGTTGCAAATTTAAAGCGAAATCCAAACAACAAACGCATTCATACCAAGTCTCCCTCCACGATCTGGTCTTGCTGCAACCGATCTCCCTCTGCCTCTGGATGAACTCAACCTCCATGGACTTTTATCGGCGCCAACTAAGTCGTTTGCCCAGTCACAAAGTCCCATGTCAAAATTACATTTACCTGAGAAAAAGGAAAGAAAATTATTTAAGGCATGGGAAATAATGGTTACAAAAGAGATGGGACGTTGGATAGTTCTACTGTTACATCCTTATGGAAGACAGATTTCTCCAATTTGCTTCTCCTCTCCCTGTTTTTCGAGGGCCTGTTTCTCGTAATCCGATATTAATCATAAAGAAATTTTTCATTTCTTATTTGAAGCCGCTTTTTACTTATTTTTGTTTTTCACAGTTAATGATTGCTCAAACTGAAAACCTTCGTGGAAACCTCACTATTAAAGTCAGAGGAGTAGCATGGCATCCAGGGATGGGCTGATGGGACACTGATCAAGCTAGACAGTTTATCTCAACCTATCAACTGGCTCTGGGCTTAGAAAACATGGAAAACGTGGCTCCAGGCTTACCTTTGAGAACCCAGTCAGATAAAGAAGGTCTAATGAAACTGTCACATCATGTCTAACTGATCTTTTACATTCTTATTCTTTAGAAGAGATACAAGCATTGCAAGAGAATTTGCCATAGGAAAGCACTGCAGGATCTCATCCAAAACCCCACAATAGAATCTCAAAACACACGCATGTTTTGACTCTAAGATGAAAAAAGATAATAATCATGTCATTCTGAATCAAGAAAGATTTTGGTAACTGAAACAAAACTTTCCCTACCGCTACTCTCTGACTCTGTTTCATTTTGAAATAGAGACGACTCTCCTTTGCAAGGTCCCTTCACAAGGTAAATGTCATCGAGTGCAATGTCTCCAGTGTAACTTCTTCCAGCAAAAGCCTCGAAAATAACCTGCAATAGTATTCATAAATAAATAAATAAATAAATAAATAAATAAATAAATAAATATAGAAACAAGCAAATAAATAAATATGGGATTTGAACAGGGTTTCCATTTACTGGCTCCTCGTCATCACCTTCTCAGGTATATTAAGGACTGGGTCATTTGAGGTACATTCAAAAATGAAGGGGGGTGGTCTATCTCAGTAAGTATGCAACCTATTGACACGAAATTAAGCAAAAAGATGAAACTTGTTACTAAGGCTCATTTTGATAAACAGCTGTCAAAATAGGGATCACGTGACTAATTAAGGTATTGAATTTCGATATTATTCTTTAGGCGAGATGCAGGAGAACTTATGCAAACCTAACTTACAAACTGACGTCTTAACAGTTTTCCTTGCATTAAGTTCTACACCAAATTAACTGGAAGGCGTGTCCAGGTCACGTGGTCATTGAAATGTCATGATTTTGCTGTCACGCAATAGCCATAAGACCCTCATCCAGGGTAGGGAGACCACCTTTCCAGTTACATTTGGAAAGTACCTCATAAATGTAGAAACGCAATCACTGGAAATGCCAGGTAAACGTATTTTTTTCCTAGTGTGCAGAGGCCCTAAATAACAAAACCGGAAGTAAAACCTTAATTGGTCACGTAATGTGTTGCCATGGAAATGTCAAAGTCAAAAATACTATATCAACAGGATAAAGGCCATGGCCAAGTCTCATGCTTATCACATGTTTCCTTTTGAAGATAGACCACCCCCATTACTTTCTGGATCAGATACTTGCAGACCCAGTCCTTAATATACCTGAGTTCATCATCATCATCATCATCATCATCATCATCATCATCGTCATCATCGACGATTACAACAGTAAACAGCAGTAGAGTTGGCATTAGTATAACGAACTAATCACAGTTTCAGATACAAACACGAGGACCTGAAGTTTTGAGTGTCGCCCTTCTGTAATGCACAAATTAACAAATATAAACGAGTAGTACAAATCTCTTAGGTGGAAAAACTTACGTAGAAATTGTTTCCATACACAGTCACGTTGCCTGTTTTCCACTCTGAGCCACGCTGTTCTCCTTTTCTGGACCAAACGTCCTGCTCAAGGCCATGAAGAACGTGCAAAATGTTCAGCTTTCCAATGGAGTTTCCCACCATGCTGTAGGCGAATTGAAGACAGTGCACTCCACTAAAAGGACCTCCCATAAGCCGGGCGTTATCACCTTCTCTACGAGGAGAGGATGTTTCGATATAGGCATAATAACCTACGAGTGAAGGAAAGTGTCTGTAAGAGAGCTTAACATATGGAGATGTCTAGCCTGCCGGGTCAGTTAGTTTACTGGTTACTCGTGTACTTACTTACTAAACAAGCTGGGCGTGGAAAGCAAAAACGTGGGTACCTTTAATTTTTCGGTAAAGTGGACACTAAATTTTACCTTGACTGACGGGAAGGGAAGAAATAATATTGCCGTAGTGAAAGTGCTCGTTTCTCGCCAACAAGTGGTCCTGGTTCTCCTATCCGAATCGCTACTGATTATTATCGATGTAATTATTGTTTATTCTCTTCCTTGCTCCGAGAGCTTATCTCTATTTACGTTTTTCTGGTTTTCCTTGCCTTCATAAATGGCATTTAAATTTCACTGAATTCAATCCTGATCCGAGAGCCACAGGTTCGTTAACCTTCGCTCCACATGTATTTCCTTTCTCTGTCCAGGTGTTTAAATAGGTATCAGCCAAACCAGGTTAAGCTTAGAGGCTCAATGGGTTAGCCATCCATACGAAAAAATAACTGTCAACCGATAAATGAGGTAAAGCGTCAAGCGTTAAATTCATGGAATTTTAACAACTAACCGCAAATGAGGGTATATTTTTTTACCGTCGCCAGTGAATGTTTGATCTGAACGAGTTTGAGTCTCGAGTGTAACTTTACGTACCTCTTCCTTTTCCACTGTAATCACCACGCGGCCCAGTTCCCCCGCTTCGTGTACTGCCCTTCTGCAAAGTCCAGTCAAACTTGTCACTGTTATCTTGGTGCCAGTTGCAGAACTTTTTGGAGTCAAAATTACACTCTCCTAAAGTGTAGCAAGAGAAAGTACAGGTGACTCCCGATAACTCGAATCTTCAAGAGAAATTGTACAAGGTTAAAGTTATCTGGAGTCAGTTCGAGTTATCGAAGGTAAAATTACAGAGAAAATGACCTGAAGGGAAAAAACATTCACTTTGAGTTATCGGGAGGTTCGAGTTTATAACTGAGGGTTCGAGTTACCGAGAGTCAACTGTAGAGAGGTTTTCAATTGAGTGTCGAAGGTAATCTGCGTTTGCTTTGGTTTTGATTTGGTAGGTAGGTAGGTAGGTTGGTAAGGGTAGGTAAAACTTTATTTAAACACGCTTGGCCCGTCAACTAACAGAATACGAGAAACAAGGGAACTGTGGTTACAATAAAATTGGTTGGATTGGTCTGGGAACTCATGTCACTTTCTCAACCAATCAATAATAAAACAACAACCAATAGTGTCTTGCCGGCGCACGTTTTCCTGCGCTTGGCGCAAGTTCCATGTATTTGCGTCGAACTCTGATTGGATCATTTTGTTGTTTGGGTCTGTTGTGAGTAATTAAAGTCAAGAATGTGTTTCCGACAATTCCGCTTATCTTTCCTCTTCTTGGCACGTTAATAAATATTCGATTAAATGATAAATGCTTGCAACACAAGAAACAAAACAGCGGCCAAAAACAGTGGACAGTAGGGCAGCGAATTGTCGTTTGGCTTACAGGGAGATCACTGTCCACTGGTACACACCCTGCGAGATGGGGAAAAGACAACACCCAACCAAAAATAAAAAAACCTCTTGAACCAAATTGATTACTATTAAAATTTTGTCTTTGGTTTTCTGATGCTGTTTTTACAAATCTTCTTGATATATCTAAAACTGCAAAGAAGACGAATTAAAAGCCAGTCGCTTTAGACCGGTTTGGTTTGTTCTGCCCTAGTACTGTGTTTTCCTTCAGTATAAGCATCTAAAGCATGAGCAATTGGTCAGATTTGATAGCCACATGTTGTATAACAAAAAAACTGTGCGCGTATTTGATAAAAACCTAAAGCAGGACCATCACATGTTGGCATCTATTGAGTTCTCACTTTACGTGATAATGTTTTTTTAAAGTATTTAATACTTCAGATGAAACTTTGAACTCGAACCTTTGAGGAGTTCAAAAGAAAAGCGTAGGAGTCCCAGCACAATGTTTTAGAAAAACGCTAAACACGCCATATCGCCACGGGAGTAGGAGATAAATGCATTGTCGTAAGTATCATAGTGATACACAGATCTGCACTTCAGGAAATGAAGAAATCTCTGGAAATATGATTATTCTTTTGAAACTAATAGCACTGCCTGATAATCTCATGAACTTGATCCAACCAGGAAAATGGTTAAGTCGTCATTTTTCAAGATCGCCTCAGGGCCATGATCTTTTTCCTTTTTTTTCAGCTTACACAATTTAATCTGTTCGGATTCTTTAGCTGTACAATAAAGTGCTAGAAGATTCTTGGTAACAGTATACCATTCCAAGAATTTGTGAACTATACCTTTGTTTTGAACAAAAATTTAAGGCAGCTATTCGGCGTTTTAGAGAACCTCATTTAAGATTTTTTAAAATGGTTTTTGTATTAGCTGTTATGGCACTTTCAACTAGCAAAAAAGTAGGAAATTCCTTGTGTTGAGAAAGTTCTAAACTAGTGACCATTTCAGTAAAGAAGTTTACGAGTTTTTTCTTCAAGTTGAACCTACATGTCCATCATCATCAAGAGCGTTAACGAGGAAACCAATAATGCAAAAATTCAAATATTTTATGCGTATGAAGCTCTCGATTCGTTGAGTGCCTGTGCGATCCCTGCGGTTAAATTTAACACAAAATAAATTTGTATGGGATTCTGTGTTGCTGTTCAATTTTCCAAATTAAGTTTATGCACAATTTGAGCATTCCTTTATTTTTTCTTCACAGGAGACAAAATTAAGATAAAACACGTTGGCGTACAATTTGAAAAAAAAAAAAGGGGATCAACTTTCCTTAAAGCCAAACATTTTAATTTGTCATCTCTAATCGGCGACCCTTCGAACTCTTCTGTAAAAGACAGGTTACTAATTAGCCTATGCCCAAGTCTATGAAGGAATGTCCGTCGACCGCATGAGGCGAAAACGTGATCACAGTCCTGTATGCCCACTTTTCCTGTTTTTTAACTACCCACATGTGGTATCTATCCATAGGAAAAGGTACTCACAGACCAAAATGATAGAATATTTATTTAATAATATTTACGTTTTATTAATTGTATTAATATTTTTTCATCAAGAGAAGAGGAACTTTTCATCGAAAGCGAAGTTTGATTTCCTCCTCGAAATGCCCTGTTTCAGAAGTTTCTAGAAAGTAAACTGAAAAAATCCCTTTTTGAGATGTCAGGGCTTGATGTGCTGCAAGATCAAATTTAACGAAAAGGCTTTCTTATCCAAAGCTACGTTGCATTTTTCAAAGCACATGCTTAACTAAAAGGGCACATTTTAATTTTCATCCAGAATGTCTGGCAATAAAGAGACTACTGATGCACTTCCTTGGTGAAACATAATAGGCAACACATGCAATATACGTTGAACTGGACCTAAATGTGGACATTAAAATATGAATCGAGGCAGCATTATTTCTTATTCATAGCTTTCCTTTGTTAATTACCAGCCAGGAATAATTGTACACAGTCCATAACGTAATCAGCATCAAAGCATCTAACATAACACATTATACGTACTATAGGTAAAAGTGGGAACCTGAACACCGTAGAGAAATCCACCAAAAGGCAAATTTTAACATTTTACCGTTAGGTACTAATTACTACAGCGATTGAAACGCTTATCACAGTGAGAGGGAGGATGGCAAAAGTCTCAACAAGAGACTGGAAGCCTACCACTTTTTCAATGTGCAACGTTTTATCATTATGCGTATACATTTATCAAAAGCAATTGAATGATGCATTGGCAGCATAATCCGCACAGTGATAAAAACACCATGGAAAGACTGCAAGCAGAGACGAAAGGGGCTATGTCAGGGGATTTTCCCGTTTTTGGGATAAAAAATTACATGAAATTCAAATTAAGTAACTTTTTTCATACACTAAATGCTCCTGAGCACGAGTGATTTTCTAAAAGAGAGAACAACCATAATCACTTTGTGGCAATTTTTCCAAGAAGCAAGGGAGAAACTTGAAAAACAGTAGTCTAATTTTTATCAAGTTGAAACCCGCTTCCATCCTATTCATCCGCAGCCAAACTCACTTAATTATGTTTCAGAAAACCTGTTTAAGTAATTTTAAACAAAACTGCATCAGTTATTTGGGGTGTCTTTTGATTTCATTATGTCTTTTAAGATTTTTAATCTAAAAAATACGATACAGAACCCCCTTAAAGCAAAGCAGGCGCACAAGTGGGCGTAAATATATCGCCACTGAACAGAACCCGAGGTGATGTCTTATGGTGAGAGCATTGCTTTAAATAGAATTTATAGTTTTCATGTATTCTATTTCTAGGATTTTCAAAGGCATGGACTTAGATCGAACTGCAATAAAAGTCTTGCATGCCGTGTTAATTGTCAAGCTGGTTGACAAATTAGGGACTTTTATATAAATCACAGATAGCGTCTAAAACATACCACTAACCTTCAAAGAATTGGGCATTCTTAGGCTTGCCTTTAGGGGCGCAAAAAATAATCGGGACACACACTAACAAGTAAACAAAAGTGAAACGAAACAAGTAAACTTTCGCCATCGCTTAGGGATTTTTGCACGGCTATTCTTTAGCATCCACTTTGTTGCGATCCTTGGTCTGGTTAAGAACTAATTTTTTTTCCTGCTGGTCACCGTTTTAAAACCCTCTGTTGGTATTCAAAACACGCCGAACACTGCGTGAAAGAATAGCTTTGTTCTGCAGTTGAGCTACACCGATGAAAAGAACTGACCTTTTTACCAGTGGGAAGTTTCTAGTTAATTGCTAAGCGGACAGTATTAATGAGCTTAAACTATTTTTGTTTTAGCAACCGAATACTGCAGCAATGCTCGACGAGTGTTAGTTTAAAGGCTATCCGACTGAGCTCGGAAAACCTTTGTAATGGGAGGTGAAAATGATTGGCCAATAACCTCAAATCCTCGGAAAAATACACCAGAAACTATACGTCTTGAAATTAAAAAAATTGGGTAACTCACACGTGGATTTAGCAAACCGCTTTGAAACTTACAAAACATACGTCTTGTCCCTATTATGTTCAAAAAGTGTTGAAAAGGATGTTGTTTAAAAGAGTGTTTTAATGAGTCTCTTTTCATCTTTCACACAGAGGTATAAAGATAAATTTTATCACCAGAAATCGAACCATTTCATGACACGAAAATAATTTTTTTTTGTGAAGAAAATAACTTTCTTTGGTGGAAATAAAGAAAAGGTGACTGTAAAATACCAAAATAAACTTTGTTTTTCATCTTTACCACAGTTGCTTCTTGATTATTATTATTATTATTATTATTATTATTACTATTATTATTATTATTATTATTTATTTAAAGTTTTGGACATTATATTAAATTGCAAGTGTTGACTAATGTTTCAATTCATACGATCTGTAGAAACATTTAAAGAATTAAATATCCAGTTTGCACGATTTCCTCGAAGGCCCTTAAGGCAAATTGCCACTTAGAAAGAATCCTTAACAAGAGCTTCTAACACATTGTTATCTCATAATTTGTCAGTATATCGCTTTTTAATTACTTTAACTGCTGTAAATTGTTTGGTAACTGAAACCTAAATGAGAGAAAACAGCATGAAAAAGAAAGAAACATCATTGCCATGTATTACATATACAGCATAATTTTGTAGATCGAACCAGTGGAAATTGCTATATGATAAGTAGCCCGCAAAATGAGTGGAAAATAAATAAATAAACAAATAAATAAATAAATAAACAAATAAATAAAAAGATGAATCAAAAATTAATCTTAATGCAAATAAGAATTTTTTTTTAAGTGGTAACATTCCTTCTTGGTAAACGTGCACGAGACTGTACTACATTTAAAAGTCACAAACGCTACAGATTTCTTTCTAAAATGCTGAATATTTTCCAGTTTTTCTCGTCACGGGATAAAAATTCGTTGAAATGATGGCTATTGGATCGATAGAGAAATTGTGCCGATTTCATTGCAATACGGACACACCGCAGTTAACTTCAATTAGAATTAATCTGCTAAACCATTATGCATCCTCTCAGCAGCAATTGCTTTTATTTGTCTAAAGGGAAATCTCACGTAACAGCCACTCAGTCAATAGGGAGATTGGTTAGCAAATCGCATAATGTTTTAAAAAAAGCAGCAGGTTCGAACATGGTCACAGTCAATGATGACACTAAAACAACGGATACTGCAAACAACTTCAAGAGTGGGGCATTTACTTACGACTGAATACTTACGAAAACTGGGAAAATCCCTCACAATCAGAGTTAAACCTGGTGCATAAATTTGGGTTAAAAATTTGTAACCACACCTTGGTCTCAATGAAACATTTTTTTTTCAGCTCTGTAGTTGATTAATTGAGGAATAAAGAGCTAACTTCTGCAAAACACGGTTAATGTCCAAACAGGTACAGACCGACACACTTTAGTTTTAAGTCTGCTATCCAGTTAAAAGATGGAGATATCGTACGTGATTGAGTTCGCGTTGCAGAAAAAGATGGAGATATCGTCGGTGTGTCTCTATCTTCGAGACAATCTAATTAACTCATTTCAGCCGAGTGGCTATATGGATTAAAAAAGCGAAGGCTTGTATCTCTAGCTAGTTTGTGAGGTAAAATAACAAAAAAAAAATAGATTGAAAGAGACCACCAAACAACAGAAAAAAAGCAAAGAGTTCACAATACATGAAGGAAAACAGATTGCAAAGGAAGGGGTTGTAAACGTTAAGCTTAATTTATATCAGGAGTGTGTAGCTTTTTAAGGAGGCAAATCAAAATCCACGTTTTAATAAAAGCAACACCCACCTTCATCTCCGCGAATTATGCGATATCCGTGGCTGAAAAGAACCACTGAGGATGCTAAACAAAGGGGTAGCAGAACCGACTGCATGCTGCAAGATTAACTAGGCTGATAAGCTTAAGTGTTAGCCTGCTTGTTACCCCAGCTACAGTAATACTGATGGCAAATGCTCGCGCTTCAGTATTTAAAGGATACCCCTACTTGAAATAGAATTCTGCCAGTTCTTTCGGCAAATTATCAGCCCCTTTTCACGATTGCTAAGGTGGCAGGTGATTTGACGAAACACGACAGAATCCTCTGTATAAGTATTTGAAGTATGGATATCGCTTTGTTTTTCAGCGAAAAGGGTTCTCTTTGGCAAGTAATTTGAGTGAAGATTTGAGTGAATCTCGACAGGGAGGTGTACTGTAACCGTGTACTTGTTGACACATGCTCTTTGAGAATGGCTGAAGAACGACAATAATGAATTTGAAAGCCTCCACTTGATCGCCTTCGGAATTTTGAAAATGAACTTGAGAATCTGAAAGGCTAATCCAGATGTTTGTTTGCGAAAAGCTTGCGGTACTCTCCATTACCATAAGCAACGTCATCAAATTGGAAATGCTTGTCGGAAAAACGAATGCTTTACATCATTCGGAGGGAAAGGTATGCATGGTATAGCTGATTTCACTGCCCAGATAGAAAATACTTTCATGTTAACCCGTGAAGCTTTGGCCATATTCATTGATGCAAAAGCTCAGTATCTTTGCTATAAAATTCAACGCGACATACTCTCAACAGGGTTGCCTTTGAGGTCCTTTGAGGCGGTCGCCCCAAAGTAAAAGTATCAGTTAATTTTTCAAGCACTGGTTCATTGACACTTTTAACTGTCGAAAGACTTATGAGCTTTTTCGAGAGCTGACATCCACGTTTGATGACAAAGATATCATCATTTGTCTCCTGATAGCTACGTTTGCGCGTAACACTTGGTAGACCCCTCTTTGAGGTTTGGCTGTAGATGCTACCTTATTTTTGTCCAGTCTGTACTCAGAGCACTTGGATGTGACTCTCCTTATAGTACAGACGTGGCAAAAAAAAAATACCCTTATAATGCCTCCTGACGAAAAATCTCTGTGGATGGGTGCTTTTATTAGACCGTCCCTTGACCGTCAAATTTAGCGCCATTTGTCTGGTAAAGACGTTTAAGTGGTAGTTTATTTGATGGACCTCCTTTAAAGGACCGACGATAAAAAATTTCCGTCAATTATCTTGACCGGCTATTTTGATCTATTTGACTCTAGCTTGGCCAATGCAAGTTTGACCGCTGCAAAAATCTCTTCTTATATACAGTGGGTTATGGGTTTTAATTAACCTCCACGCCTGTTTTCAGTGCTGTTGGTTTCCTGAAAAATTTGGTAGTTTGGATGTTTCTCAGTGGAGTGAAGAGTCACTTCTAGCGTCTTTGAGGTCGTCATAAAGGGAATTTGTTTGTTTTGCTAGAGCTTCCTCTACATATCCTTTTTAGTTTTTCAAAAACTAAACCGTCTTTTACTTCGCCGTTAACAAAATTGTAAAAGAAGTAAATTATCAAAACTCTTAAGTATGGGTTGCATACAAAATTCTCAAGATTAAAATGTTCTGTTCCTGAGACGAGACTTAGACATTTCCAAATCGTCAAAATTCGTTCTCCCTGAACAAAGTTTTAAGTTAAGAAAGACCATCATTTGATCTGAGTGATTTTAAACAAATTTACATATATTTTTATCCATGCTGCTATTTTAAAAACAACTGGGAAACCCAGCGATACTGAGTACGTTTTGGCAGCTCAGCTCAAGGAATTAACTGTAATTCTAATATATCTGTACTATACATGTAATATATATGTAAATGGTTAGCAGGTCCACATCAGCGTTTGCTGCCTTACTTTAACCTGCTTTACCAATTTCGAAGAATTTCTGTTTTTATAGAGCTATAATTAACTTGCACATATTTGAGTTAAAAAGAGTAAAGTTACTTACTCGTTGTGCCTATGCAGCTACAAAGCTTCGTTGAAAGACTCTCATATTTTTGTCAAAACATATTTTGTACTATAGTCTGATAACTCTTGATTGGTTAATAAAAGAGACAACCAGCAGCCCACAAAAGCATCTTAACATTGACAAAATACTAGCCTGAAGGCGCTCCTTAGTGAGGAATAGGGTGAAAGAAATAGGCTTTTCGCCCATTCCTCAATTGCCTACTATTATAAAGAATGTTTGAAAAGAGCTCAGTATTAACCAGCTCAAGGCCGTTGGGTCATGAGCTCAACCTTGATTTGAAGATTACTTTCTCGACAGTTTAGGTAATTACTCACGACATTCTAGTATTTTAAACCAGTTTCTATTAACATTTCGTAGTCCGGGTAGAGAATGTGCCTTGTCAAATCCTTCGTATTATGTTGAGAGACAATTGGAAACATATGAAATGCGCCAAACTGGCAATTACTCTGACCAAGGTCAAAGCGTTTTCAAAGACGCGTTTCAGCTTGTAAAGTTTAGCTTCCGGCTAAGTTGACCGCAGGGCTATTCATCTCTTGACTACGTAATCGAAATAGGAACAACTGTCAGTGTTTTAAAAAGCACCTAATTTTATCAACTAAACCCTAAGTTGTGTAACATGGCTCCGTCTACCTTATGGAACCTCGGTGTGACTATTCGAATAAAAAAAGGGCGCATCCATTAGTACATGAGCTTCCTGAAAGCGTGACAGTATTATGCTGTATGGCGAATGGTTCTCATCTTTGAATTTATGGTTCGTAAGGCGTGACCATTAAATGAAAGCTTTTTGAGAAGTTCTCTTTATTGATCCTGTAAATAGCAGAGAAGCTAAGTTTGTTTGCTTGAGATATTGCTTCATATTTTGCTACTCTTCCTTATCAAGGTCTCTGGTCACACCTTACGAGTTCTAATTCCCTCAATAGAACTATTGTTTAGTTATTAAATGAGATAAATTCCTTGAAGACCGCAATTTGCATTGACTGCAATTTGCATTGATCGCTTACTGCGACGTGAATTTTACAGATGGGCATCAGATGGGCATGTTAAACGACTGAGTATTTTCGAGATTTTATCACATCAAGTTAATTACGTTTTTGATCTTCAATTCATTTCAGAGATGTTTCGAACTTTCGAGTAGAGTGAAACAGCACTTTTTCCGTTACTCAGTCTTGCAGTACTTCAATTCATAAGCAGGATACAATAAGGGATTATTATAGAATTTGATTGGATCTGATTAAAAATAAGTAGGACACCCAGCAGATCAAAGCAGTAAAGTGCTTTAGTAGTAGCACAGTATTTTTGACGTAAATAACTCCTTAACGTTTTTCTATATGTCAACGTCTACATGCAGCAGTCGGATTTTTTCCCGAGAATTCACCTCGGGCGACGTGTTTGTTAAAACACTGTTTATGCAATATCTTACCCGGCCTATATTTTAAACAACTCCTGTTAACTCTGTGGTGACGAGTACCTTGTTAATCGGCAATGTTACATAAAATTAGTATTTTTCTTTCTCACAAAGGTGTCATAAATCTACTGTTCATTTGGAAAGAGTTATAAGCTACAAAACGAGGAAACATTCTAGAGGCCTTTAAGTTATGTCCCCAGACAACATGGATTCAATAGATAAGCTCAGTTTATTTCAAGATTTTATTAAATCTAACTTAATTAAGCTTGATGTCCAGTTAAGTTGAAAGGGTAAATTCCTTTACTCGCCGGTTCTGTGAATAACTAAATGTTGATCTGATGTATCTAAGGGAAAAGGATAATTATCTTTCTTTTACTTTCCTAAGTGTTTACAGTTAACGTTGACGTTAATTTCTAGAACAAATGTTGTTTAATGATAAGATGAACACAACTCCGTTTTTTGTTTGAAAGCGATCACAGGATCGTCTTGGAAAGTTTTGCCAAATCACACTTTGGAAAGAAATTGTACACTGAATAAGTTCGCAGCTTTTATGATAGTAGATTTGTAGGTTTTCTGATATAGCACATCTTTGCCCCCATCCTCCCTCAATGTTGACAGGCGAATTTCGGAAAGATTTCTTGCATAATTCGCTAGAAGAAACATTCGTTATACAAAACAGGGAGAACGACTGACTTTAGTTTGAAGGGCCACGTATCAGTTTGTACCTAAATTTTAACAATTTAAAGATAAGTGACCCTGCATGTACGTTTTAGCTGAGATTACGGAATATGACGTGGTAACTACAATCAAACATATTTGCATAAAGGAGCATCAGTCCCAAACCATGAAAGGCTCTCAGCAGGCCAAAATCTAGTCTCATCTCTCACTGAGTAGCAAAGAAGTTTCCCCGTTGTTTTTAATCCTCTAAATACCGCCATTAAACTACAGTGGTGGCGTTTTCAAAGGCAATTATTGCATTTTTGTACGGTCCACTACTGGACACTACTATAGCATGGGTGTGACTAGTAAGGCCGGTCCTCGGTCAATCTTAAGTCCACGGCTTCAGTTAATAGTCAGTGTCATCATTGATAAGCGCAAGCTGCAACCTGGGACGTTTTTTTTTTCAGTAACAGATTGTGTATGGAAAGTAATCTGAATGGTTTCCAATACTGTGAGAGTCAATTCATCACATACATTTTCTTGAACGACATAGACAACAAAAAAATGAAACTTTTATATGGAGTTGTTAGGTGCGGAGTATAGACATGATTGGACTGAACAATTACAGGTAGTGGTTTAAATGAAGTAAACCTAGCTTTGTCTTACTATATGGTGAGGGGTGGCATATGATTGCTTGTCTACCATATCTGCCACATTATCGTTTCTCGATGCATTCCAGACAGAACCGAGAAGGAAAATATCCATTTCAGACAAACTGGAGCCGATACTTGCCCTTTGCAATACTATCGGTCATCTGTGATGGCAAGATATACGTTCAAACGCCTATAGTACGAAAAAAAAACCTAGATAAGGATATAGAAGTTTAAACTTTATGCAATACTAGAATTACTGAGTTATATGGACGCACATTCTGTAGAGAACGATTTGAATATCGATCAAGTTAGTACGAGTTCAGCATCATGGTTCCATCAAACAATTTATATACTTACAGAGAATCGTACATGAAATTTCTAATGTCACAATTTGTCTGTGACAAGGTGGCTGTGTTGAGAACTAAGAGTGAATTCAGCAGTGAGTTGTTACCGAACAATTCATTATCAGAAGAGTAGCTCCGTCGGATGCACCGAATAACTTTCGGAAATCTTTTACAAGCCGGAAATCTTTTACAAGCCGTGCTGATAAGATTTTATTCGATGAACTCGACCACTGCATAGTGCGATAGTTTCATATCATCTTCACATTCTTTATCTTAAACGATGACTGAGTCGGAGGTCAGAGGTAAGCTGTGCTGTTTAGGGTATAGATTACAAGTGAAGACTGGAAAAAAAGGTGACTTTTCAATCTGCTCGAACGTTTCTAGCTGAGTAGATCAGAATCCCTTAGAAAAATGTAAAGCATCATATAAATTTATGATTTTCTGATAATACAAGTACTATTATATATCGAACGCAATTGTGCGGTTTTGATAAGTTTTTTGTTTGCAATCCCCGCGTTGCTCTCTATCATATCTTGGGGCTCTAGCCGTCATTCTTTCACAGTTGCTCCCCAGTAGATCCATAAAAGTCGTCGCTGGACGTCCATTCGATCTTTACCTTGGAATGACACCCAGAACAACAACTGTGACAACCTCGGTTTTAATTCTCAAACAGTGTCGTCTGAACCTGTGTCTGTTTGCTCTGAGAGATCAGTTGATGGATTAATAAAAATATATCAGACTCTACATTATAACAGAAAGCTTCAATTCGAGGCAGCCTGGACGCAGACGTCTTCCATTCTTTTCCGAGGCGTTTAGTAAAAACAAAAATCGGCTTCTTTCTCGGTTGAGAGTGTACAATTTTGTCTTCTTAACTGTTCACTCTATTGTTGCTCACATATTTGACGCTCTTAAATGAGCATGGTCAAAGCCACTTTTAAAAATACATTATTGAAACCTACAGACATTTTCTCACTGTTTTTAAAATTAAATTGTTTGCGTTCTTTGCGTTATTTATCATAGCGATAGGGTGATAGGTTAAGATAATTTAAAGTTGCATTAAATTGGATGCCTGCTTCTTAGAAATCTTTTATTAAATCGAGCAAATAAAGAGAATATCCTCTTCATCTGAGTAATTTATCATATTGCGATTATAAATAGTTTCGAGCGTGCTATTTCTCGTTTTTGGCTTTTTTCATTATAAATCTTTTCATTATAAGGCTTTTTTCATTATAAGGCTTTTCTCATTATAAGAAAAACGGAAGGCGGAAGCACATTTAGCGTAACCACGACTACACTTTGGAACTCGCTACCTATTACTATCCGGCAAAGCTCATCTGCAATGGCCCTTAGAAATAGTCTTAGGAAACGGTTTTTAGCAGGCCAGAAATTTTTGCGCCACTTTTGTCCATAATTTTATTCTTATAATTTTTTTATTCTTTTAGTTTATTTGTTTATTCATTTATTTATTTTATTTATTTACTTATTAATTATTTGTTTTTTCATTTACTTATTTTTCTTGATTATTTATTTATTTATTTATATTTTTAAATTCTTTCTACTCAGTATTATAAATTGTAATAGTTACGTGCATATATATATGTATTTTTAATATTATATAGTTTTAGTACAGAGGGCCACAAGTTTATTAGTATGTATATACTATTGTGTGTTTTACCTTCTTTAAATTAAGGCTTTACTTACTTACTTACTTACTAATCAGTTTCATTTAGTAGATAACATGTACTATGTTTTAGTAAGGGCTTCCTATATAGAGAGGTGTAAACCTAAGAAAGGTTATTCGGAATTAATAACTGAATAAATAAAACTTTTAATTTCTTGCTATTACAGGTGTATGAAAGACCCATGTTTCCATTGTTATAGATGCCTCTTTTTGCTGTTCCTTTTTGCTGTGAGTGGCTACCAAATTTGAAGAATTAGCAAGTACAAATATTAGTTATATCATTTATTTTCACTCAGTTCTGGAGAGGTCAGACATGAATTATACTATTGAAAACAGAAACTAAACCGAAACAAACAAATAAACTAGCAGGTATATGGCAGGTATGTGGTCTTGGCCATGACTTTGTTTTGGTGCAATTCTTACAAACTCTGACACAATTGTTGAGACACTTGAAGCAAAGAGCTACGTAAGAAGTGCGGCCTTATCATAACAAAGAAGAAGAGTAAAAGCTGCAATCTTCAAATTTCAAGAGCATGCCCCATCAATCATTGATTGAGACTGAACATTAAACAGTGAACAAAACTGATTTACACACTTTGCAAAAATGAAATAAGTAGTATAAAATTTTGCTACGCCCCTAAGCCCAATCGGACTTCAGCGAACCGCATACCAATAAGGCGAATTCAAAGGGTACTTTTACTGTTCATCAGAGTGCTAAGGTTTCTTCGTTTATTGTTCCTCAGTTTGAAAAGCAATTCACCACTTGGTATTGTCAATAGAAGTCTAATTAGTCAGTCTTATTCGTTCCGTATGTGGAGTGTCTCCGGAAACCCTTCGATGACAGAAAGTGTTTTAAACGCTTTCTATAATTCGCTCATCCTGGTTTCCTTATCAGCCTGGGTACGGTTTGTACCTGAGTTCTACGATACTTTGTTTTATTTACATACTGAACAATCAATACTAAGCGAGCAGTACAGTCTGCCTATACACTTGTACAGGCTCCTGACTTGTACTAATCATTGTCCTAGAGGCGCCAAAGTATTTGTACTGTTAGCTATGGCATGCTAATATTAGGGGTTGAATCGAAGCTGAGTGAACTCGTGGATGTCATTCATCGCCGCAGTAGAATCCCTATACACACAGACTGTCTCAATTTCAAAGAATCAAAGTCAGAGGTCAGGGATATGTGGTTCCTTAAAAGAGATTAGCTTCACTTGAAAGAAGGTACTAGAACATTTCTGACATCGTGAAAGTAGAATTAATTACTTCAAAATAAGCACAAATATGTGCGTGCTCTGAAGAGATTATCTTAATCTAAAGAAAGTGCTGGAAAATTTCTCATTTATTGTTAAAAAAAGGATTCAATTTATTGTCGGAAATAAGTACAGACATGCGTGTGCATTAAGCAGATTATCTCAGTCTGTAAGAAAGTATTGGGAAATTAAAATTGTTTCAAAATTGTATTTTGGTGCCCTCAGTAAAAAGAGAATGCTCAGTTCATAGTTATATCTTGCACTGCGGTAAATTGCGTGTCCAGGTCAAATCACTTTCATAATCATTTTTATTATTTTTGCAACGTTTGTCTTTACCGGCTTGGTGACTACAAGTCAAGCTTTTTGTTCTTGAACTGTGATGTAGTAGGTGAACGATTGAATACACAAGAACAATCACTGCTAAGTGAGCAATATAGTATCTGCAATGTCAGTGTTAGTCATCTCGTACTAGTAGCTTTGAGGGATTTTGGGGCTGAGGTTTAGAATGGAGAACTCGTGATTGTCATCTGTCAGTAGACTGTCAGACGCGCGAGTGGTTCAGGCTATCTATTTGAAATAATAAGTGTCAGAAGTCAGGAACATGTGGTGCTTTAATGAGATTAGCTTAATTTGAAAGAAGGTACTAGAAAACTGTACAAAATAGATATTCATATGTGGTTGCTTTAAAGAGATTACCTTAGTCTGGAGTGCTATCCTCTCTGCATAAAGCCTTGACGTAATACACACTCTTACTTTAATAACTGAATTTAGAGTCAATGGGTGGTTATCGTGAGAGTTCACGGTAGCTGTAAAGTATGATTACTTTATATCGTAAATAGACTATAAGAAGTACTGCAATTTTATATTGTTAGCTTTTGAAAACTCTTTACTTTTGTTTTGCTTTTTAAATAGAATGTAAGTAGCAAGCGTTCTGCGTTTAACAACTATAAAATAACGTTGTTGTTGGTTTTTATGTCAGTGTCCCCGATTAGATAAAAAAGCTAACTATTTCAAATATGTTACATGTAAATGTCCGGTGTTGCATGTTATACCGTTGTAACTTTGACAAAGTTTTGATTTTGTCTGTAAAAGATTTTTGTTTTGACAAAATTCTGAGGACTTCCGTTACAACAATTGGCCAGCTTGACCCTTTAAGACCCAATATCAACACTCACTGTTCTCCTCACTGCTCTCCATATATTTGTTATGTTACTAGTTGGGAGAATTTGCTTACACATCAGACATCTTATCCTTGGTGATCGTTTTCTTATTTCTCATGACCTGTTTGTATGATCAAGTTGTGCTACTGTAAGGAGAAATTAGATGCGTGTCACTATTGGGGCCTAAAGGGTTAATACAATTGGGAATTATAGGAGGCAGAGTCCAGCAGGAAAACGTTCAACATGACAACTTCACCTACTGCATTATTAAGGTGCTATAGTAGTAGTGTCTTGTAATTGGTTTATTCATTCATTCTTGTTGAGATGATCGTAGAGCTTGGCCTTCACAACTGTTTGTCTTCACAATTGTTTTGCCCTCGTAGAACTTCCTTGTCCACAGACGCCCTTGATGAAACCAACCTCATCGATAGCTATGTCTCCGCGATAATTTATACCTCTAACAGCTTCGATGATCACCTGAATGAGAAAATAAAGAACTTTGAACGTCAATAACGCTGGGAGGTGGGATATTAGGGTACATGTACCTCCGTTATACATTTTCACCTTTTTCGTACTCAGTTTCGCAAAATTGACGAAGTGGAGCAGTTTGGGGATAACCTTTGAGGAGAATATGTCCTCTGATTGAAAATTGAAAATTAATGTGTAGCCGGTCTCTCCCTTAGGAGAGACCTACGTCTACAGGTGCCAGACACCCGTCAGCCAGGGATCGGCAATGGTGGGGAGGTACTCCGTTAGTATTAACTTTGGGAGACGCATTTTGAGGCGTGACACGTGACCTGTTGATGTCCAATCGGAAGGGTGTTGTACTTGGCTCGTATTACATTGAACTTGGTTACCTTGTACTGGTGATATTTCTTGATATTCACTTCTGCCTCCTGCCACTGGTCGCCTTGATTGCCGCTCTTTCTCCACAGCAGGGCAGGTAAAAGCCCTCTTCCCAGCTCCTGCTGATAAACAGCCAGGCTGCCGATACCCACGCCCGACATGTGAAACGCGAAGGATAAACAACGGCTTTCACCGGAGCCGTAGATTTTTAAGATGGCTTTGTCTCCTAGTCTGCGAGGAGAAGAGGCCTCGATAAAAGCGTACTTGCCTAAGAAGATAAAATCGGCTTAACAAGTTAGTACTTTGTTTTGAGATTAGCAAAGTAATAAATAGATCTAACAGATATTCTGGCAAAATGATAAACTCTCCCTGACATTTTTAAATATTAAAATATTTCATAATATTTCTTCATCGTTTGGGAAAAATGCGAAACCACAGCCTAAATGTAGCTCTATTACTAAACTATTTCAACGATTTCCGTAAGACCGTTTTTCTTTTTATTTACTGATTATAATTTTACCAATAAAAGATTAAATGATTACCTCTTCCGCCGAATCCTGCCAGTGGTCCCGTGCCCTTGGAGGGTGTTTCACCATCAGTGATTGACCAGTCAAACTGGTCTTCACTTGCCTCATTTCTCCATCGACAGAAGCCCTTGTCAAAGGAACATACTCCTGAAATTAACAATGCAGACAATTACAAACTGAACTCGCTGTTGACCCATAGCTCTCGAGGGTTTGATTCCGTCGGTGGTAGATTCCTTGCGCCAGAGTTATTATTTTTCCTTCATATCCCGCATCGATTTTAAGCCTCAAGCCACAACCTACGTTAGACGATTCGTATGGAAGTTTCCATTTCCTGTTATCCATGTTTTCGTAATGTGTAGCACGGACCACGATTAATTATCTTGTGGAAAACTACTCATCATTAGAGGATACAATCGTAATGACCTACGGACGTTGAGATTTAGGTGCACGTACGACATAATTCCAAATCTCAGGGTATATTTTAACACGGTGCAGACAAACCTCCTTCTTAGAGCCGGCCTTCTTTTGCGGGTGAGCAATACGTAGAAGCGAAGGCTATGGGGATATTTGAAAGTTGGGGTTCTCGTTCCCGATCTCGTACATCTTTCTAAAGGCCCTTATAATCAATGATCCAATGTTCCCATACAAGAGTCGTCCCTACGAGAAATAACAGGAGTAACGTCTCTTAATTACCTAAACCTAAATGGCTGTCGGCTTGGATCTCCTCATCGCTGAACATTGTCTTACATCTCCCAGGGGTAACTGTTATCGAATCCACTGCAATGTCCCCATCAAAGGATGGGCCACGTACTCCTTCGATAGAAACCTGCAGGGAAATAGTTCTGTTTATTGGCACTTACTAAAGACTTGGAGTAAAATAGATAACGAAAATTTTAAATTCATTGGAGCGCGTTTGAATTTTCGTGTGTTGGATCCTGATGCAAAATTCCTTCATGGCCCTTAAACGAAAAGAAAACACCAAGTTTAATTTTTTACATTCCAAGCTCGATAATTCGTTGTGAAAATTTCGTAGCTGTCAGGTGATGGCCAAAATGTTGGTCTCCTTGCACATCTTACCCCATTAGACCTATGAATGTTTCCACTTATCCACTAATATATCGGAGGCTTATAAAGTAAACAAACTCCTTCTGGCTTTCTGATATACTGAAGGATAATGCCCTTGCCTGAACGACTGTTGCCACCGGCGAAAAGGGTTAAACCCGTATTTGCTATATATTTACTTTACTAAATACCCTATAGAGGTTGCCAAACAGATTAAACTTTGCTTCCATCCAGTCTTCTCCCTGGTCTCCAATTCGGGACCAAACCACTCTTGGCCTTGAATTCTTCTTACTTATTTGATTCACTCTCAGAGAACCAGTCCCAGGCCCCATCATGTGATACTTGAAGCTCAGGCACTGGGTTCCAGTCATGTAGCCACTTAGTAACCTGGTTTTCTCGCCTACAGTGTGTAGTGAGGCTTCCAAGTAGATATATCCACCTAGAAAATAAATTAATTTAAAATGTTAGTGAACCATATGACATACGTATAAAGACAGATGTAAAGAAGCTCAACGAAACGGGGTTAAGTTGCTGGTCAGAGGAGGCGAAAACTGCCGAGGACAGGCAAACATGGAGTCGCCCAATGCGCAACTCCATTCTCCATTAAGAGAACTGGGACTATAACGATGATTATGTCAATGTGGAGTATTACCTAGAGTAAGAAATATTTAACAGGGTAACAAGACATAGGACGTGATAGGATAAGTATTTCAAAGCTATATATTAATATACATCAACTTAAACTGAAGAGATGCGAACTATTAATTGAGTAATTTATTTCTGACGACGAGATTTACTGCTAACAATTACCATCTCCGCCCGCATCGGAAGAAGGCCCAGTTTCTCTGGTCATTGTTCTTCCACTGTGGATTAACCAATCGAAGTCGTCGCTGTTGTCGTTTATCCACGAACAAAAATGGCCGGCAAAGGAACAGTTAACTGAGAGGAAGAGTGAAAAAGAACAAAATGGTTAAAAAGTAATTGTATTGTGTGTCCCTAACTCACCTGTCCTATCACGTTTTTTCACTTAAGAAAATGGCAGCCATAACTGAATTTATTGCAACAACTAACAGATATTTTGCCAAGGTAATGACGACGACGACGACGACGACGATGATGATGATAATGATTTGACAGTAAGTGATGATGATGTGGCAATGATAATAGACGATGATGAAGTGACAATAAAACCGGTTGTTGTGATAATAATACCAATGAAGTTTATGCTTATTTTGACTTTTATTTTGACAAAATTAAATAGAGAAACAAGACAGCTCTTCTTACTTTCGGTGAACAACTGGGGTGGTATAGTTGCCTTAGCTGTAGTCAACTGCGTCGTTACAGGAGATGTGGTGGGCTTGAAGGGAGGACAAGCGCCTTTGGTGAACTCAACGTTGTCAATGGCAATATCACTCCTCCAAACGCCTATCACAGCTTCTATCCGAACCTAAAAATCAAGAGGCACCCTTGATCAATTACTGTTTGAATTTCGTACCCTATTGGCACCCTAGTACCAGTTTGTCTTTGCGATCCACATCACTTTGATGATAGATTTTTTCAAGAAATTTCTGTTCAGCTTTTACTTCTCCTAGAAAAAAAAATGTCGACTTCCACAATCAAGGTGGGTAATTAAAATGACACTAGAAAATTAAGGCATTGTTGCAATTTTTTGGGCACGAGAACGTTATATATAAATTGGACTACGTTCGTTTTCATTCGAGATAATAGAGATACATAACAAGCAAATCAAGCAGCGACTGCGTGGAGGGGTCAAAATTTTTTACCTGATAAGAGGTCGAGTTGCAAGGAAGTGTTATGCGTGCTTCGTGCCACATGTCACCTTGGTCACCATGGCGACGCCACACCCTACCGCTCATGATTCCATCACCAAATCGATAAACAGCTAAAGAACCCATGTCCTGGCCGTGCATAAAATACATGAAGCGCATGCACTGTAAACCCTTCAAAATACCGCTGACTAAGACAGCTTTGTCACCAAAGCGACGTGGCTCTGAGGATTCCACGTAGAGGTACTGACCTAAGAGAGGAAAATACGGGTGTATTCTTCAAGAGCGTAGTCTGCAGGCAATTCTTATTCCAACACACGAATAGAGGAATACACAGATCATCAGTTCCTAAAGAACGCAATCGTGCCAAGGCCTATTCTTAAGTCGTCCATTCCGAAAACGGAATAGATCCTGAAAGTAGACTATTACTTATTATTTCTGGTAATTCAATTCCGAAATAGTTTCAACAAACGCGACTTCTACAAAACGATACCAGAAAGGGATCCGGATTCGACCTAAAAGGCAAATTAACAACTTTTGAGCTGAGCAACTCCTATAGAATAGCTTCTAACTTTCCTCTCGCTCATTATTTCGATCTTTTGATCAACAGCCTTTAATTTACACGCGCAATAGTTACATTCCTCTAGAGAGCTTGATTTAGACGCTTTAAAAGGTGATCAGCTTTGGGGGGGGGGGGGACACTTGTCGAATATGGGTGCTGTCTGAGAATGAGCACCTCGTCTTTGGGTCTAAGATAATCACATATTACAATTTCAAACCTTCTCCCTTGTAACCGGCGGTTGGCCCGGTTCCCAAGCTTGGGGTTGCGCCCTCTATGAGTTGCCAGTCAAAATCATCGTTTTGATCATTTCTCCATTCACACATTCCTTGATCAAAAGTGCAGTTTCCTATGGGAAAAAAAGATCATTTAATATTGTAGTTTTCGGCGATGACGTCATCGTTAATGCTATGATCGTCGTTGTCTACATGCGTCGTAGTCGACGACAGCGGCTACGAGCTTTCTCTCGACTGCTTACTTCTTGGGCCAGTTACGCCATATTGTCTGCTTTTAGCATGTTTTCAAGATCTTCTACACTTACGAACTCGGTGTAATAGTAGATATTGAAAGTTGTCAGTCTAAATCTTGCCAACTGTAAGGTTTCAAAGTACCTCAAAAAAGCCTCTTGTGTTTGGGCCCGACTTGTCTGCTATTAATGAAATTCTGAACACACGTATGTTTCCTAAAATCTTAATAATAAAAAATAACTAAGTAAGAGGGTTATTGTTACCCGAATATAGACATTACTTTATTAAGAACCAATTAACAAATCGAGTTCTGGTTAGGTCAAAAATGATCGGGGAAAAAAAGAAAAAGCTATCCCGCTCTAACAAATTGTAACGAAGAATTCTGCCTACTTGCCTGGTTTGTTTGCCACACTCAGGTAATTACATTAACATTCCCTTTGAACTTTTTAACTTTTTTAAAAAGATTTCTCGAGAAGATGAACTAAACTCACCAATTAACCCAGCGTCAAATGTTCTTTGTTTCAGCCGGCAACATGTTCCTTTGCTCAAGTAGATGTCATCCACAGCAATATCGGACAAATAAGAGCGACCTACCACTCCTTCGAAAATGATCTGCAGTTTCATAAAATATATTCCTTAGTACTACAGTATTTTGCGATGTCATACACCTTTACTAAAACAGACAACGTGGAGCAAAATGTTCCGTCCACAGAAACTGCACAAGGTCCAATCTTCATAAAACCACACTTCGAAGTCCGTTTTTGAAGCACTGTATGATTGGTTTAAAAGAAATTTAGTTTCAGAATTCGAAAAGTAGGGAGAGCGTCTGAATCCTTAGACTAATAATTATTAACGTCCGTGCCGGCGTGAGCCGGCCTTGATTTTGCACGTGTTCGCTTTTGGCCCCAGCCTCCCCTAGAAAGGCTTTTTTGGTCCCCTTTTGTCCTAGTTGTCTTTGGGAATGTTCAACCAATCAGAATCCACCTACTGCGCATATATTTGAAGGCTTGAGGGGGTCCTAGAAGGGAAGACTTCTTGTCACTCTCCAAGAAGATCACATTTCACTCAAAATGGCTGCCGTGCTCTTCACGCGTGAATTTTCAAGATGGCAATATCTCACTCTCAGAAGGAAGGATTACCTTTTGAAAGTTAAAAATCGAAAGAAGAAGCTCTAAGGAACACTCGACAAGTTAAGCGATGGAATTTAGAGCTTTTAGAGCGAAGAAAACATCTTTCGAGGACGAACTGCCGTTTTGTCACAGCGAAGGACAATCTTCCATCGCAAGAGATTTTTCGAGCTGCGGACTTTCTGGGAAATGCTCAAGCACTTCTACGAGTCTACGGTAGAGTAAATTACACATTTGATTGTAAGTTTTTACCGAGATAACTTCTTAATTGAAGGATTCTTTGTATTTCTTAAAGTTTTCGTAAAAGTTTTGAAAAACGTGCACAGTTCGCATCAGTAAATGCTCTTCAAAATAACCTGCACATCGAGCGAAATCGCTTGCGCGTAGCTTCCCTCGAAGAAAGAATTGAACGCGTTTGGTTTTCAGAAACGAATAAAGGCGTGTATTAATAAATGTATTATTCAGAAAAGCTTACTGTCTCCTCTTCTGTGAATCTTCGTTCATGAAATTTCGAAAAATAGTAATCTGACCTAAACAGACACAAATCCTCTGCTGCGGTTTGATTTCACGCGTGAGACAAGATGTGTAATCTCTTGCGTAAATTTTCAAAATTTAGACTTTGAGATTGTATTTTTGGCTAATTCTTAATTGACAGCTGGTGTATTTTATTCGAAAGTGAGAAATTTTAACTATTCTAGATCAAGTGAGTGTTGTGTTTTCGAGCCTATAAATTGTCGCTTCGTACTGCACATGGGGTTGTTTATTACCTGAACTGCTAATTTAGCGACGCGCTCAAAAAACACGCGGGCGGTAATGGGATGATTACATGGAAAGTCGGTCACAATAACTTGTTGAAAGAAACTACACAAGGGTCCGCCAACTCGCCCATATCCAGATTTGATACACGTTTAATGACTTATATTGGGAGAATTCGGTTCTTCTCAAAACGTTTTTGACATAGTTGTAATCTTCATTTCTTACTTGATAACAGCCTCCACCAATATCGACTAAGGCTTCGTGCCACTCTGTACCCTGGTGACCTGACAGGGTCCACACCAGATCATCATTCTGCATACCCTCTCGCTTGTACACATTTAACGTGCCCATACGGTATCCATTCATGCTGTAAAAGAACTGTAAGCACATGCTTCCACACGAGCGCGGTCCCATCAGAAGTGCCGTGTGACCGTTTCTCTGTGGTTCGGAGGCCTCAGTGTAGATGTACCCTCCTGAAATGAATGGACGGAAGAGTTGTTACTGGTAACATCAGATGCAGTTACAGTATTAAGAGCCGACCACATGAGAGATAGCACATCACGGGCCGAAGCACTCCTGATAAGGTACACAGGCTTGTCTCTGTCCCTATCAAGTTCAAAATTAGGCATTTTATACAGCAGTTATCATGGTTATCTCCGGAGAAGAAATCGCACACAGCACCAATGCCATGGATAAAGAAGATAAACACGTATAGTGAGTATATAAAAGCATACTTTGCTGAAAAAAAATTAAAAAAACAAAAACAAAAAACAAAAACAAAACAAACAACAACAACAACAACAACAAAACTGGTATTATTATCTTACCTTTATACCCCGTATGATCTTCAGTCGGGCCAGTCTTTAAGGTTCCCGTGGTTCCACTGTTTAGCGCCCAGTCAAACTGATCGCCCAGGGGCAAGTTGATCCATTCACAGAATCCACCGTCAAAATTACATGTTCCTGAAGATACACAAATCAAAATAACTTAAATTGGTTCCCACCTAGTTCAATCGACCTTTAATTTCCTTTTTTTTTATCATTTCCCCTCAAATTCATCAATTGCTTACCCCTTTCTTCTGTATGGATATTACCAAATCATGAGGAAATATCCGACAGACGTATGGGACCTAGCCTCGCAATACAAACCTATGATTGTATTTTTATGTATATAAAAAACTACAGAAAACAAAATCCCTTATAATTTGCAAGAGCGAGAGAGAGAGAGAGAGAGAGAGAGAGAGAGAGAGAGAGAGAGAGAGAGAGAGAGAGAGAGAGAGAGAGAGAGAGAGAGAGAGAGAGAGAGAGAGAGAGAGAGAGGAACAGAATTCCCGGCTGAAAACTGGAAAACAGACTATAACAACAAAAATTAACACAGAGTAAACAATTCGGTAAGGGTGAGCAGCAACGAAAGAAAGGATACTAAAATTTCTGTAGAATGATAGATCCACGACTTTTTACCACCAAGAATCCTCATTAAAGGAACCAGAAACACAACGTGTCATGTACGTCCTTTATTACCTGGCTCTCCTTTCAACTGTTTCAAAACCGTCTCGTTGCGAAGCTTCGGTACGTAATTAAGCTCCTTTCCATCGCACGTTCCGTTTACAAAGGTGACGTCGTCCAAAGCGATATCTCCCTGATACGACTTGCCAACCCTAGCGGAAAATATAATCTAAAAACGAAGAGAGAACATTTGCTATATGGCTGTGCTGCGGCACTAAGTGGTCGGAATTTTGCTATACGATGGCTCCCTCACGGGTATGATTTCACACATTTGTGTTTTCGAAAACAAAAATGGTTTGTGTTTAGTCGCAATAAACAACTTACATCTTGCAACTACCCCGTTACAAATGCACATCAACTGTATAGCTCCAAGGGGTCCTAAAGGCACGCAAGCTACCACACCAACGACAAGGTATAGAGACCATCGTGTGAACTACTTTTAGAACTGTAACCGATGGACACTGCGGACGTGAGCATAGAAGAGAGGAAGTACTCATTCAACTCTTTGTTGCACACGCGTGTGCCAATATAGGTAAAAAGCGACGTTGGAAAAAAAAACTTTTCTTCAACTTGCTTGCTGAGCTAGTCCGTATTAGGAAAATTTTGGTCTATATTTTTGGCAAGTTTATAGCGTTCTCTGCCGGCTCGGTCCAAAAACTTGCAAGCAATGGGAAGGGGTACGGTGGTAGGGAACTACATGGTGGAGCGCAATGGTTAAGAGGTAATATTAAGTAAATTGATCCTTACTGTATAGTTGTTGCCAAACACTGTAACGTTGCTATATGTCCAGACGTTTCCTTGGTTTTTGTATCGCCCCCAAACGTAGTTCTCCATTCCGGCATCATCGCGAAGGTAGATTTGTAAGTCCGCAATATGCCTTCCGTACATATGGTAGTAAAACCGCATGCACATTATACCTGAAAATGGACCACCCACCAGCCGAGCAATCTCACCAGCTTTCCTAGGCCACGACGTCTCCACATATACGTATTGTCCTTGAGGAGAAATAATTTGCGTAAAATAGTCAGAAAAATAAACAAAGCCAGAAGCTAATCAATTCCCAATCCACTACACCCATTTATTTATTCCCGATGAGTTCAGTATGAGGTTGAGGTGTTTTGGGACCTTCGAATGATCAAACAAGTCAATTAACGTGATTGTACGTATTATTGTCCATCTTGAGTGTAATTCATTATGCCGCGACATTCATATAGTTAGTTGCATGTACAGTGAAATAGCCGGTTTGCTTTCGTGTGCGTAGCGTGCGTAGCAAGCGTTTCCGTAGGGCTTTCCGCAGGGTTGAAGCATTTTTCGCTTTTTGAAAGCGCGAAACTTGAGGCGAGCGCAAAAAAGTGCGGGAAGGGGGAGGGGAAAGGAGAAAAGGAAACGCTTGCCCGCAAACCCCACGATTTTGAAAAACCCGTTCGTCCACGAACGGAGTTTCCTGATTGGCGCGGCATGGTAGTGTTGATTGCCAAGTGATAAATCCGTCAATCAAATCAGGTATGTTCATTTGAGCGCATGAACACAACGAACTGGTTACTTTCCTTGACCGGATCGGGGAATTCTTGTATGACTTTCCCGCACCAATTCACTATCGCTATTTTTACCTGAAGTTCCTCTCCAGCTGGTAAATCGTCGATGTTCAGGTTTGACTCAAGAAGATCATTTTTGTCCTGATCCGACGGCAGATCTCAAAGACTTGCGGGAAGCTTTTTGCGACAGACGAATCTACATGAACATTCTTGCGACAAGGACTGTTTGAAGCAATCGTTTGCACAAGTTGATAGACTGCTTTGGCGAGAGTTGGAAAACAGCAGACTCACTACCTATCGCATTCCGAACAACTTCGAATAAATCCACCTGAATTCCGAATTTTTCGAGTGCAGGAATTACACAGGCACACGGTCCGAAAATAGTTCCAAGTTTTGAACAACTTTCACTCAAGGTTGAGATAAAGTTCCAAATTTAACGGTGAAATTACGCCAAATCTTGAAGCGATCGCTTGGAGTTCGTTTTGATTTTGATGGAAGTAAATTTGTATCATCCAGTGATCGGTTATTCGTAAAGTACTTTATTCACAAGCGGTCACGCTGTGAATTTATCCAACTGCGAAAGCGTCAAAGGGGCGTTTTTCAAAATCATGGGGTTTGCGGGCAAGCGTTTCCTCTCCTCGCCTCCCCTCCCCCTCCCCTTTCGTTCCATCAGTGTTGCGCTCGCCCCAATTTTCGGGCCGCCAAAAAGCGAAACCTCAAACGGGCGGAAAAGCCTATGGAAACGCTTGCTACGCAGGCTACCGTGTGCGCTTCCTTTGATGGGCTCAGCAAAATAGAACACTATACTGTGTATCGACACAGCGATACAACGACCAAAGCATCTAATAAGATATGTGACCTGGGTGGGTAATGAGATGCTTGAAAAGTGGCACAAGCACTGTCACTTAACATGGTCTAGCATCCGTTTCGGAGGGTGGGGGGGAGGGGGATTGGGGAGAAGAAGCATTTTGGTTGCGTGATGTTACAGTTTCTAAAACTGTATAAACGGAGGATCCTACATGGGATTGGGTCTCCAGGGCTGTGGCCTAAGAATATAAGACTTCAGAGCTCTACAGCTTTATCATATTACGTCATGTCAAGGGAACAGAAATCGGAATATTTGCCCAAGCCCCTTGCAGCTAAAAGGCCCTAGGTCTACACCCTTCCTCCTCTTCCCTCTTTGGGACCGCGATCAGTGAATTTTTAGGATTGTGTTGTATGTATCTACCTTCTCCTGCTCGGTCCTCAGAAGGACCGGTCTTACTGCTTGGGGTTCTTCCACTTATTCGAATCCAGTCGAAGTCATCCCTTAGGGCTTCATTGGTCCAGTTGCAGAAATCCACATCAAAATTGCACCCGCCCGGCACTGTAAATCAAACGGACGTCATGTATTCTAGATCTGTCAGTAAGATCGAAATAAGTTGGATACGTCGGTGGATAGAATAATTGCAGAACGACTCAGATTTTACTTGGATTCACTTTAAATTGTCTAATACCAGCCGGCATTAATATCCAATCAAAGTCAATAGGCATGGCTGTTCGAACGCTGATTAACGAAAAACCAAGGTTCTCGTTTCTCTTGTTGGAAAGAGTTATCACTAATAAATTTAAGTGGCCGTTTCAAAGCAACCAAAGTCAAAACTAAGCGCAAAAAGGATTTGCGGGAATCCTAATGGCTTGGCTATGATTAAAGACTGAATTAACGCAGCTAATCTTGGGTTAGCTTAATCCTGATTTGAACAACCGAGCCCTGGGCATGAACCACGGCATTTTTTTGAAGGGGTTTAGTTAGTATAGAGACGGTGTGTCATGATGCGTCTCTGGTGAGTTTTATAATTGCAGTAACACCTTAGGCATACAACATAACAGTGTTTTATAACATACGCACACATCAGTATATATTCACTGCGTGCTATTGCAAATATACGGGAACTTCCGCCGCCTGGTTAGTTCAACTGGTTGGGTACCAAGTCAAGTGGGAGATCATGGGTTGGAATCCCCGCCGGTTTGCCAACCAGGGTCTTAAAAATAACTGGTAAGACTGTGCACAAAGAATTTGTGTCAGCTCATTTCATCCTCATTTGTTCCTTGGGCAGGAACGTTGAGAACATGGCCTTATTTCCTTTACCTTCACTTATTAATCGCGAGGCGTGCGTTTGAAGCATCTATTGAACTATACCAAAAGAGTAGGATACAGAGACGGAGGCAACCGTGCTATGGTCTGGGCTAACGGGTCTAGACTAATTGGCGAAGCTCTTGTGGTTACCCTGCCTATGGCAAAGCTTATAATATGAAAAAAATAAAAAAATAAAATAAAAGTGTGCTTGACCCAGTCATCGGTGTACATTGCCGGACCGCGTGCTCCATGTAGAGCAAAAAAATCTTGTTTTTTTCTTTTGTTTGCAGATAATTATAGTTGTCTTCTCATTGATTCAAAATCGTGTGGTTTTGTACTAAAAAACTTATACTACTGGTCTATGTATTAAAGGGCGGTGAAACGTTCAGCCTCAAACTCTGGTTTTTAATTAGACTCCTGACGAGTCCAAGTTTCCTATGGGCAAACAGTCAACAAAGGGGCAGCTATATCGCTCACTCAAAACGCTAACTATTGGCAACTAAACGCCACCATGAAACAATATTTAGGTCGTATTTACTAGAAAAAGAATCAAAAAGGACGTTATTTTTTAAGGACTAGAGCAATCGTTCTCTATCAGCCATTCTAGTACAACGCTAAATTTCAGCGTGGTTCGATTGGTCGAAATCGATCACGTGCCCTCAGCGGGCGCCTATCAGCGCATGGTGCCCGTTGTGGCAATTTTCGCTCAAAATGTAGCGTTGTACAATAAAAACAATAGAGTTCTTCTGTCTCAGGCTCTATGTGTGATAGGTTCCCTCGGAAATTTGATATTCAAACTTCATATAAGCCCTCGACTACGTTCTCGGGCTAATAAAAATTATTTGTTATGACCATCAAATTTCCTTGGGCAACCTATCGCACGATAGTGCCTTCGACAGAAGAACTCTATTGTTTAAAGAGAAAATGCCTTTGAGCGCCAATCAGTATGCCGTATATTGGCAAACAACCACGTCGAAAGTCTCAGTAATAAAAACCTGCGATGAAAATTATTAAGTGACGGTTTTATGTGCCCCTGTTATTATATTCCTGCTGTGAAGTGGTCATCAATCTCCTCGTACTTACTACTCGAATTGGCAACGGATTTCAATGTTGGGGACTACGTAATTAATTTGTTTGATGTTCTAATAACAGACTGTCATCGGATAAGTAATTGAACGGAAGCAGAAATTGCTCTCTGCGGGTAATTTCAAACTCTTGTTGATATATTCTAGTTATATTTCTTCCAAGATTTAATTAAATCATTCAAGAAGCCCAGCAGGAACTTGAAAATGGCGTATGCATCTCTCCTAAAAATATCTTGCCCAAATGGAAGAGTCACGTAGAAAAAAAAATTCCGTTCGCACGCATTCGGCCGAGTCCATCCTCTTTGAGAGCCTTCAAATTTTACCTACCTGTTGTTTATTTATTATGACCAACGAGGTGTTACTAATTTATGCGAAAGCTACCCAGCAGGACTTTCCTGTTTTACTACTGACTACCTTAACAGATGTTTCTTAGTTTTGAGTCCGTAAATGAAATTCTTGATCATTCAAATCAAAACGTTTGGTTATTGCTCTCCTCTCTTATACGCAATATGGTGGTTTTGCTTTTCCTTATTTTGCAAAAGAAAATTGGCGATCGTTTTCTACTTTTTTTTAAATAACATGTTAACTGTTAAGGGTACTAAGGGGACTGTTAAGGGTACACAATTACATGAAGGAAGGTGACTTTTCCAGTTGTTCATTTCTTCCTTGATTTCATACAGCAGGTTAACGGTGTCGATGACTTAAAGTCGAGTCAATTAAAGAAGATGGTTTCTTTTATGTCTTTTATGGGTGACGGAATTCCTCGTGCCTAGTCGCCTTCCCACTTCTTCCTGCTCAAAGATACTCATAAGGTAAAAAGAAAGTATTCGTCGTCTTTAGCCAATGTATGGCATTCATATGCAAAAAATTATCACTGCGTGGCTCGATTAAAACCTCTTTGATACGTGTATTAGGACACAACACTTGCTGTACAGTTATAATCGTACTTGTTGAGATGCTCATCCAAAATGTCTATAATGTACATAAAAACAGGCTTGCGATAACTAGAAGCGCTTCACTTTAACATTTACTAACACTGAGTAGGGAAAGAAAGCTAAGTGCCCTAGTTCCGTTTGCGACAGGAGCCAAATGTTGTCTTTAACAGAATGCGAGTTCGCGCCCACCTTTAAATACTTAAATGCTCATAAATTAGACCGCAGATCGCTCAAATATGTAGGCGAATCTTGAATACGGAAAATAATATATTCATTGTTCAAACCGACCGTGATGAGTTTGCCAAATGTCTGTTAATTTTGTCCTTAAATGCCTCAATTTGTTTGAAATTTTCACTGCTCTTTGAGAATGCTAACTTTGCTGTGATCTTTTGTCACTTACGCGTACTACGAAACATCTAGAAACCCTTTACATATGATAGCCAAATTCTTTAGCATTCCCGGCGCACTAAAACTGTATTTTACTGGAGGAGCGCTGTTTTGTTACTGTATCTTCGATGTTTACCTTTCTTATCGCCAAAACAAAGTTTAGTAAGAAAGTTAGACTACATTGTAAAATTCTGTTTTCGAAGAGTTCAAAGTCCGGGGGGAAAATCCACCACGTATAATTTTGGGTGGGACTGTGCTACTTGGAACGTAAATCTCTTGCCTATTTGTTGACGAAAACATGATCTAAAGTATTATTTTTAGTATCGTTAATTTGAGACCCAATTAATAACATCTACGCCCTAATTTAGACAAACATGATTCGGAAACCGTAAGTCTGGGGCCATAAACAAACTATTCTAAGTTCGGACAGTAAAATAATGGCATATTCAAGGTAATGTATATGGTACTTGGCCTTCAAAGTAAGAGTTTAGTCCCAATTGTTTGTCCATTATTTGGGAATGTTCTACCGGACTGTGGTACGACTTTGGGGTCTTGATCTGAAAGATTGGATACACGTATTAGTGGTGATCAGACAAGTTCAAAATAAAATAGCCAGTGGCGAATCGACACTTGACTTCCAGGGAGGGGATCCACAGGGAAAGGGAGGAGGGGAGAGAGGGTAAAAATGCAAGAAAAGTTTCCTGGTTTTCTAGCTCCAGAATGCATGCGTTTTTAAAACAGGAAAATTCCGATGAGAATCCCGCCTGCGACAGTAATTAACTCGTACAATTTTGTAATGTTTCCACGCAGGCGGTAGATAAGTCAATCATATCTTTAGATCAGCTCTCTGAATTCAAGCACGTGCATAAGTGAATTTTATCCAAACAGATAAAGTACTGTAACAGTTTTGTAATTTTTGACATGGGGAGCTGATCAATTTATTATGTAGACATTCCAATAATTAGGTTACATGAATATAATACCAAAGTACATAGAGGCGGCTGGTCACATGTTTTCGACGTAAAATGCTTATTTTGGCTGGTGAATATTGTATTAACCTTGTCACAATCCAGATACTCCTCTTTTTGACTATACGAACTGAGGTATATATGACCTTATTTATGAGGTAGAGTAAACAATGCGGTTACCAAAAAAATTAAATCGGAAACTTATAGCTGCTACTACCCCAACCTACGTAATAATTTATATTTCTTATAGTTTGTCTGCTGCCAAGAGTTTTCGGGTAGTTGAAGATTTGACAAAGGATCCTACGTCAATTTTTGAACGCATCCTTATTTTCCCAGTATTTCACAAGCGAGCACCAACGTCATTATTCTTAGAAGCTAGGGTATTAAAAATCGATAAAACAGATGCAATATTTAATACAGTAGTAATCTTAGGAAGGGTGTAACCTATATGAGCCCCATCATTGAACATTGAAATGTTTCGATGAGTCTTGATTCGATCAAATGAACATTGAAATGTTTCTTGTGGCCATTGATGACGAAAATAAAAATGAAGTTAACCCACAAACAGTGAGACAAATCAGACAAATCAGTCGTATTCGTGAATGGCGTAAAATGGGACGTCTGGGCCCTTTTGAAAATAGGGTAAATTCCACGGCGATGAAACAGCGACCTTAATTAAGAAAGTGAAATAACGGCAAAGGAGACATTGCTGCTGCCGTAAAATTTTACCGTTTGCGGTCTTGTAAACAAGTAATAATAATAATAATAATAATAATAATAATAATAATAATAATAACAATAATAATAATAATAATAATAATAACATCAATAATAATAATAATAATAATAATAATAATAATAATAATAATAATAATAATAATAACAACAAGTCCAATAACGCAACGAAATTTCGTCATGGACATGGCAACTGTCCGAAATTGTGACTGGCAAGTCGAGAAATTCAGGGAATCCGAATGGGGAAGCCTCTCAGGCAGCTCCTCGTTAAAACAAACAAGTTATGCCGGTGAAGATCTCCTATCATGCTGCTGAGCTTTCAAGTTGAGCACCTGGAAGATAGGTGAGAGAATAGCGTAATTAAGGTTCGATTTCCGTTGCGTGGTTGTAAATTTTGATTTTACAACTAATTTGTTTATGGATTACAAGATCTCTCATCTCACGGTTTTGGCAAGACTAGACCGGATTTTCAATTGTGGTTGGATGATTACTTAAAGACGTTTTACTCATCACCACAAGAATTTAGAAGAAGTGCGCTTGCCGGATGCTATCAAGTAACGAGGTGAGAAGAGCATTGAAGTACTCGTTTTTCCGTATACACGCGATTTCCTTTCCTTGTTTATATTCTATTTTTCGTTTGTACAATTTGTATGTATGAGGAATCTGCCATTCCTCAAACTGTTACTCGCAGAAGTACGACAGTTAGTAAATAGAATTGGGAAATATCGCAAATATGCACAGAGTATAGCTGTCCTTGGAGATTGTACATCACCTTATCGCTTGATGATGACTCATCGTGATGCATAAGAGCGGGTGGTTCTCCAAAAACAAGCTAAAACAAGACACTAGAAATTAATTAAGATCCCTGCATGCAGTACTCTTTAAAAGCCGTTTATAGCAGACCACATTGTACAGAGTTGACGACACAAGTGAGCTAGATTTAATTAGTAGTACATTTGCAGTTATTGCCGAGTAATGACTACCGTTATTTTTCTTGTAGTTTTATTCGTAGGGACTCGTTATCATATTTGAACAGTTCCGCGAGATTCGAAGAGTGCTGCGCTCACCATCGAAAGGATTTTATCTCACGTTGTTGTAAGTGACAAATGGCATCAATACGTCAACATTGTACAATGATACTACGCCAATACTACTGACAAGTTACTGTACTTCGATCACGTTTTCCGCGATAAAGCAGTAAATATACTACAACTGGTCCATGACCACGGAAAGAAATTGTAATAACTTTAAAATGGAAATGGAACCAAATATATGACGTTACGAGCGCATTAAGCCATAAGGCACATGACCTTCTTGCTGTGCAGTGAACTATCATCATACATAACAAAACTAAACTTACAAAACACGAATTCTCTGTCCTGTTGCACTTCTGTTTTGTTTTCCTTGAGAGCTGTGACATTGGTGCTCGTGAAGTTGTTGAAGCCCAACACACTGTTTTTCGCAAGAAGGACAATCGCTGTCAAGAATAAAATCTTCTCCCACGCCAAGAAATTCATGATGGGAAGTACACCTCAGCTTCGCAGATAAGCTCCCTGAGGTCGGAACAAACAATACTTAATCTCTTCGGGTGCTGGTCTCAATATACATAGCAGGCACGTGGCCCTGGAATGCAATATATGTGCAATCATCGAATAGTGGGGCGGTCCAAGTTAAGAAATTAGTGTGAAGTGCATTGCAAAAACCGATGAAGATAAAAACACGGAAATAGCTGAGAACTGGAAGTAAACATCCAGGGCCAGACATTTTCAAAGTCGTTCCAATTTTCTTTGGCATATTTGACCTTGCCTGGCCTGGATAATATAATTTAGTCTAATATAAGGAAAATAAGACACGTAAGGCGCAATATTTTGACACAAGTGACGGGAACTCGATCGTCTGACTGAAGGGGTTACCAGAGGTCGTGCCATTCTTTCTCATACAAACTGACCTTGAAATCTAATTCAAAACGTGTAATGTTTTGTATACAGAAATAAAGTAAATACTAGATAGCTGAAGATCTATTAAGAGAACAGATGGGTGTAAACAGAAAGAGAATGAATGGAGGATTGCGACAATTACAAGCTCGGATTGGACGAAAATCAAGGTTTGGTTAATTTTCTTCTCAAGAGCTGTCCGCAGCGGTCACAAATTTTATGTGATATGAAGCAGACATTTCTTCGATTTATTCCATCGACGGTGCTTTTGCATGTAGGTCAAGCTATTTTGGGCGATAAATCCGCGTTAACACAATCCGTTCAATTCAGGAATCTAGCAGCACCCTACGCGAGTTCTTTCGTCAACTGCAAATCTTCGAAAGTCTTCAACCGATAAATAACTGATAAATAGACTTTTTTACAGTCAACCGAACAACGGCGGGTAAGCCTTCAAGCGTCAATTGCACGTTTTTGGGAGGAGCATTTTGGCGTAGTGATGAGGACCCTCAAATTCCATTTCGATTTCGATCAAGAGAAGGTCAAGGAACACTTGATTTCTTGTCCGACCGGTGGTGGGCCTGTCAGAACACCGCTTTTGGCGGGTGATGTCCGTATTTTCTTAAGTATAGCCACGAGGAACTTGCTGTAAGCTTGTTTCATTACCTTAATGTTGTGTGAAAAACGATAAACGTTATTGGTATAATAAAGGCTAAGCAGATCAAGAAGGCAATTTTGAATTCTAGACTGTCACCACGCTTGTAATCGTGCACTTTGTAGCTGAATAATTTTTCTTTTCATCCAGTTAAATATTTGGCGGCATTTTGCAATACACTGTATAACAAGGAAAATGGGGGAAAATTCCTTTTTTTTTTAGCTAAATACTTTTCATTTAGTATTAAAAAAGCATATTTCCATTCTTTCTAAAAACATACGAAATCAATTCTAAGGCATCCGTGACTAGGATTAAATAGTGTAGCTTATAATGCACGTGTAATATAGCAGTACGACATGGGATTGACATGAGACTAAACTATATGTGGTTTGATTCTTGGTATCACTTTGAAAAGAGAGAAAATGAACGTTTTCATCGACAGAAGCCAAAGCATAATGGCCCAGTTTTGTTAAAATGGCTATTCTTGTGAAAGCAAGTGACGTGAAGTAAACTTGATAAAACTGTGGCTCGTTCTTTCGTTGAGAATTCACTTGACATCTTCACCTTTGTATTGGTGGTCTAGAAGCAATGTATGTAGCTGACCAAAACACATGAAAATTACCATGACACTTACCCCTTAAATAATACATGTTCCATGGGCCGTTCGTAACGTAATGATAACCATCCCAACAACACTTTTTATAGAAACATTTAGGTAAGTATCTAATACCTTGGTTATTGCAAACAACCTTTGGCTGTGTGAAGCCTTGCTTCAGACTGCACTAGGGGGACGTCTATACGGCAGAAGTCTGGTGACACTTAAAAAAAAAAACCTGATCTGAGAAAAATTAAGGAATAACTCGCCAAATCGAAAGCGCAATAAAAAACGTTTTTTTTTTTCGGTAACCTTCAAGAACATTCCCTTACACCAATCCTTTCACTTATCATTTGAGTCGTGTAACTTACAAATGTAGATAGAGTCTGTGGAGGAAATCCTATAAAGGATGACAACGCAAGTAGAGGCTTTGAGGAAGTACTTTCCTCAGATAATGTTTGTTTTGCTATTTTGAAACTAAATTTTGGAATTTTGCCCAGAATCGAACTTTATATTACGGGAGCTTATGTAAGGGAGAAAGGGGAGAAAAGGGAGAAAGGGTGGAAAAGGATAAAAAGGGTGAAAGGACGACTCTTGCCATCTGAAATGTTGTCAGGCTGTGCGTAGTCCATCCATAGACATTTTGCAAGACTTTACCTTCTCACTGCCAGAGTCAACCTTGAGGGGAGTACAGACATTCACATATTATGTGATTGTTTCAATATATAGAACGGCTTTTTTCACATCGGCGAGATATCAGTCTTTCTTATATACAGACGCACCTACCTCGCCGTTGTACATCGGCGAGATATCAGTCTTTCTTATATACAGACGCACCTACCTCGCCGTTGTACATCGGCGAGGAAGTGGTTCTATATTAGATAACTTGTTAAATAATACATATTGCGAAGTTGGCGAATTTTGTTTCGTTCTATATAGTGAAACAGTCACATAATATGTGATTGTCTGATCACCGAACCTTGAGTGATGCAATGGTGGTTCCAAATTTTTCCAAAACTGGTTACTCTGGCACCACGACCAAAGGGCAGATTTATTGGCCCATATTTAACTACTACAACGGGAACGTCACCAATTTAAACTGCTTGACTGTTCTAAATAAACCTTTCAAGAGTGATCTAGGCTTTGTGTGCGGTTGAAATCTTCTGAGTTCCAACCTCAGTAAATGAAATCCTAACGTTAATTGATGCAAGGTCGTTGAAACTTTCAAGTCTGCGGTTTAAATCCTGTTACGTTTTCCCAGCTTTTACCTACGTGGTTGAAACTATTCACATGCATGATAGCTATCGAACAGACCTTTTCTGCCCCAGTTTAGAGCGGTACTTTGAGTTGATGAAGCTTGTTTTTCAAGCACTAAAGTGATTTTTAAATTAGGAAATATGTCCCTTTCCAAAAATAGCTAAAGCATTCAAAGCTTTATGTTAAGCCCTTTACTGAACGATTAGATAAAATAAAAGCTTGTGAATGCCAAGCTAGGATTATCGGTCCTGTCAGCGACACCTGTTAGCAAGATCCCGTCTTTCGTTTTCCCGAGAAGGTAAGGCATAACCTAAAATCGTTACATTCCAAGAAAATCTTAAATGACTGTTTAGTAAAATGGACATCTAAAGAGGGAATTCCACCAAACTAAAAATCCAAATATATCTGCTATTGGCCATTGCGGCTTACTTGACATGTCTTTTGCATTTTAGCCGGCACCCCTTTACCACCACGCAGATTTCCTAATCATTTTGATATCTATTTAGCGGTCACTTTTCTTTTTGAGTGGGCACTCAATCGGGACCTTTGATTGAATTAACAAACTTTGCTCATCTATCATCTAATATCCGAAAAGCGCCTTGTCACCAGGATTAGTTTTGACCCTTTAGCTTCTTACTGTCTAAAAGTATGTGCAGTTTGGTCACATTTTACAGTTTGGGTACATCTATTATTTGGTTACATCTATTATTATTATTATTATTATTATTATTATTATTATTATTATTATTATTATTATTATTATTATTATTATTATTCTTATTATTATTATTATTATAAGTATATCCAAGGTAGAATCGTATTATATGACTACGGCTTGGTTACGTGATTAAAAAGGTTGAGATCATTCAGTAAGAATGACCTGCATCTCCCTTTAAAATAAGCCACATCCATACACTTCCAAGAATGTAGCACCGTTTGAAAAACGTACTCATCCACTTGACTAAAAAATGCAATACAAATGCAGCTTGATGCATTGTAGCACGTACTCTTATTATAAGCTGCTTTATTTGGGTAAAATAGTGAAGAATTTTTGGGTGTATAAACAATCCAAACAATGTTTTTTTTATGGTAAGGCTATCTAATAACATAGAATATCATAGTACTTATCTTATTTTCACAGATACACAAGTTTTGTTCCCATTTCTTTTGTTAATGTATTTGTATTTTTTTTAACTGGGATGCTTCCGTGCAGAAATTTACTTAAACTTCGGTTGGGATGCTTTTGTGTGGCCAACAAACTGCATGCTTTACGTACCCTCTAAGTGACGTAGTTCAAAAGTGGAAAAGAAAAAAATTCAAAATTTGAATCTGTGAGGAAAATACTAAGTATAAGCTACAAGAGTGTTAATGAGTGTATGGCTATGTCGGTTGTCGGTGTGTAAAAAGGAGCAATATGACGGTGGGGGCCAATTTATAGTTTTAGAGCGCTTTTCAAATGAGCGTCGTAAAACCAAAACCAAAGTAATTACCCCAGCCAATCACAACAAACACAAATTACCCAATGAACCAATCAGAACTCGAAGCAAATACATGTAACTGGCGCCAAGCGCGGGAAAACGCGTGCGAGCGAGTCGGGATTGGTTTGAGTTTTACTTCTGATTGGTCCAGAAAGTGGCGCGAGATTTTTTAACCAATCACAGAGTGAAGTAAAGCAAAACCAAAGCAAAACGCGAATTACTTTCGACAGTCAATTGAAAACTGCTCTATAACCCAGCCAAACGTTCAAGGTTGACGACAAAATTCCCTCACCCGACGATTAACACACCAGATAATTGTTCGACATGATTTTGAGTTCAAAGTGCCAATAACTGAAAGGACTATGGGGCTACACATGCATTTAAGCTGACCTACACCTCCGATAGGAGGAAACAATGTGGTCATATTTTATAAAAGAAATTGTATAAAAATCTTCACGTTTACCTCGCTCGTCTTCTTCGCGATGGCGTTGTCTGCCACACACAGGCCGAAAGGAAATTGTTCCTCACCCGGTTTCGTAGTACAGTCTATCTAATCTTAGGACACGATTTATCGTGTATTTCACTACTATCATAAAGTGGACATGCCTTCAAAGGCATCAATTAGGAAAAATCCACCTGATGAATGAGGCAACAGAATATTACCAGCCCAAAAGTTGACCGGATCAGTTACTCCTCATACCTCGAATTTTCGCTGAAATGTCTAGAATGTTTGTCTAGAGTAAGAACGGTTATAATAACATATAAAGTAATAGCATAACTATCAGTTTAGTGGACACACTTGATCGTTTTATCCACAGACTTAAAACTTAGAGCCATATGAATCAGAGTTCAATCCTGAGATGGAAAGGAAAGAGGCGCATGAATTTGTGCACGAAGAAAATCAGTGATCACTGGAAGGTCAGGAAGCCATTTTAGGTGATTCTGTCACACACAGAGAAGAAGTGATGAAAATGGCATGAAACGAGGCAATTGCATAAAATGATAGAAAGGCATACAGAAAATGCTAGGGAGTGGTAAAGGTACAAGGATGGTCAAAACCGGAAAAATGAAAAAATGATTGCGGTGCAAGACCGGAATCTATGCTTCCAATATACAACCTACTGTAGCTATACAAATTGAGAAGCGTTGTTACCGGAAACGCCTTCCAAGTCTTACAGTTTTCTCAAATCATGAGTAACTATTATTTTAATATCTGAAAGCAATCCCTTAATTTACTGCGAGACAAGTTGCACGGAAAGGAGAATAATGGGGAATTGGTACACAATATGCGTGGCATGTTAAACTTGGAAATATTTCAGGAGGCAACTCGTGACAATGGCCCGGTGCAAGGCAATTTACACGTGCAACTACGTCCTGTGTCCGTTACTTCTTCAACGGGCAGTTCTTGGTCTTGTTTCAATTTGGGTAAGATAAAACCACAAGAACAACAACAAAGACGACGACGACGATAACAGCAACAACATAGTGTAAGTACCACCGAGAAGTACCTACTGATACTAGGCTCGTCAAAACAAACAAACAAACAAACAAACAAACAAACAAACAAACAAGCAAACAGACAAACAAACAAAAACATTTATTTAAAGGCCAAACTTTCACAGGCTCAACTGTCATGTACATCTACATTTACATATAAATAAAATGAAGACGTAGATCTAATAATGATTAGTTAACCAGGTAAGTAGCTAATAATAATGAGTTAATCTCAGCAATTTCAGCGGGTAAGCTATTCCAAAGTCTAATAGTCCTTGGAAAAAAGAATAAGAATAAGTATCCTTTGTCGCGCCTTATCTTGTCTATATCTATAATTATGGCTCTCTCGAGTTCTCAGTTCAGTAAGGGGGCGGAGATAAGTGTTTACATCAATATGAATTTGTCCACAACTCATCTTATATAAGAGTGTTAACTGAGTCATGGATCTTCGTAACTCCAAGCTAGCCAATAGGCCCATATCGCTAACCTGTGTAGCATCGAAGGTTCTTGAACATATCGTCCATAGTCACGTGATGAAATACCTAGAACAATAAACGATCCTCACGGACGCGCAGCATGGTTTCAGAGCAAAACGATTTACGGTAACTCAACCGAAATTCTGACGATCCACGACGTGGCCAAGACCATCCAAGATAACAAGTCTGTTCATGCTACAGAGCTGGATTTTAGTAAAGCTTTCGACAAGGTACCCCTCAAGCGTCCCTTTAACAAGCTACAGTATTACGGTATCCGTGTAACTCTGCTTACTTGGTTTGAGTCATTCCTAACTAACCGCTCCCAGTCAGTTGCTTGCGATGGCAAATGTTCCCAGCCCTCCACCGTAACATTTGGGGGGGCCCCCAGATGTCACAGATGGACGGTATTAGGTCCATTGTTATCTTACTTTATGTAAACGACCTACCCGGATAACTTGAAATCCAACATCAGTATTTTTGCTGAAGATGCATTGTTATACGGCATCATCACAAGCGAGGAGGACGGTGATCAACTTCAGGATGACTTACGCCAACTAGAAACATGGCAAAGTAAATGGCATATGATAATTAACCTTTCCAAATGTAAGACCATTTGCATTTCCACCAAGAAGGCACCACCACAGAAGAAATATGTTTTCTGTGGGGTCGAATAAGAGCAGGTTGAATCTATTTCCTATCTGGGAGTTATTCTGAAAGATGATTTGATGGTCCAAGCACGTTACATCTATTTCCGGGAAAGCCAGTAAGGTCTTGGGGATGATAGGGAGGAACCTCTGGAATTGTCCAAAAGATGTGAAGGTAACTGCATACACGACTATAGCTCGTCCTAAGTTGGAATATGCTTGTGCCGCTTGGGATCCTTCAGAGAAAAGGAGCGCGTTTTTGTGCCAATAATTACCACCCGACAGCCAGTGTTACTGAAATGCTTTACGACCTAGGATAGTTTGCAGGATCTGATTATTCCCCGTTGTTATACACACCACATACATTAGCATGTTTCCATTTAGAGGGTGCGAACCCAGTTTCGATCGAGGTTTGGTAGATGCATGGCTGTTAGAATAGGACCGAATGTATACTCTTTCAAAAACCATGGGGGTATCTCGTCTGACCACTGTCTTTATGTGGCTTCAAGTATCGTAACTGTTTAATAACGCCTGGGATCGTGCCAATAACGGCGCCAATACTTGGTTTTCACCAACAGATACAAGATTTTCACCAACAGCAGGAATGTCAGTAAGATCCTCGTCAGTAAATACGCTAGAAGACTGCTTGCTTAGGAGTTCCGACTTTAGGTTTCCATCGCATGCATGATCTTACCATCGACTTTGAAATCTTCTACGCCACGATCGTCATTCTTTGGTTGCTTAATGTATGACCAAAAGCGCTATACATTTTCCTTTATCGCATCTCCGAAAGTAATTCTAAGAGCTAAGAAACAACTGAAACAAATATTACAAATGAAACATTACATGTTTTAAGAAATCCAACTGGCGGGAGGCAAACCAGTTGGCTATTTACAAGCGCAGCCGAAAGATTTATAACTCGGACTGCCGTGAAACAAATCCATGAAGTGCTCAGCTAGAGTGGGATTCGAACCCGGGACCACGGACTCGAAGTCCAACACCCTAACCACTCGGCCACCCTGCCTCCCCGAAAGTCCGAGATGTATGATTCTCTTGCAGACTTCAGGTTTTTATGTAAGCGTTTTCTAGCGGCACGGAACTCATTCCAATGTGCAAGGCTTCCTGACTTCTTTGTCTTGTTGTAAAGCCGTTGTTCAGCTCTTGTTTGCCTTCTAAGTGAGCATTTGAACCAGGAGAGACTATATCTCGAGCTAGTCATTTTGTGGGGTATGGAAGTGTCCATTATTCGATGGATATTTCTTTCAAAATCGTTCCTCAGCTTGTCAGCTGATACGTCCTCGGAATTTGATTCCTGAGTCGCGGCTAGTGCTTGTAACTCCTCCTTGATACGATCAGGGTCGGCCTTCTTCTTGATGTACCGTATCTTAGACGCAGCGTTTAGCTCTGATGATACAAATTTTAAAGTGACCTTTCATCTCCAGAATCAAAGTCACAACGCCAGCTGTATATGTGTGCAGAGACGTTTTATACGCCGGAGCATTCAGGAAATCTAAGTACGATCATTACATAACGAAAAAAAAAGAAATTAAAGCTAGTTTAAATTTACATTGTTTTCAACATTAGAATATTTTAGCTGAGGAGAGGAGCACATCTAACGTAGGTATACTGTGCTGGATTTGACAGTTCGTAAAATTCTCATGTTGTTGCCTGTCTATTGATACAACAATCACCATAGAATTACAGCAAGACGTAAAACTATTAATAGCACATTTCTTAAATGAGGACTCAATAAGAAAGCAATTTGACAGAGCAACGAGTTTTTGGACTCGCTTTCGTAAACAACTTGTTAGAAAAGTATCATAAACCAGTAAAGTTTTATGGTATTTCCCGCTTATTCAGTCTGGAAGTAATAGAGAACAAGATTGATTCAAGTGGGTTCATATCATTTACAGGGTACATTTCTTATCGCCGGCGACACGTGTCTTTTTATTCAATGTGGTTATTGTGATTGAATGTGTGGTCTGACTGGTCACCAGTCGTCTCTCTTGTCTGGAGTCGCGCGCCAAGGTTGAAGGGGGAGGGGCGCGCAGGGTGAGGGGTAAGAGTTTGTATTAACTCAGTACGTCATATCATAAGTCGGTGAAGTATGATCGTCCGGGTGAGCGTAGTCCTGAGAAGGATTGTGATGATGTCCGCTCAGGTTGTCGAAAAGTCAGTCAATGTCACAGCAAACAGTTCCTCTCAGAACTACACTCACCGCGCCGATCACAATTCACCGACTTATGATAAGAAACCAATGGCATAATTCGACTCTATAAAACTAAAATCTTGCTCGGAAAAAGAATTTACGGTTACGGTTATACATAATCGTACCATTTTGTTAAGCTTCGAAGACATATCGAGTCCATTTGGTCCCGCCATGGGTATTTTAGTTAGCTCGACTAGGCATTCGCAGAATACAAACCATGACTCAACCAAACTCGCCTGATATGGCGCCACAGTGTGCATAAACCAAAATGGTACGATTTGGTATAATTAAAGAACAGTTGTCTAGATTTTAAAAAAATGATTCAGGGAATTTCTCAGATATTTTGTATGCACATCTAGCTTTATTCGCTTATTATAACATTTGTTAGAGGGAATAATCCAAAAACTTTGAAGCTGGAAAAAAAAATACTATGGAGTTGCCCCAGTTTCGGTTAGTCGACTCTGTTTAGCTTGGGAGGGAAGGGGAGGGGGGCACTAAGGGCCCGCGCTGACTTTGAACGTTTATAACTTTTTTTTCTTTTTAAATATGAAAGTGAAATAATTTACCAAACTTTGTGACTCTTAAATTCCTAGAATTTATCTGGAATCAATTAGCCATTGCAGCCACTGGGGACATACTTTGACAAGTAGGTTTTTTTCCCAGAACTTTGAATTTATTGTGTGACTTTTGGTGGTTTTTGGGTATTTGAAAATTCAAGAAATCTAAGATGACCGCCATTTAACAATCATGACGTAATTCACGTCATGTGATGTCATCAGTTCATGTTACGAACCGGGAGTACTCCCGGTTTCATTGTCAACATGGAGCTAGGTTGGGGGGGGGGGGAGGCTCCCTTCCAGGTTCAGGAACTCGTAAAATGCCCAGGCTAATAAGGTTTTTAAACAACGTGAATCTTATTTTTCAAAGCTTTCCAAAAGTGATCCAACAAAGGGGTCGTTTTAGGGAAAAATTCTAACGGATTGATATAAATGTAAAAACTCAAATATCCTGAAATATGCAGACTACTTAAGCTTTATCACGGAAGGGGGTGGACGAAAAATATTAACAAATGGGTTGGCTAACCGTATCGGTAAACATGCAGATACAAGCATTTCCCTCTTTTGCCCTTTCAGGAAGCTTATTCACGCACCTGTATAGTCCAACGATTCAAAAGCAGTAAAAACGTTAAAGCTAGAGTAATGAATTCTGACAGAAAGATGCATAAATCTACTTTTTAAAATCATCAAATGCGTGAAACATCTGCAATTCAACGTACAGTACGCAGTCAACGTACTGCGTTTAACCTTGCATTGTCTACATTTAGTAAAAATGCCAAAATGGGCCATTTTCGAGTTGGTCTAGAATATGAATCGTTTACAACTGTCGGAACACGCGAAATTCAACATAACACTCTCTTACCTGTACTCAGACAACGACCTTCTGATACCTGACGACTTTACTTCCACCCGATTAATGCAGGACTATTGTCGAAATTTGTCCGTAAGCGCCGAAACCAATTAGTGCATTTTTTTAATTTCTTCTCATTCTTCACCAGCCTCAAAAAAGAAATTAACGGGCCTTCTACCCAAGAAGTGTCAGGTCTTTGGTTTAGCACGTTCTGGTAGATTCTTTGCTCGACCTTCTGGGCTATCACTGAAAACTTGCGCCGGGAAAGAAGCAGCGTTTTGGTTTTCTGGCTTAGAACCATGTTTGGGGGGCATAAAACAGTCAAGAAGCAACGCATCATTTAATAGTACTAAGGATTACACTTAAATGGCTGTTTATGTACAATTTTGACAGTTTATCAAACTCACAATATTGAGGAGTCCTTTTGCGAGCCTTGGTACTTTGTGAAGGTAACGGACGAAGAGACGTCTCGGGTATTGACAGCCAATTTTTTTCACAACCTTGGTCACACCCAATCTTGGTCCCCTTCTTTGTCAGATTGAACTTACCCAAACCACCCTTTTGGTTTTGTTCATCAATCGATGCTGTGGCAGAGTAGGCCATACCGGTATAAGGTGTATAATTTCTTCGCAGGACCTCAAAGTGAAAAATTCTACTAATGGCGCCAAAGTAACTCAATATACTCCACAAGGTAATGGAGTGTTGTTCAAAATAGAAAGCCAAGATCATAAAAAGGTTTTCCACAACAAATAATAATGTACATAAGCTTTGCATTCTTATCAAATGTTTGCGGGTATTTTCGTCTTGCGCTTCTGTATCAAAGTACAAACACAGAGACAGATCATCTCTAAGCCAGTTGAGGAAAGAGAAGCACGGGGCTGCAATGGCTGCTTCGGTAATTGTTAGTCTATCGTTTTGGTCCATGGCTGCTTCGATTGTAGATGTGTCGCTGCGGACCATGGCTGCTTTGGTTGTTAGTTTACCGCTTTGATACAACCAAACTGTGTCAACTAGCGACACCGTGAGGGAGTGAAATACTAGCACACAGATAATCCACCATTTGAAACTTACCATAAAGAAAGCGATGGCAAATAGGCGACTGCTCACAATAAATAGTTGAGTTACAAAGAGTAAAAATTGGTGTTCCCAGTCCACAACACCGATTTCATCATCGTGTAGCATTCTATCGAGTGTCGCAAATGTCCAAGACAGATTCAGGATTGATAAAGGCAATGAAATCAGCTGAATTATCTTGACTGGTTCCTCTTGAACACCGATGGCATAGAGCTGGATTATGACCTGAGGGGCAGATTCAAGCAGTGTCTCGATAAGTGGAGCTAACTTGTTGTGAAGAAACACTGCATCAGTTTTGACAGTGGCCCAGCGTGGCCGAGGCGGTGGTTCGGCTTTACTGTACTTCGTCTTCATGAGTTCCTCACGATATTTCCAGCAGTAACAAAAGGCTTGTAATTTCGCTAAGGAGGGAGAGAAGGGATTAAACCCACAAAACATATCGTTTGCCTGAAGCTTTAAAATGTTGCGGTAATTGTTCAATGTAGCACCCATATCTCTCCGAACAGTGCTTTCAGTTGAAAAGCGGTGCACAAAGGGATACATCAAACATGGCAAGATAACAAACGCGAGCCCCACGCCAAACCATGTCAAGTGATCTGCGTGGTAGAATTCAACCAGTGTGAGTATGTCAGTAAGTGGATCAGCAAAACCCAAACAGGCTCCCACCAAAAAGAAGAAAGTATCGCGGCACCAATGAATGCGATACAGTTCTTTCAGAGTGAGCTCGAACGAATCTGACATGTCGGCGTAACACAGGCCTCACAGGAACACTTCTTGGTTGGAGAGTATTGACTGAATGAGCCTGTTTGTATACACCGAACTGAAGTGGTTCTTTAAAATAACAAATCGAAAAGAATGAACTTGCATTTTTAAGATAACGGAATTAATGAAGCATTGAAGTCACAATGCGTAACTACAAGTGTTGCTTTTATTTTTTAGTTTCTTTTATTTATTTTCTTGAATGATAGCAAGCATCCAATAACAAGCCGACAGAATTAAGAGAACAGAAACAAAATTCAGACTATATGCGATGAGTTACTACTCGGAATTAACTCTTTTAAATCTAATGAAACATGGAGGGTTAAAGCGTGTAAATTTCGAACTGCTGCTATTAAAACCAACTGTGGCTTTGTTTTATATTTTGTCCATTAATACAAATAAAAGTCAAATGAGCAAGTATTAAAAACCATTTGTCAAGAATTAAACGGCCGGACCAAGAACATTACAAAGCCAAATGGAATCGGTGGGTAGCTGAATCAGATAAATAATAAGTGCCATGCAGTATAACACGCAATGACCAATGTAGTTCTCGACGACGTTCTCGACCCATTTTACTGAATGAAAGATCGAAGACACGCACAGACAGCATCCCCGGAATAAATTCTAGAGCTGGTGTGAAATAACAAGATAGGTAAACTGGGCTAAACTACACAGTGCGGAAGACCCCCTCACCCCCGCCCTCACTCAACACAAATAAAATGAATTTTGGTTTCATTCGTTCAGTAGCTCGAACCAAATGGCATCTGAACATACTGTAAACAAGTTTGGTAAAAAGTTATTTCCAAATAATTGCTTGTGGCGATAACAAATGAAATGTGTAGTGTACTAGTGTAGCTCGTGCGTGTCCCTTTTTTCCCTAAGGCGAGTCCGTTATCATTCAATAGTGAAGCCTGTTTTCTTTCGTATGAAAATTATGAAGCCGAGGGTAACCGACCATGATTCCTTTCTTGCTTACGATATTAATTAGATTCTGGGAGCTGCACGATATCTTGTGAACTTGTTACAAAAAATAAGTTCTTAATTACAAAGATTGATACGATAAAATACAAAAATCGGTACACGTTTTTGGGGCCTAAATTTTAACATAACAAAACTAAGCCTGTCTACTACTATGTACTGAGACATACTGTAAACAAGTTTGTTTAAACATCATTAGTTCCAGGACACTGCTCGTCATGATAAATATGAAACAGAAATATTTAATTTGTGTCCATATTTTTCCTAAGGCGAATCCTTTGAAGATAAAAATCGTCTAGTAGTTAAGTCCTTCTGTTTTGTTTTGCTTTGTTTTTTTTTGTTTGTTTTTTTTTGTACACAGCTTTTGAAGTCGATGGAACTCAACCATGGTTCCTTTCTGCTACTAAGCTAAACAAGTTCACTCGCCAAATTTTATGGCTTATCACTTATCTTAACTTAGTTACTTAGTATACACTGAACCAAATCTTAGAAATGATTAGCCTGGAACAGCTCCTAAAGCAAAGTAATTTATTCTCTCCTTAATTAAAAAATATCTACTTTCAACTGACGAAAAAATAACGTATTAATCAACGTATTAACTGCATTCAAAATATACATGCATAACCTGAGGTATATTTCCGATACAAAGATCAAAACAAGATATCGGACAAATCTGGTCGTATTGATGGTTAAATCTTGATGGTCAAGGGTTCTCACATTAGAACTTGAATGATAAAAACGATTTTTAATTATCAGTGCATTTCCTTTAGAAATTTAAATCAAACCGCTGTTGTGTTTTGTTCTTCAACAGGTGTCGTTGCAGATAAAGTTAATTCGTGATCTGGGAGCACTTCTAGGTACATGGGGCACGGTGTATATTTTCTTCGCAAAAATTTAAAGTGAAAAATTCTGATCGTGGCGCCAATGCAACTTAATAAACCCATGCACACTAAAACTGGTAACGAATACCAGGCAATGAATGTTTGGTCAAAATAGAAAACCAAGATCATTATGAGGTTTTCTACAGCAAATAAAATATTACATAAGCACTGTATTCTTATTAAATGTTTGCGGGTGTTTTCGTCGTGAGCTTCGGCATCAAAGTACAAGGATAATGACAGATCATCCCTAAGCCAATTGAGGATGGAGAAGCACGGGGCTACTATGGCTGCTTCGGCAGTAAGTTTACCACTCCGGTAAAACCAAACTGTGTCAGTTAACAATAGCGTAATTGAGTGAACTACTAGCACACAGATAATCCACCATTTGTAACTTGCCATAAAGAAAGCAATGGCAAAAAAGCGACTGGTCACAATAAATAATTGAGTTATAAAGAGTAAGAGTTTGTGTTTCAAGTTCAGAGCGCCGATTTCGTCATCGTGTAGCATGCCATCAGCAATTGTGAAGGTGGAAAACAAATTTAGGATTGATACAGGTAAAGAAATCATCTGAATGATTTTCACCGGTTCCTCTTGAACACCGATTGCATAGAGCTGGATTATGATCTGGGGAGCAGATTCAAGAAGTGCCTCAAAAAGTGGAGCTAACTTGTTGTGAAGAAACACTGCCTCAGTTTTGTTACTGGCCCAAGCCGGCCGAGGCGGCGGTGCGGTTTTACTATACTCCCTTCGCCTGCTCCAAAGATCTTTAAAGTTCTTGAAGCATAACAGAAACGCTTGAGATCTTGCTAAGGCGGGAGAGAAAGGATGAAACCCGCAAATCAAATCATTCGCCTTAAGCTTGAAGCCAGTCTTCAGTGTAGCACTCATATCTCTCCGAGCAGCACTCTCGATTGAAAAGTGGCGGACGAATGGATACATCAAACACGGCAAGATAACAAACGCAAGCCCCACGCCAAACCATGTCAAGTGATCTGCACGGTAAAATTCTACTAGTACGAGGATGTCAGTAATTGGGTCTGCAAAGCTCAAACAGGCTCCTGCCAAAAAGAATAAAGTATCGTACCAATAAATGCGATACAGTTCTCTCAGAGTGAGCTCGAACGATTCAGACATGTCGGGGTAACAGAGACCTCTCGATACATACATGTAGTTCTAGATTGATGAATATTGCATTTGAATAAACTTTTGGAGACACCAAGTGGTTCTTCAAAAGGACAATCGCAAAATCAAGTTATACATTCTTTAGATGACGGAATTGCTCATGCATTGAAGTCATAATGCGTAACTACAAGTTCCGTTATGTTGTATTCATTTGTTCTTGCTTTTTGGCTTTCTCTTCAATACTGATACATTGCTCATGCATTGAAGTCATAATGCGTAACTACAAGTTCCGTTATGATGTATTCATTTGTTCTTGTTCTTTGTCTTTCTCTTCAATACTGGTTACAAAATCCTTGAAGCAAATGTTGAAAATGCAAACACTGCTAGTACACACAAACGATAAAGAGGAAGATATGAACTCCTCTCCGGTCTTTATTGCTTGTATTATTAAATGGAGAGCCAAAGCATGGAGAGCTTGACAAATTGATAAACGTACGAACTCCTTCCTTCCAAAGAAGCGTTTTGCGCGGTATTTTGTTCATTAATCGACGTAAACAATGTTTAAAGGGCACACCTTTATCTACGCACTTCTGGGGAAAGTGAAACGGCACATTAAAAAAACAAAACAAAAAAAAAAAAACAAAACAAAACAAAAGAATTGACTAGTTTTATAGCTGAACTTGTCTTTGGTGGTGCCAACTTCAACTACTCCACGCTTTTACGCAATTTGGGATTTTTCATTGAAAATCCCTGATGGGGAGTTCACTTGAACGTTACTTACATATTGTCTACAGTAAAACCTTCAGAACTCTTGTGTATAGTTTACCTTTTTAATGTTGTATTTGACTACAAAAATATACCCTTTTCAGCATAGCTTTTTCTTATGGATAAAGACACAGTATGTACCTCACGGGCGTCAATTTTACATAGCAGACGTTATTTAGAAATGTATCTAAAATCTGCATAGTACATGTAAATAAATCATATACATTATTATCCCATTTTTTAAGATATTATGACACGGTTATCGTGCACAGAGGGTCTATGCAAAAATTTTTTGGAAGATTTCACCCGAAAAAAGTGGTGCTTTCAGTTCAGCGGAGTCGCCACAAAGATCATAAATACCTGCGGACAATACTTCTGGAAATTACCAGTAAAATACTCTGCTTAATTAAGCAAAGCACGTCATAAGGTGACCATAAAATTTTTAATGTACTGAAAGGTCCGTCTTTGAAATTATTAAAACAAATTGTTTAATAATTCCCGTATTAATAATAAAAGTAAAATAATAAATAGGGTGACCTTAAAACTCATACTAATGCAAGGTCCGTCTGTGAAACTAACTACCTGTTCAAATATTCCCGTATTAATGAACCAAAACAATAAATATGGTCACCGATAAATTTATACTGCACTGCAGGGTCTGTCTGTGAAACGACAAAAACTAACTACTTGTTCAACAATTCTCTTACAGCCTCCCTATGCCTGGCCAACTCTTCTTCTGGTAGCGTAGCCCGTCTCATGTGTTTACTGAACTGTTCTTCAGTAAATGAGTCAAAGGTTTCTCTTGCTAAAAGAGCAAAAAGAAATATGTTAAGACGATTTCCGCTCAACATTCGAGCAGTAAGTGCAAAAATTAAGTTACCAAAAAAATACTTGCAGCACTGTCACATTTTGAGAACAGATAAAAAGAACTTATCGTTACTTTCACTCCCAAGCTGACCCCGCTAGAGAAAATTGGATTTGAAGTTATCCGTATTTCAATTAAAAAGACGCTTCAGGTCAGTCCAAAACAAAATGGCGCCCGTTTTTAGCATACTTTTACGAGATTTGAGATCAATTTTCTTGAGAATGCTTGAGAATTTCATCGCGGGGTCACTTGGGCAAGTGAACTAGAGTGTGATGTTTCAAATAGCATTGAAAATGTTACCGTGCTATGAGTAGTTTTTTGGTAAATATTTTTTGCACTTATTGCTCCAACGTTGAGCGGAATCCGTCTTAAACAACAAAAATAGGGAGTTTTATTTGGAACACGAATATGACTATGACTATGGCGTGGTGTATTTCAACACGAGATCAAAGTACCTAGGGCGCCATATGCGATAACTCGGCCTTCCGTCGACGGGCGATCTCTTCAGTGCACCTGAGAGAAACCTCTGGTAGCCATATAGCATATTGAGAGTTGTTTTTCTCTCACGGTACATCGCGCAGTAAAGGCGTCCTTGTTTTAGTGCGGGAAAATTTGGATTTTAAAGTCAAATCAACGTATACCGATGATTCGGGAAGATTTATTTTTCTAGATACCTTAATTCAGGATTCACCGTTTCTTCTAGCAAATATCTATGCCCCAACAAAAGCTTCTGAACAATGTCAGTTTTTAGATGAAATTGCTTTTCACATCGCAGATAAAGTATGGTGCTCATTAAAATTAACCATATATGGGACGATGTCTTTTTGTACTCAAGCAATGATGCCCTTTTATTAAGTGAATTGTCCTCTAAAAAATCTACAATATTTTGGTGTCAAAGATTTCGATTAGTCCGTCGGCAAAAAAGAAATTCGAAGATTCATATGCTTCTACAGAGCAAGCCCTTGACTGGAAAAGAATTTATAGCAATGCTTTTAGATGCGCAATAGACACCAAAACGCCTGAATTTCAATACAAGATACTAAATAGAATACTTCCATTAAATGATTTCCTTTTTAAATTTGGCAAGTCCAATTCCCCTCTCTGTTCTTTCTGCCAATCCTCTGAGGAAAACATGTCCCACTTCTTTTTCCATTGTCCTTTGGTAGCAAACTTTTGGCAATCAGTTAAGCATCTTTTGGGGGATTATGAGCTAATTGAAAGAGAAGTGATCCTAGGGATCACCGACACAGTTGAAAATGTATTTCTAAAGAATCATCTAATTCTATAAGGAAAACAACATATTTTTTCAGATGTAAACATAACAACTCTCTTCCCAGCGCAATCAGTTTCACAAAAACTTTGAAAGCAGTGTTTGATTCTGAACGTTTAATTGCTAAAGAAAATAACAAGATCAACCTTCATTATGACAAATGGAAAGATTTGTTAGGTTACCTCCTCTCTTTTAAAATAGCTGGCAAGCACACGGCACTTCTTGTTTCTTTTTTGGAACAACTATCTAATCAATTAGAGGTAATTTACTGAACTGTATGTTGTTACACATATATAATGTCTGTATGCACTGCGCTGTCTTTGTGTTTTATAATTTTAAGAAAAATGTAAATTTGTAGTGTAATGTAAGAAGCAATGTAATATAATCGTAAGTTGTGTACTGTAGGTTATCCTAAGCTATATACTTCCAGTAGTGTATTGTAAATAAGTCATGTAGTTAAGTTGTAAGTATAAGTAATGTATTGTAACGTGTAATGTAAGTAAGTTATTGTATGTATTGTAACCTGTTGTTGAAAAAAATAAACAAATTACAAAAAATATATATATATAGCATACAAGGTTTGATGACAATGGCTAATCGAACAAATTTTGTCAGAAGTAATTGGGAAGGTTATGAAATTCCGATTCACGCTGATTTTTAAAAGTCGGATGAAAAAGTTTTGTTGCCCTTTCCCCTCTCTCTTTCAATGTTGGAAATTTACAGGCCAATCCCGTGTGAGTAAATCATTCGACACCCGTATTTAACGTTGAGTTGAGGGGGAGGGGAGGAGAGGGAGCCTAAACGAGAAGAGAATTTAGTAACTTTCCAAAGAATTCCACGGCGGTTGTATGCTAGTGCGCGTTTGAGGACTCAATAGAAGAGAGCCGAGTTATACTGGGAGAAAAACAAGCAGAGAATGAGACAGCCGATTGCCTCTGTGTTGCAGAAGCTGCCTTCTCCGAGGAACTTGCAAAAACGACTGCCACTCCAAGATTGGCCTATTAGGGACATTAAGCAGCCACGAAGGCAACGCTAAGGACAACACTTCTCTTGCGTGTGCTCATATAAGACACAATTCAGATTTACAGAAGACGCTGCTCTGTGATCTAGCGGTGCCACCAAACTAAAACACAGGCTTTCGTGGGCCATGGACGTTAACCGGAAGTTGAATGTTTCCTTTATCAGCTTGCATTTGCTCTACACCAAAGACTGGAAATTATTATGTATTTGGTGTGTGGTGGCTTGCCATTCTGGACGTGAGTGACGTCGAAATGCGCCAAAAGGGACACATTCATTTAACGGTTGCAGATCGTGGCTCAAACACAAAACGACACAAAATCAAAATGAAAGGCTGCTTTTCATCGCAACACGTAAAAGCAAATGCTTACTTTCTACTGCCACAAAGCCACCAAATTCACAGACAGCCATGGGCCGATCATCAGAATCTGCATAAGAACTTCTAACTTCAGAACCTAGTAGTATCAAAACAAAACATTAAAAAGTTGCCGGATTCTAAGAACTACAACTCTGCATTTCATTCCACTAAGTTACAAGAGAACAACGGCAACATTTTACAACTTGACAACTACATCAACAATATTTATTTGTAACAAAACAGTTTAGAAAAGGAAATTTGACAATGATCTACAATGTAGTGACTATTGAATACAGTACGAGCGGCTTGAAAGAAACATAAGAACCAAACTAGTCAGGCGACTCCATCGTTAGCAGCTAGAACTACCAAATCCGAAATAAACCTTACAAGGGTGAGTTTTTTGAAGGGGTAAATTAAAATTACAATCCGGTGAAAGAACCGTGCGGAGTAAGGCAAAAGAGTAACACTTCCTTAACTAAAATACAGGTATATGCATCGTTACGCTACCATCATTTTTTATAACTACACTATGTTCGAGGTTCAAACCGGGACACTATAGTAAGGGACGCTAACTTAGTGATCCCTGAATGTACAGAACTACACGTAAAACGTTAAGGAACTTCACGTTTAACAAGTAAAGGAAATGAATATATCGAGCATTAGCCGGGCTTATATGCTCAACCCACCCACCCACCCACTGAACAACCGATGCCAGCCAGCCAGCCACTCAGTCAGTCAGTCATTAACCATATATTTATTTACCCACAGTGCTAAGGAGCACTGAAATACTCGTTCAAAAACACTCACCAGTCACAGAATTCCGAGGCCAGAGGAAGACTCTAAGGACAGAATGATCCCTTTCCTTGTTAACAAAACCATTTCTTAGCGCTTTTGAACTGCATTTATCTCCCCGCATAACAAGATACGTGTGAGCTACTTCGTTTTCTATAAAATATGACGACACTTGGTGTATTTTTCTGTAAAGGAAAACAAAAAAACAAAAGGTTCAACGTCGTCAAAGGAAAGAAGAAGAAAAAAGAAAGGTGTCTTGAAGGACGACTAAGACTAGAACATAACGAATCATTGTTTTTCCGTGCTTGGCACCTTCTGCATGTTTCTGTTTCAATTTCTGATTGGATTAATGCCTTATTTATGGCCTCATTTCTGGCCTTGGTGGTAAAAGGTCCATCTGTAAATTGGCGAGTCAGTATGTTCATACTTTCAAAGTGCTTGACTTATGTTGACTCTCCTACAGGTATTTGTTTGTTTGTTTGTTTGTTTTGCTTTCATACCTTGCAAGTAAACCAGCATCAGTTTGTGGTCCTAACTCAAAAACAAATGCTGTTGTTGCGTAATCCTTAACTTCAAATAAGTCTTCACAGATAGGAATGACATCCTACAAGATTCCATCAAAGAAAGAGAAAAAACATACTTGAGTATAACCGTATAATCAAGCACCCATAAATGTACTTACAGTTATAGCTGACCGGTGGCTTGTTAAAAGCTTACTGCCAATATGGTAAATTCGCTCTTCAGGGAAGGGTGGGCGACACGGCCAGAACTTAACCTAGAATCTGAAGAATGGATCAACTAGAAGTATAACTAATCCCCACCCCTACCCCGCCCACACAGCGGTCAAACGCAGGACGCGTGCGCAGTTCCCACCATAATTTTAAAAAAGAAAATACAAACAAATGTCGAAAGTTTCACTTTAACCGCAAAACTTAACGCCGTTTCTGAAAACGTAACCTTTTTACTTTGAGCATGCGTTCAGAATGAAGTAACTGGCATCCACAAGTTTTATCGGCGCGAAATTTGGTTTATCAAGACATTTTATGCATTGTTTTCATACGAACTTCGGGCTCGTAAACGTCCGAACTGATTCAAACTGCAAGGCTCTGAAAAACCGGAAGTGACGTTGTTTTTTGCGTTTGACCGCTGTGAACCCCTACCCCACTTTTGACGGCGGTAACCATTGATACGGCTGGATAGAGAGAGACAATGTGGAGTACAGCTTCCTGTCGCAGGGAAGAACATGAAAACGAAGAGACCAACCTAACCTTGAATCACCGACCCTCTCATCCCTCAACAGTATGCACCAACCACTACAACACTGCCTCTCCAAACTTACACTGTGAGTATCCCACAGAAAAAGTCTGCATTTTGATTACGTTTCTTGCCTTGCTTTGCAAAGAAGTCACTATTACCGTGTGGCATTAAATTTTTGCGGAAGTTTAATTTTGCGGATTGGCGATTTTTTGTGTTTTGCGAGAACTAATTTTTGCGATTGGAAAAGACTGGTTTTTCTTGCTGGGAATTAATTTTTGCGATTTTCTGGAAGTCGCGTTCAAATAGAACTGATAACATTTCGTTTTCATTTGAGTACATGCAAAAGAAAGACGTATAAAAAAACATGCGAATGTCGTGTCACTATTACAATGGATCAACGATAACTAGACTACCAACTGATGTAGAGTACCACCGAATTATCTGTAGCATTTTCTCCTCCAAACCAGGGATCAATTTAATAAAACTTTTACACTTGTAATTTACAAGTCGGACCATTGTATTTACGAGCGCAGACGAAAACGAGTTTAATAAACATCGTCACAAGTCCACCTTACAAGTGTCCGACTTGTAATTACAGGTGTAACGCTACACGTGTAAAATATGGTAAGTAACAAATTTAATAAAATTTTTACAAGAGTCCGACTTGTATTTTTGCAAGAGTCCAGCTTGTAAATCACAAGTGCAAATTACAGGTCGCATGTCACTTGTAAACATTGGGTACGTCTTGTAAAATGCGTACTTTTGTGACAAAACATGTTTTCCTCTAGCAAAGAAGAACTCGACGAGTATCTGGCAACCTAGGAATTTCGAGAAAAGGCGGCTGTTAGACATGGAAAACCTTAGCGAATTTCGGGTGAATTTTCGTCTCTATGAGGCCGCTTTCGCTCATCTTTTGAAATTAATAAACCTGCGATTAGAGTGGACATTAGCATAGATTAAAGCAGAGAGATTGGATTGTACACTTGTAACCTACAAGTGCATTCCAGCGGAGTTTACAATTGTAGGGCTACAATAGGACAATCACATGACTTTTGGAGGGCATATAGTTTATTTGTGGCCCGAGTAGCATCATTTGCGCCCGAGCGGAGCGAGGGTGCAAATGATGCTACGAGGGACACAAATAAACTATATGCCCGACAAAAGTCATGTGATTATCATTATTATCAATACACAAGGCCAAATCGTACAAATTCATTTAATAAGAAAAAAATGTTTAACAGAGGTGTAGCATGAAACTATGGTATGGAAAGTTGTTGCTACAATACGATCAGCTAAACAGGAGCCAAATAAAATTCCTTTTTGTTTACAATAAAAGTCAAATATATTCTACTTTTAAAAAGATTGGTAACAATGATTAGCAAAAAGACAGTTTATATTTAAAAAAATAATAGTCTTCCCGTTCACAGGCAATGGACTCAGACTGTCTTTTCTAATTTCATTAAAAGTTACAGCTTTTAGTCGCTATCATCGCTCTCGATTATTCGGCGGCGTTTGCGGGTTGATGGCGACGGTTCTTCATACTTTCCGTGATAAATGTTCATTGTTCCAATCTGAATATGTTGGGTGCAATTTTGGTACGGCTGTGCCAAGGAAATAAATTGGTTTTGGAGAAGAGACTGTGGGTTCAAAACTTAAACCCACAGCTAGGACCGGCTGACGGGCGGGCGACATTTTGCCTTGAGATTCCTGAAGCTTCTTGCTGAACAGCGAGTTGTGGCTGAAACGTGTCACTTAAAATCTTTGAACTCTCTCTTTTTTGTGCACTTGTTGTCTCGCTGATGTAGTGGGAAAGGCTCCGTTCATCTTTTTGCTTTGTGATTGCACAGATTTTCCTTGCTTTTTTCCCATAGGCTCACTTCTGTACCAATGTCGGGTGCTTGCAAAGTTTATATTCTTGGTGGTAGCTTTGTTTGGAGTCTGAAACAGTGCCTTGCAGTCCGGATGAGTTTTGCTGAGGTAAAATTCAAACGCAGCCACTGGATCAAGTGAAGTTGAAGTTTCGTACATACGAACATCCGAGTATGACTGCTCAGACTGTTTAGCGCATCCTTGGTAATTTTTAGTTTGTTCAGTAAGTTTTTCGGTGATGTAACGGGCTCCAGTGTCATCAGTTTTTATTTCAAATGACTGCCTTGTAAGCTCCCGTCATCCCTCTCTGCCGCGGCGAGCAAAATGAAAACACAACGAAAACCAGATCAACTCAACTAACTTCTCCGCATCTTTCCAAACGCCGTCCGTGTTCTGCCCGGTCCCATGAAGTATCGATTCAATTTCTGCATGTCTCCTGACTGAATGGACGAGTTGTGTTTTGATTTCGCATTGTTTTCTTTCGTAAATAGCTTGGCCTTCGCTTCAAACATTTTGTTGGCAGACATGAATTCGCTGTCTTGCAAAATGTTTATGTTTCGGCTGAGTGGAGCACAGGTTAGATGGCGATGAATGGCCGCTCTAATTCCAGTCAATGCACTTGGGGTTAATGCTTGGCCTTTCGCAGAATTTCACTCAAGTCCGTTGCACTTAAGGACGTTCGGGGGAAAACTTCTGCAATACAGATTTTTTTCATACTTTGGCTACAGTCAGATAATGAGTTACCTATGTCAGAAATGCAAAAAAATTGGGGGGTCACCGACTTCGTTTTCAAAATAAAGCACGTGGAAAACTACCCCAATTTTGACAAATCGGCCCTCGCAACTTGACATGGCCTCAGTGCTTGTTAGTTGAAAAATATTAAAAATGATTCTCTGTAGACCCACTTTCTTAGTCAAATTTTATTTAAGTGGGACTGTCAAGTAAATAATGTGAGCTGGTGTCATCCTTATAGTTAAACTCATCCTCTAAGATGGACTTTTGCGAACACCGTGCAGCTACAATAATAGCATAATTCGATGATGCGAGGGCACAAAAGTTGAAAAAAAATCAAACTTCCACAATACAGATTTTCTTTAATTTTTCTCAAAACGTAGACTATTGACAGAGAAAGTGAATTAACAAAAGAAAATACGGGGTCACCGAACATTTAAGAGAGTTAAACCCGTGCATAGACACTAAAGTGCCCACTAGCGCTATATATCTCCACATTTCTCCAACAGCGCACGCTCAATGCATGACGTCGCAGTGAATTGCGTACGCAAAAAGAATGCGCAGAAACAATTAGCGCGAACGTCCTTAAGCTTACTGTTTTGAGATCCACTGTAATTTTTCTTTTCTCACACCATTTCTCGAATTGTTTTACTCCCCACTCAGTTTGCTCTCTTGGTGTTTTTCGCTTGAGCTTTTTGCTCAATTTCATCCAGTTGCTCGTTGTCTAAGTCCGAGTTTTGACTAGAAAAAAGCTGAAAATTTGGGACTTCTTCCATTTTAAAATAAAATCTCCAAACGGCAAACGTTCACTACGCAAGCTGTTCGCACCTGAATGGTTTTCCCGCGTCAATAAACGTAACCTGATTGGTTAATATTCATCGGATGATGAACCGTGAACCAATCAGAAACAGGGCCGTAAATGCGTTTGCAGCCCATCAAATTCAATATCGCCCGCCACTCACGCGTGTTTTCGCGAAGGCAGTTTCTTATTTGGCCGCGTATATTGATAATAATTGTAATTTACTCTTGTATCTGACTCGTGCTACACGTGTAAGTTCCAGAGTAGAAAATTCTGTTATTAAATTCTTGTATTTACAAGTTGGACTTTACACGAGTAAATTACACGTGTAAAAATTACAAGTGAAGTTTCTTTATTAAATTGACCCCAGTATTTTTGTATATAATTTCCACGGTGGAGTAAATTTTTGCGGAAATAAATTTGCGGTAATTTTACTTTGCGGGATCTCTTTTTGGCGGATCGCGAAAAAACCCGCAAAAATCGCAAAAATTAGAACCCGCAAAAATTTAGTGCCACACGGTAAGTAATTCACCCACCAAATACACAATTATTAGGTGGGAGGCCGTTGGTCTCTTCCTAATAACTGCCACTGGTTGCCATTTCTTTCCCCCTCCCACAGGAATATGTTCTATCATGAGTATCCCAATTATAATCATGGTAGGTAGAACATGAAAGAGTATACTTAAGGACGGTGGGTCCTAATACAGAGGTATTTTTGCAAAGGTTATGACTATGGGGAAAAGGCAGATCTTAGCAAGACCTATTGGAATCCAAAAAGGAAAAATGTGGGTAACCACGCATTTTTCAGAGATAATTAAGCAACCATAATTCTAAAAAAGCTTTAAAATACAAAAAATGTATGGCATTTTCTTTCCAAATTTAAGCTCAGTTACCTCTGAAAAATGCGCGGTTACCCGCAATTTTTTTTTTTGGGGGGGGGGGGTTCTGATACCCCTTGCTAAGATCTGCTTTTTCCACATAGCCATAAACTGCGCAAAAATACCGTTGTATTAGTTGGTAAATTTCTTAAGAAACCCGAATATCTCGGACCAGACCAGAGATGCGCAGAACGTCTGCGCAGAAACAAAGGGACGCACCGTCCTTAATAAAACCTGAAAAACTAAATAAACTCACCGCTGTTTCAAGATAGGACGGGAACATATTGTACCACACATGAAAATGTAGATGATTAACTGAGCAATAAGCACACATGCTGTTGAATCCCAGACGAAAACCTCTGCAGGAACAAGACATTTCTGTTATGGGTTATCCTCAAACTGCGCAGTGTTTAACAAATAGATTCTACTTGGCCGTGCACGTATATTCTGATAACGAACAGATGACGTCAAAGCGTGGTAAGAACAACGAAATACGCTACGAGAAGTAGCCGAGTAGCTTGACTAATGTTCTTACCACGTTTGGACGTCCTCTGTGCGTTATCAGAGTACACACGCACGGCAAAATGGAATCTATTTGTTTTATACACTGTTTTGATTTCGGTTATCCCGCACAAAAATAGAAATGTTTTTAAAAATCTTCGTAACGATGATTTGCGCGAGCACAACTTTGCGGGCTCATTACTTCATCCGTGCATCTGTAATCACAAACTCTCCTACATTGTAGACCAATCAAAAACGTGCATTTTACTCTGCCATTGTATAAACATTTTAACATCTCCAGGTTATTACCCGGGCGTCTCCAATATGGCGACGAACGGATTTAGCAATTTTTTTTTCGGTAAGTAACTTGCTCCGGACTTCTGGTTTTTCCGTGGCCAACCAAACTTCCGCCCTTCAGTGGCGGTGTGTGAGCTATTGCCTTAAGTTACTCGGAGTGACGCTGATTCTTGTTTACGCTGAAAGGTCGGGTGGGGTACGACGGCCGGTCTTAACGCCCATAGGGATTTTCTTGTTGGTGTGTTGATGTGTGTCCCTCAAGAAATTTGGGTGAGGGGTGTACAGCACAGAGTGCCCCTGTCCCTCACAACAGAGAAGGTTAAAGGGGCTATGTCACGCCATTTTAGTATCTTTTTAAAAAGCTCAAAAGTGTCTTCGCATCAATTGAATTCCAAAAATAATGGTCTAGCTTTCTTACTAATAATGAAACTGTTTCCTGTCGTCTGTTGTTACCGATGGCAAGGATGGAAATGGATTGAAACTTGAAAAAATTGCACCAAAAATATTATTATGGTTAGCTATCCTTGAAAAAATTCATTTGATATCTTCCTCATAGTTTTATAGGAGTATTTTGTGTATGAGTAAAGACAGTAACTAATGAATTGAGCACAGAATTAACCCAAAATAGCAAAATCCTCGTGACATGACCCCTTTAAGTGTCTCATTGCTATTGGATACCCATGTTTATCCGCCATACATTTGATAAGGGAAGGAATATTTTTGTATTAATTTTGATTTACCTGTGGCTACTCAACATAGATGTTTCCAGACCAAGTAGTATTGCCTCTTCAGTAAGGACCTACAAGTCAATTACGCATAGCATATATTTAATAATTACGGATCAAAGAACCAGAAGGCTAAGCGGGCTAAAAAGCGTTCCAACATAAACAGCTGTATCTCACACAAAATATCGTTTTCACTTTATGTAACCCTGGTCTCAATTACACATATCTTACTTTGATAACCAAGAAATGTAACCAATTTGAGTCATTTTAAGAAGTTAATAAGGCAGAAGGATCTCTCAACCTTAGTTAGTAACGAATGTGGATCTGAGTGTTTTCTTTGTAGATCAGAGACATCGTATTTTAATAAAATATTATATTGTATTAGTAATTTTCTTATATTATTAGATACACAGATATGATTTGTATTTAATAACGTCTTTTTATGTTTGTGTCTCAATTAGCATGTTTGCTAAAGTAATTGGACACTAGTCTTTAATAAAGTTATTACTAATCACTATTAAACTACAATATTCTTGAGTAGAAACTTAAGACCTATGAATGCCTTCTATCATAAAGTACTCTTAAAAAGTGACGCATAATTGTGTTGTTCCAGAAAAGATCCATATCTCCCAAGCCGTTAAAAATTTCCATTTTTTTCTGTCCCTCCCTTTCCACCCTCAGAATATCCCTTGGGTTGGGTATGGATCTTTTATGAGCCACACATTATTAAATTGGGTGTACAGAGTATGCAGTGTAATATGTGCTATGTTTGCACTACACAATCTATGAAATGCACATATGTCAGAATCTAATAAACATTTAACACATGCAGAATCTCCTTGCACATCCCCATGACCCCCATAACAACACTGTCTCTGTGGGGGGAGATTTGAATAACTTAATTTGTATAGGCTTGTTACTAGACAATATTTTTGAACAAATGACACAGATTACTGTACCTGTGGAAGACATGAGTTTACACTTGGAACCAGCAGAGAATGTCCGTATTCCAGAGGACTGACGTTTATTATCATATGATGGTGATCACTACTTGAAGTAGCTGAATCAGCTCTGTGCTTGGGACACTGTTCAAACAATATCTACATATATAGGACAGAGGTAGGATCAAGTTAAGGTGATAAAACTTTTTGATAAACAGCTAGCACAACATTTTTTAGTTTGCAAGACATGTTCTGAAGTTTCTAATACAATTGTCAGTCATACAATGAACATTGCAAAGTTTACGATGGTAGTAGAAAGTACTGAAACATGTCTTACAAACTAAAAAAATGTTGTGTTGTTTATCAAGTTGCTTTCAAGTCTATGGCTTTATAGACCGTTTGATAAAACGTTTTTTTTTTCTCAATTATTACTGTCATAATAATTATTACATTGTAAAAAAACAAAAATTGACAGTTCTTGGAAGCCAAAGGCAGGGAAAGGGTACACCTATAAATAAAGTTAATGTGAACTGGTGTCAGCCCACTTAACCCTATTTCAAATAAATTAAAATTTCCCAAAATCTACAATGTTCCCCATTTAACATACCCTATTTTACACGGGAGAGTTGAAAACACTGACCCCCAGTCCGCGGACTACCCACTGACCCCGACTCCACGGACTACCCTACGGACTACTCCGCAGACTACCCTACGGACTACCCCTGCGGACTACCCTAAATAATCAACCAATTTTACTTTTACGGGGGAAAGAGATACGACAAACTTACCTGTGCTATCTATGCGGTCATAAACAGCCGCCATCTTGCTATTCGCCCGTTTCCTCAACCCAGTCTTTTTACAGTCTCGGCCCATTCTTCAACATGCCGGTGGATGTTCGGTAAGTGTTAGGTGAATATTAATCGTTTTAATATTTTTCAAATGTTTGCCGTGGACCGTTAACATTTGCTGAAAAGCAGCTTTTTTAAACCTTCCTTACTAATAACACGAGAAAGTGTTAGCTTGCATGTATACCAGATTACAGTTCGAGGCTATAAGCAACATCTTGCACTGTAAGTTTCATTCCACATTAAATGTCTTTAAAAAAAACATAATAAAAGAGTGTTTAAGATTGACCCATGGGTCTTGCACTTGCATATAGTTCTCACCTGCATGACGGATGACATCAGCGATATCATCAGTCCCTCATGAAATACGTGCCAGCCGATGGCAGCTCATATTTCATAAAATCAGTCAATCGATGTCCACCTTAAAAATTTATAACCCAACACCCACGGCAGGAGATGGAGCCAATTTTGGAAGTCGCCATTTTTGAATACAACTTGCCTAGAAGTCTCCTGAGAAGTACTGGGCGCGAAGTTAGGTTGCAATAAGAAGGACTGGGTTGAGGAAATGGGCAAAAGCAAGATGGCAGCTGTTTACAATCGCATAGGTAGTGCATGTAGGTAAAAGTAAATTTGGTTGATTATTGAGGGTAGTCCGTAGGGGTAGTCCGTAGGGGTAGTCCGTAGGCTAGTCCGCAGAGTAGTCCATAGGGTAGTCCGCGGAGTCGGGGTCAGTGGGTAGTCCGCGGACCGGGGGTCAGTGTTTTCAACTCTCCCATTTTAAACAGCCATGGCTCAAGAACCATTTGGCCACACATACAGTATACATGGCTATTAGTTTAATTCAAGGTACTCCACCTACAGTACAAGTCTCATTTGTTGAGGTATATTTCCTCACTTTGCCTTCTCAATGCTGGTGTATAAGATTTGCTTGCAAGACTTTTATCAAACAATGCTGGTGTATAAGAGGGGAAAGGGGAGCAAAAGAATGAAGACATCAGCACTGCCAGTCTCTCACTTTAAGGACGTTTGCGCGAAAAACTTCTACAATACAGATTTTTTTCATACTTTGGCTACAGTCAGATAATGAGTTACCTACATGTGTATGTCAGAAATGGAAAAAAATTGGGGGGTCACCGACTTCGTTTTAGAAATAAAGCGCGTCAAATACTACCCCAATTTTGACAAATCGGCCCTCGTAACTCGACATGGCCTCAGTGCTTGTTAGTTGAAAAATATTAAAAATGATTCGCTGTAGACCCACTTTCTTAGTCAAATTTTACTTAAGCGGTTCTGTTAAGTAAATAATTTGAACCGGTGTCATCATTTTAGTTAAATTCAACCTCTAAGATCGACTTTAACGAACACCGTGCAGCTTCAATAATAGTAGAATTTGATGATGCGAGGGCAGAAAAGTTGAAAAAAATTAAACTTCTGCAATACAGATTTTCTTTAATTTTTCACAAAACGTAGATAATCGACAAAGAAAGTGATCTATCAAAAGAAAATATGGGGTCACAGAACATTTAAGAGAGTTAAACCCGTGCATAGATATTAAAGTGGCCACTAGCGCTATATATCTCCACATTTCTTCAACAGCGCGCGTGCTCAATGCATGACGTGGCATGACATCATGAAGTGAATTGCGTGCGCAGTAAGGATGCGCAGAAACAATTGGCGCAAACGTCCTTAAAATAAATAACAAACACTGAGATTCACCTCTTTGCTATGAACTTTAGTGAAGTTAAATTTTTCAGGATTGAATGGTTGACAGACACTGCTTATCGGCTCCGGCTTTCTTCGTTTGGTAAATCGCAGCTCATTTAACTGTGTTGAAAACAGAGAAAAACACAAAGTATATACACGTATTATTTGTTTTAATTAGTAATTTTAAAAAGTAAAAGAGTGTCTGGGCACCATGGTTTAGAGAACACAGTCATACCTGGATGTACCTGGGGGGGGGGTGGAGGAGGGAAGGGGGGTGGGGACAAAATCTAATTTGATAGTTTAGTTAACCGTTTGAGCCATGAGACAAATGGCTAACTGAACTATCATTTCAAACCACAATGAATAACACCTTTCATGAAAAAGTCTAAGTTTTTAAAGAAAAGTTTGAAGCTCAGTAAACTGGAATTTCTAGAAGGGTGGAGGCGCTCAATCCAAAAACATCATCCATGAGGGGTAGGGAGGGGTATCAACAGTAACACAAGGTCACAAGATAAACAGTATAAAAAGCATGCATTTCATTAGCTATAACCCCATGGGTGCATGTTAAATATAATTATGCAGTCAAAAAAAAAACCCAGCACCTTATATCCCATTTAAGCAAAACTGGATAATCACTGTTAAGATTAAATTCTCAATTTGTATTTTGTGCATGCAATAGCAACTACGAGATATTTTGGTGGAGTTGGCACATTCCTGTGGTTATTTTCGTGAGCTCTCTTTATGATTCGCTGATGATGCCAAGACCTTCAGTATTCCCAAGAGAGGAACGTCACAGTATCACTGGGCTACTGTATATATTATGTTAGAGACACTTTGAGTTCATTATTTTTAGGTGCTGATGTATATGTATCAGATAACTAGTTTGTCTGCGTCCTGCTGCTTAACGTGATAACTTGTGTTGTTTATCAATACGCATTCAGTAATATTCAACTAGTAATAGTTGACACTACAGCTGCCTCCGCTGTTAAGAGGTTTCCTTATCGTATTTATTGATTTTGAAGGTTTCCTTTTTCTTGATTTACTTAGAAACACTTTTGTGTGGTATTTATTTTTCTGTAGTATAATTTAGGTTTTAGATTGTTTCTGCAGAAGCAGGCCAAGTTGAGATTAGTACTCAGTCCAGTGCTAAGAGGTTTCATGAACTTACGGAATCGCACCAATTGCAACACATCGATCACTAATGCAAATGAGCTCTGTTTTTTCTGTCAACCGTGGAACTTCTTTGTGCTTGGTAATTGCTTGGGTATTGTTTGGATGCAAATTAGTCGAACCTATCAATTGAATGAGGGACAATAAAGGAGAATAAAGGTGAAGCTACTTGCGTGAGTCGCATCCCTCAAACGATTTGTTTCATATTGCTGATAATATAAAACTTTTCTTCTTCGATAATCTAAGTTGTTTATTAGAACAAACATTGTCAGTAGAGGAAAGTTTATAGGGAAATTGTACTAAAATGTGGGAAAACAACTTCCAGCGACATGGAAATAATTTCCTTATACGCAATATAAACAAAAAACCATGAACGTGACTTTTGATACAAAATGCGCTTTCTTGGACACATTTCTTACATTGCAAGTGAGATTTTCCACAGAGACAATCAACCACATGAATTGAATTCGAAATCAATCTTGAAAGTAAAATCGCAAAAGCAGCTACTTTTCTTAATGTGCTGAAATTTCCTAGTCACCCAAACTATCTTGCAATGTCTGAAAAGCGATAAATAATGAGCTCGGCTTGCAACTGAAAAATTGACCTAGAAATTTCACAAGAAATTCACTGTTTCCATGAGCTTTTTCTGAAGGCAAGTTCTAGCATTGTTGTGTTTCCACACAACCTAATGCAATCTTGTAATGCAATACTTCCTGTGAGTTAAAAACCTAACTGATGTCTGTAGGGTTTACCGGTGTTGAGATTCACTCGTTTGCTAATCAATATTGAATGCTTGCTTGTTTATGTACCAAGGGTTTCAGTCCCCCAGAGTGATCTGTGTCTACAAATCATTTCCAAATGATTTCTGTATATTAAATGCATGTCTGACCAATAGTCTTACGGAGCCTCTCTGGATCCAAAATTTCTTAGGTTGAACTCAAACTTTTCCTTCTCTTGGCTGACAATTTACGTTGGCTTTCTACGGGAATAAAATGAGGCAAACCAAAATAAAAACTTCCGTTTCTCTTTCGCCTTCAAGATAGTTACATGTACTCTTCAGGATTTTACATATACTGAAAACATGTGCGGTAAGGAAGCCCTCGCAGTATGACTGACAGCGAAACAACCCACGAGTTTTCTATGAATACCATGCACCCGCCCCTAGATAGAAATTTTTGATTTCCTGACACCATCACATGACCCATATTTTTACTGATGCTACATCATCATTACCCATTTATTCCGTTTGGGTGTTTAGTGTGAAACGTCATCATTACCCATTCATTCCGTTAGGACATTTAGTGATGACATGTCATCATTACCCACTTATTCCGTGCGCACCCTGTTCTGGCAAATCGAGATTTGATCTGGTATATACACTGTATATATACTGTAAGTATTAACTGTAAGTACAATTACTTCCCTTTACTTTATATACGCGTGAGCTATAAGGAAGCCTCCTTAGAGGCAAAATCCCTGCGGGGGCAAGAATTATTTTAGAGAAATAGCATTGGATCACAGTGAAAAGCCATATTTGTGTACAACACTTTTGCTTTGCAGAAACAAGCTTTGAATGCCACAGCACTTGACGCCACATCCAATTTCCTCATGGGACAAAAGGAAGGGTTATACAGTGTATATTTACTGATAATCTGATCATAAGAGTTAGTACAGTGAACTAATGAGAATGCTAGAAACTTATAAACCAAAACTGAGCATTGTACCTGGATATACAAAGAATATTTTCCAGATGCCACTCTTCCTTCCACATTATCAAGTTTGTATGTGAAATAACCAGCATCTGCAGCAGCATCCCATGTTCCTTTTAGTTCCTTGTCAAACTGGAAAAAAAGAGTGTTTTCAAATAGCATGCATAGTACAGCAAATTGCTCATTGAGTCAGGTTAATATTAGGATGTCATTTAGGGGTGTGACCTACATCCAGCTGTTATAGCTAAATATGCTTGATGGAACCTTTGTGTTGCAGGTGATCTGCATTGTAGAAGTTGACTGTAAGAGTCTTACACTAACTTCAGTCTTCACAAAATAAATTTGGTCACAAGAATGAAGTTCACTGGAACATATGACTCAAAACATAAAACTTGTTTCTAAAAATAAAGTGGCATTTCTGTAAGGGGAGTGGTGGGGGTGAGGGAGGGCAATGTTTTTACAGTGTACAGTTGTGGTCAGTGATTCTTGGGTGGCTTCAGCCCACTTCTTGTGTTTGCATTAAAGTTTAAGGGCATTTAATTTAGTGCCAATTTCTAGGTTTTTTAAGCAACCTTTAAATGTAACTTTCCCCAAACAGTGATTCAAGAGCCAGCCAAGTAGATAAGGCAACAGTGGCCTTCATCCTGTAGCTTGTCATGAAAGTTTTTTAATGGAACTGCTGAACTTTTTTTCCTGCCTTTTTCTTTGGTTGACATTGTATACTGTCTTAAACAACAGTCACTGGCATGTAATAAGGGATTACTCTCTTAGACAAAGGATTCTAATAGAGTTTTGTAGGATCCTGGAGGTACCTAAGAGTACATTAATTTTGTACAATCCTGATTAGATCACATTTAAGATCCTACAGGATTCTATAACATCTTATAGGATCATGGCGGATCTTGTAGGATAGATCTTCTAAGAGCCTCTTAAAGGAGATCTTGTGCAGGATCCTGTGAGATTTTACGAGATCCTGAGTAGGATCCCCCAGGATCCTAGAAAATTGTTAGGATTCTGAACAGGATTTCTACCAGGGTAGTGGCTCCTGCAAATATCTGCTTATGACGGGCTACCTATAATAATTATACTCTAGAATTTTAGGTGATGTGTACTGAAATCATCCACGGAGGGTTAAGGCATGCATGTACTTACCCTACTCAGTTCAAGTTGAGGTTGTATATTTTCACAGTTTTGATGACTTGGCCATTGAAAATCTTCTGAAGTATAGCAGAACTGCCGTTCTGATGCTGTAAGCGTTGAGGAAGACATGAAAGTGGCTTGGTGGCTAACTTTTAGATGGTTAACCTAAAGAGATTATTTTTGGGTTAATAATAACATACACATACAAATCCCGAATGCATGCAAGTCTCAATCTCAACAGCATGCAGGAAGGAGGATGCAGGTCACACATAAAATCTTTGATTGTTAAAAGTGGGTGGGGTGGGTACAGGGGGGTTCAAACTTCCCACTTATGGTACTCTTTAATCTGGGTTCCCACCCTTATTTGTTGGCTCCCCCTCTGCACTTTTTCGATTGCAAAATATTACACAATGTTGCATGACTTTTCTCCCATTTCTTCTGCTTCCTTTCACCTTGGAAATCCCACTTCCCAGCCCCTCCTTTCCCATCTCCATTACACTTCTTGCCACCTTTTCTTTCAGGTTTCCACCCCCAATCAACACGGGTTTTTAACTGGCTGTCAACTGGTTTCAAGCTAATGCCTGTTGCCAGTGCTATCCAAAAATGTGCATGTTGTGATATATCTGAACACCAGTTGTACATGGCAGATATATAGATTTTTTCACCTTAAACACCTTAAAGCTCGCAATATGAGCATAAAGAGTAGACAAGTAAATCTTTGGTTCAAGTAACGCTCAAATAAACCTGGTGGAAGAAACGATTTCATACAGTTGTCAAGACTGTGTGTAGCTGTGATGCATATTTGACATAAACGTGTGTAAAAAAAATATGCTAGACAGAAAGTGAGGATTGCATACATCCCGGTAAAGGCCTCACTGTACATTGGGCGACCAAGGTACCACCTCTCGCAAAGTACATGTACTTCAAGACGCCGGTTAACCTCAGGAAGAAACCGTGAGAGGAGCGAGCGATCGATACACAGGTTACGAAATATGACTGGTAAGCATAAGTTACTTCAATCAAAAAGAGGTGATGAGAACCCAGGGCTGTCTCATAACTGTCTCATAACCTTTAAAGGTTGATCTCGCAAATGAAAATTAATATTTACGCGAAGAAGACACGTCAGCTTGAATGAAGGGATGGAGTTTTTAAACGTTATAAGCACATGAAATAAACCAAAAGAAATCTTACCGTAGTCTTCTCATTACAAATTCTCAATCTTTGAAGCCTTATTTTACCAAAAAGGTTGCACTGAGTGCAAAAAAATCGGCGAAACCTTCCAAGCATACATAAACATCACCTGACCGCCATTCTGAATAACGAGAAGACCCTGGGACTACCATTCGCGCGGTCAGTAAAACAGTCCCAGGAGCTCTCTCCTCACGGTCTAGTCGCGCCTTGGGAAAAATATACCCGAGGCGCGCGGAGGCTGGGAAGAGGAAAAATTAAAGCGCGCGGGGAACCCATCGTTGCCCGCGCTCCCGTTTTCTCTCTCCAGCGCTCCCGCTCCCGTTTCTTTCTCTGGTGTTTACTAAAAGGAGCCTCTGCGGAGGAGAGACTCCCAGGAGTCGTCCCAGGATTCTGTTTTGTTGTAGTTCCACGAAATTGAATTGTCAACCTCGTCCCCAGGGCCTTCTCCTCGTTAATAATAATAATAATAATAATAATAATAATAATAACTGAATAATAATAATAATAATAATAATAAACTTTATTAACGTGTCTTAAAATATCTAGCTTACACTAAGGTAAGTTAATTGGGGACACCTATCTATACCTATCTAAAGTAGTAAAAATATATAAAATATTACAATATCCGTATACAATATAAAATATAAAATATAATATCACATCAACCTATAGTGATAAAACCCCAAATGTTCAGAAATTCAAAAGTCACTAATTACTACATAGAGGACAGTTGTGACATCCTTCCTCCAGTAACGCTTCAAGATTCTTTTTTCTAATAGTGTTCTTAAAACTATTTAACGAATTAGAATTTCTAATTTCTTTATCCAATTTGGACCAGAGCATCGGACCAAGGTACTTTATGCTGTGTTTACCAGAAGAAACTGTGTTATACCTAGGTATCACAAAATCACTGTTTCTCAAATTATACCTACTGTTATTCTTTTGAAACAGATCCTGCACATAAGATGGGCAGAGTTCATTTTTTACTTTGTACATTAAGATGGCAATGTCCTGTAGACGTCGATTCTTCATTGTTGGCAACTTTGCCCAGTTTAACAGTTGTTCAAAATGGCAGTCGGAGAAACCCCTGGCCAAGGCTGCCAAAATGGCTCCAAAACATTCGTTACAATTTCCTCACACAAACACGATGAAATGTCTTCGTTTCGTTTGAACAACGGTTTCCGATTACAGAAAACAAACAGGGCCCCCATACGCTGGAAACAACCTCCGAAAAAGCCATTTCATCATGTGTCATTTTGAACGAGGAGAAGGCCCTGGGGACGTGGTTGTTGAATTGTATGATTTACAATTCTGTTTTCTTTGTTTCAACTCTCTCCTCCAAAGAGGCTCCATCAGAAAGACGAAAAGAAAAATCGGCGGGGTGGGGGGGGGGGGAAACAGAAGGGAAAAAAAAAAACGAAATAGCGTTCCCCTCCTTCCTACCAGCCCTCCTACATGTATTTATCCCCCCTCAGTCTCCAATCTCCTCTGTAGGGTAAGGAATTGTTTGAATGAAAAGAACCTGAAAATTGCAATTCTCTTCAGCTTAGCATCGGTAAAAAAATTTGTTATCCAGCTCCGAACTCCGTATAAAATAGGAGCAGAAGATTGTAACGTGAAGCTAAAGGATACGCAAAACTATTTTGTGATTTATTGGATTACCAGCTGAGACATGGCAATATACGCCAAGATGAAATGATTTGCTAACAGACCTTAAATAACATGTTGGTATTGGAATCTACTTGCGAACATACCAAACGCAGTTTTTTATACAACGATGGAAACTATCTTCTCAAATTCGTGGCCTTGGGGTATGTGGGCAAAGACGGAGGACGGAGAATTCAAGGCTACGGCGGGAAACGAGAGGAGAAACAAGATTCTCAGGGTGGTGGGAAGCGGAAGAAATGGGAAATGATATTTCGTGATGATTTGGAAATGTATTTGCAATGAAAAACACAAAGGCTCTTATTATGCGCTCTTGGCCTTTCTACGCTTCTCTGTAAAAGCACTGACGAAGCTAAGAATTAGAATATAGGTCGACAAGGAGAGATTACAGTTCGTTCTCGTTTTGGATTCTGGCGTTGTGATTCCAACCTTAGTTGCTCGATTGTTGAATTAAGCGCAATAAAGCGCACCTTTTTGAATTCCTATTTTTTTTTTAAGGCAGGATTCCGATTGCAAATCATTTTCAATACGTCTGGGGGAAGCCAAGTTTAATTTAATAGCTTTTCCCCTCAAAATTTCGGACGCGTTTAAATTTTGATGTTTTATTTCGGACGAATTTTTTATTGGTTTGGGGGGAGATTGGACAAAATTTCTGACATTGCAAGGCTTCAAGCGAGACCTAAGACAAGCTGTATAAAGGTTGACAAAATGAGTCAAACTCCTGTACTTTTGTATGTTAAAAAAATTGAGTTGGACATGCATTTACAATTATTAACGAGTCAAAAATAAACAGAATCTCCACTTGCGTAGCTTCATTAATTCTTACGCAACTACAAAGTTGCTTGTCGGCTGTCTCTACTTTCTTGTTTGTTTCTCAAATGATCGCACAAGCCACCAACAATTTGGCGCTGGCATCGATCGTATAGGCATCCACCCCTTGATCTGCTATGAGCAACAATAGATGAGATAGACGTCGTTATGATTGATGATCTGCGGAAAGAGGTTGTGGATGACAAATATAAATCGTTCAACTTGACTGTACTACAAAAATATGCCTTGCTGATGAAACGCGACCCAAATAAATACATATTTTTTGAAAAAAAAATATTGAGCACTGTAAAATTTTCGAAGGTTAAGGGTTTCGGACGGCAGAAAATTGGACGCATTTACTTTCGGACAAAATTTTGTCCGAAATTTAACGCATAAGAAATTTTGGGAATTGCTGTGTCTTCAACAGTTGTACTGAGGGCTTGTAGCATGGGCATATATAGTAAATTCCCTCTAAATTTAAATAGAACGAATCGCAAATAATAATACTAAAATAATTTAAAACTGAAAATAAAATACACTGTTTTACAGTAATTGCTCTATACTTCGGAAGAACTGTCTTTCAGAGGTAGAGTGACACCTATATTTCTCACTGTAATAGTTTGATCACAGGAAATCGAAGAATCATTCAATGAAGCGGTCATTTCCCGTCTTCAGTAATGGCTCATTCCATGAGGTTTTCATAGCGATGCTGTAGAATGTTAATGATTATTCCAGCTCTCGTTGTTCAGCAATTCTCTTATTGCCTCCTTAAGACTTGTGAACTCTTCTTCTGGCAACGTAGCTCGTTTCAGGTACATACAGAAATGCTCTTCGGTAAATGAATTATACGTTTCTCTTGCTGAAAGGCAACGAAAACAAAATGTCAAGGAAGCAATAATCGTCCTTTTCTCCATTTCGCTGAGACATAAGGGAAAATAAAATAGAAGTAATAAAAAGAGCGAAATTATAATAATGCACGTAAATACAACAATAACACATTAAACACATGCAAGTCCGTGGACTATCACGGACGATTTAATATAACGGTCTTCTTCTTTCGAGCAACATCCATGCTTAAAAAAACCCGTCTACGAGACAGAGTGAGATACATGGTTCCCCGGGTATAAACAAGAGAGTGTAAAAACTTACTTTCTACTGCGAAGGAGCCAGCAAACTCGTAGACTGCAACGGGGCGCCTGTCAGACTCGTACGAGTTCAAATCTTTTGCGCCTGTTAGCGAATAAAATGAAGAAAAAAATCACGACAAATGACAACTATAACCTACGAATAATTCTTCTTTCCCATTGTCAAACTTGAAACGGGTAAATTACGGACACAGCTGAGAGCAAAAAAAGCACCCGTATTAACGTGGTGCCTGTTTTTAATAAGCGGTTTACTTTTTGCGAGCGTACCGTATTCCGCCGGTGTCTGCAAAGTGAAACTTCTGACCAACAACATGTCATATCAAGTTGCATGCCGATGGCGAACCAAGCTACATGTAGGGAAAGCAAAGTCAAATCCCTACCTCCCCTCCCCTCTCCGCCACAACACAAACAAACTTTGTTTTACACCGTCACCCAACCTATAATTACTGTAAGTCTGGCACCATCCCCTACCCCCCCTCCCCTTCCCCACTTGTCTTTGTGAGTTGCTTTAGCCTGCGAGCGGGCTCACTTAGTGTGTTTGTATTCGCGCGAGTATCCTGGTGGCGGAGCCTCGATTTGTGAGTCGGCGAGAAGAATGGGACCAAGATACTCGCGCGAATAACACACTAAGTGAGCCTGCTCGCAGGAGAGAGTTGCTTCGGCATAAAAATGCGCGAAAATAATTGTCAACTCAGTTGATAAATCCAAAGTTTCATATACCCATGAGCGTTACGCTAAAAACGTCTATTATAACAGAGGTCGTCCTTACCATGGACTGGATTCCTTGGCCATAGAAACACTCTAATTGCTGAGTGTGGCTCACATTCCTCTTGATGTGTAGTTCCATTCATTTGTGGTCTGGAACGGCATCTCCGTCCTCGTATGATGTGGAAGTTGTGGGCAACTTCATTCTGTATTAAATGTGACGAGACTTTGTGTATTTTCCTAACGAGCGAGACAGTGAGAACGGTGAATGTGTGTATGTGGAAGAAGAAACAGTGCAGTAGAGGACTAAACTCAGTACACAGGATATGTAGAGAGAACGAGTCGTGCCAATGAAATTATAGAAATTTCGCTGACCTAATATCCATGTTATATTGCAAAATACCACCAAATATACATATACAAGAGCAAAACAGAACAAGTAGTTTTGCTATTAAGTGCAGGTTTACAAGGATGAAAGAGGACTGTAGTTCGTGGAATTTGCATTCGTGGCGGTCCGACAGATATCAAGATTGCCATTCTGATGAAACTTTGAGCTTTTGTTCAGCCATTTTGTTGTCTCTTTAGTTTATATATGTTTATTATTATTATTATTATTATTATTATTATTATTACTATTATTATTATTATTATTATTATTATCATTATCATTATCATTATTATTATTATTATTATTTTGCTTTGATCGTGTTTTGGTGATTTTTTTCCTTTTTCAAGACAATAAAGCAAACTTAAAGCAAACTCCTGTCCATACTCAAGAATATACAAATATATCAATGTGGACGCCGTCTCTTTACTACACTAGCAAATGTTTGCTTGTTACAAAAAACTACTTCTTAGTGACTTTACCTATTACGCTGTTGAGAGAATCACACAATCCAATAATTGCTGGTGGACTTAAAGCTCAAGTTTGAGTACCGTACTATTCAGGTGGAGTCACTTATATGGTCACACATTTTTTAACGTTCCTTACTTTCCAAGAAGGGGAACATCAGTTTCTGGCACCAGCTCGAAGACAAACGCAGTTGTTGGATAATTCTTGACTTCAAAAACATCTTCACAAATAGGACTGACTTCCTGTTTATAACAAGAAAAAATACTTTCAACTGGTTATTGCAGAGAGTCCCAGTGATACTTGTTTAAACTATTTTTACTTGCACACAGACAACAGCCCTTTTCATTATTACAGGGTTTCAACAGAAGCCAAACAAAATCAGCAGTTCTCCAATTTCAGCCCGAAATTGCCTTGATTTTAGGTTCGACTTTATTGTAATGCAAAGAAGTAATCAGCTACCTGACAGTAAAAAGGGTATAAAGTGTAGGTAATGTGTCCTTGACGATACCCAAAAACCAAGCAACACTGCAGTCCCTATGGAACTGGAATTACTCAGAAACAATTATGCAAGCACTGCAGCAGGGTTGGTTCCATTCACCTAACAGCCTGCGATGTATGGGTGGGGGGGGGGGGGGGGGAGGGCTCATGGGTTCAAATCACAGCCGGACTAAAACTAAGGACCAAATATATACAACAAAGTTTAGACAGGGTTTAACAAAACCTTGGTTTACAAAGTAACTCGAAATTAAACTGGTAACCCAGACGGTGTAGAGATCATTTACCGTAAACAACTTTTAGAACATGTGTAACGTATAACAGACTAAAAAGCCGACTGAAATATCATCTTTGAGTAGATTAAGATACTTTACGTGCTCTTAAACCAGGTCAAACTCGGACATCACTTAAATAATAATTATTGGACGTAAATGTTTTTAAAAAACAGTGTCGTCCTTCTATGAGACTTGAAAAATCAATGTTGCGTGCACATCTGCACGTAGACCTAGACGGGGATCAGACAGCCACGTACAGTACATTATGAGAGGGAAGTTGCTCTTTCTCAGTTTGGGGATGTAAAACAGCCAATGATTAAGGACACAATGGTCGAAGCAATGAGCCTTGGTGCAGTACTGACATGTGGTCCACTTGGGGATGATTTAAGGGCTGATTTACAAAGGAAAACGTTGTTGTACGCTACATGCTTACGGTAAGTCTACAATACGAATTGTTTTGTGTAAGTCAAACCTACACGAAAAATGTCGAAAACATATATATGTTTTTTTAACCTTACAACAGTCGTAGCCACAGGCAATATTGTATGACAAGAGTTGTCTATGATTTTTGCATGATGCAAGCAGTGCAAGCTACAAAAGTCGCATACGTCAGTAATAAGCAAAAGTCATACTCTCTTTTACAGCCAGAATTCACAGAAAGGATTCTAGTTGAATGAGACCACAACTCTGTTTATAGCCAGTGGCAAGTCAGTGCTGCTGGAAATTGCATAGCAGTAACACTGATAGAAGCTTTAATGTTGACTCACTGTTGTCTCAAGACATGATGGAGTCTTGCTGTACCAAGTGTGGAAATGTAAGTGGTTCACTGAGGCGTGTGCACAAAGGCTGTTGAAACCCACATGAAACCCTCTGCATGGAAACAAAAACAGGTACACATAAATTAGAAGCAGACAAGGTAAAATGAATTCTAGTGGTAAAATATTAATAATACTAATTACAAGTACATATTAAAATGATGCCATCATGAAAAAAAGCTACAGATATAAAGTCCAAAATAATGTTGTTAAACGGTATTCTATCCACTACGTTTCCTGAATTCAGCCTTGATGTGTCACCCTCAGCTGTTGTTGAGTCTTTCAGTGGTCCTAAGAGGTGAGCCAGCTGGGGCTTCAGTCCTTCCAGAAGCAGGTTCAATTCCATGAATATTTGGTTAAAGGGGGGAGGGGGGATAGCCCCTAATCCTCCACACTGTGAGTTACTGGCATGGGCCAATCACGCTACCCCATGAAAACGCTCCTGGTTACAGTTATTTATGTAATAAAAGGGCCATAAAGATATGCACCACATAGTGTGAGTCATAAGTAACACTATGTTACCTGTGGTTACTAAGCATAGCCGTCTCCAAAGCCAACCCTATTGACTCCTCTGTTAGTACCTACAGTAGCACATCAACAAACTTAAATTACATGTTGTGTTCTCCAGTCCTAAAGGAGGAAATTAAATAAATACAAGTATACCAAATCTTGCATTAAATGTTACTGTAATTTTCCAACTTGCACTTTGGATCCTCCTTATTATGGGTTTTAGGAGGGGTGGATGTACATACACATATCCCTGATATGGGGCATTTTGTAGCTGTGTAGTGAGAATAAAAAAGACTTGCAACTGGGGCCATATGGATCAGATTTAGTGAGTCTATCCAGCCTACCTGTGGAAGACATGAATTTACACTTGGAACCAGCAAAGAATGTCCATGTTCCAGAGGGCTGTTATTAATTATCATTAGGTGGTGATCATCTGCTGAAGTGCTGTGCTTTGGACACAGCTCAAATAGTACCTGCATGACAAAATATGAATGCAGTGATGTTACATGTATTTTAGGTTTGAAGGCTTAATTTTAATCATCAGTCTCTTCATTCAATAATAATACTTACATGTATGATCCCTCTGGCATTTACAAATGTAGAGTTCCAGGGAGCTGCAGAAAATAGTCAGGCTCAAGGGCTTCTTTGCTTCATTGCATTATTCCAGTGCTACATTTATAACACACCAGAACAGGCATTTTCGTCCAGACTCAAAGCAGAGCTCCACAGCAAACATCTTGGGGCTCCAAGGATCCCCCCTTCCCTCCCCTTGCTGCCTTTGGAGAGTGACTACTGCAACAATTCAATAATTTGAGGAGTTCATCCTTCTAGATTGAACAGGACTACTCTGCACCCTCAGGTTCCCACAAACCAGGCTGCAAGTGTTTGGAGATGAGAGAAGCTAGTAAACACTGACAAAGAATGAATGAGATCTAAGGAAATATTGCAGTATATGTACTGACCTCTTTGTTCTTTACTTTAGTAAAGTTGAATTTTTCTGGGTTGAAAGGTTGAGAGATGCTGTTCATTGTTTGGGGTTGTCTTCGTTTGTTGAATCTCATGTCATTAAGCTACACATAGAGAGTAATATTATTGATACCAAAGTCTTATGTTAAAATGGAATACTAACAAAGGTTCAATAACGTCCTATTAATCAGAATCAAGATACCTTAACTGAACATAAACACGTGCAACAGAAATCCATTCATACATGTTTTTCAGCATTTAATCTACTGTTGCTTGCAAAGTGGACAGGGCAGTGCCAGGGCAGTGGACAGGGCAATGTTAGATACAATTTAGGTTACAGGATGACTAAGTACATGTAACTATTGAGCACAGTGTGGATTGTTTCCTTCTGAACTTTCTTCAGTACAGCACCATGTTCAGCATCATATCGATCTGGTTTCAAAACAGCAGGTTGTTTTGTGAAATAGTACATTTAAGTTTGGCCTGTATTACCTGAACAAATACTTGGTATTTTCCAGGAACAACTCGTCCTTCCACATTGTCCAGTTTGTAAGCAAAACAACCAGCATCCACAGCAGCATTCCACCTTTCTTGAAGTTCCTTGTCAAACTTAAATACAAAACATACTCTGTGAAACACAAGCGCATGCCTCCCCTTCAAGTTCCAGCAGTGAAAAACCTCTAATTTTTCCTCATGATTATATCAATACTTGTTCAAACATACCGGTAATGAGAATAACGCAAATGATCACCAAAGATACTTATAAAATGGTTTAATGTTTACTCAAATTCTCCCAACTAGTACCACAAGAAGCATAATATTATGCAGAACTCTGAGCCTGGAGAGTCATTCATTTATTGGGTACTGTCCTGGGTTCGAATTTCAGTCTAACTGGCATTGTATTATGTGGATTGCATTTATTTATTTTGTTGTTGGTTTAAAGGTTTTTCTCTGAGTTCTCCAGTTTTCCTGGTTCCAACAAATTAATGTAACATTTCCAACTCACAATAAATATTATTAATGTTTCCATTGAAATTAAATCCATGATTGATAATTATATGAAAGGATGAATGAGCAAATTTATGCGGGTAGGATACAAAGTACAAGATGAGTTGCCTAGAACACAATGTACCGATAAATAAATAAATAATGTCAATTATAGTTCAAAGTTCATTTCCTTTTCTCCTTCAGTGTTCTCTTCTTATGTTGTTTAGCTCTTTTTTGCTTATTGTCTTTCTTCCAGCTGTTGTTTATCTTAGCACACACATCAGACATCCTGGCCTTTCTGTGACTGTCTCTTTCCATATGTCAAGTACACCACCACAATTTAGAATATCTTTTAAAGTGTTTTGAGTCTTAGAAATGGATGACCTAATTATGAAGGTGCTTATTATTGCCATACATTTATTACATTGTCACCCACCAGCAAATGGTACGTAAACTTACAAGATATTGATTTTACCTTGCTCAGCCCATGCTTATCTTCTTCATTTTCTATGCATTTTAATTTGAAATCATCAGAAGTATAGTGAAATTTTTGATCTGTTAATGTCATTTTTGTGGCTGACATGTATGAATGACTAGTCCCTGCGTTAAAAGAAGCAGTCAATTCAATTCATTGACGCTATGCTGAAAAAGAAAAAAATATCATAAATACTTTATAGAATGAAGTAATTTTCATTTCTGGCATACCTGGGTTTTTCCAAACATCACTACCCAGCTATGAATCATGGTCATATGATTTGCCCGTGACCTTGACTCATTTTCACAAGTGCTTGAAGACAGCTACTGGCTTCTTTACTAATTAAGTATTACAGTGTATAGCTTCTATAAGTCCTATAAATAGCTTGATGGTAAGTGTGTAAATGTTCATGGTTTCATAATGCCTCATTCTACAAATTTTTAGGTATATGTAAATAAGTGACCAGATATTCTGAAATCACTCCAAGGAATTTATGCCCACGTTGTGTTCAATTTTCAAACTCGATCCCAAATCGAATACTAGACAGCCACACAGGCATCATTATGTCAGCTTAACATTAACGGCAATACCCATAAAAAGAGAAATATGAAGCATTCACAGACGAACAGTTCAGTCTCCATTTTATATGAAGAATCAACCTTCTCTTTCATATTATACAATTGAATCCGAACACTTAAACGCAAAAAACCACGCAACTTTGACTTTAATAAATTTTCAGTAAAAAATACAAGAACTGTTGTATTAAAACTGGGGAAAACCTCAAACAGGTGCTGTTAAGTCTGACGAACTGTCTACTGTATTTGGCTGGCCCCATCTGCAAGCACACTGTAACTTCCTTAAACAATCTGTCCTTGTTTATAAATGCATCAATGGAATAATAATAATAATAATAATAATAATAATAATAATAGTAATAATAATAATAACTGTCTTGCTAATCGCCCTCACAAAGTACAGCAAGGACGCAGCTCGACAAGGTTGGACCGAAAGCATATATAGGCGCTGCTGGCAGCCGCTGTACGGTCCATGCATGACCTTGGAGCACAGGCAACAGCCAGCTCGAATAAGCTGCGTGTCGGTTTTTGCTGAGGGAGGAAAACCGGAGTACCCGGAGAAAAACCCTTGTAGCAGGGTCGAGAACCAACACAAACTCAGCCCACATATGACGCCGGATCCGGGAATCGAACCCGGGCCACATTGGTGGGAGGCGAGCGCTCTCACCACTGCGCCATAGCACCTTCTTATCTGCTGAGTGAATTTAGGCACGCTCACTAAATCCACTCTCACTTCACCAGACAACGTGATCAGTTGCGACTGCCTTTGGCTAAATCCACCAAATACCAGGGCAGTTTTAGGATCAATGGTGCACGTGCCTATAATCCCTTGCCCTCTAAGATTAGATCTGCGACGGACTTAAATATGTTCAAGTCCCAGGCAAAACTGCACTTCGAGCACCAGTATGTCCAGTCTCTTTAATTGTCGTGTGTCTCTATGTGTTTTATTAGTGTGCTACTTTCTGTATTGATTTTCCTTGTATCTGTTTATTTGTTTTTTACAGGACTCTGTTTAAACTAGCTCTATTTTAATGCTAAACCAGATGTTCCTGTATAAATAAATAAATAAATAAATGAACAGGATTTGGCAATCCCTTACAAGGAGGTCACCGCTACAGTGCTCCAAGCTGAATTTTTCCCAGGTCGCCTTGTGGCGACTCGCACCGGTAAAAAGGTCGCCAGATACAAAATTTTGGTCGCCAAAAAGTGTTTTTTTCTTCATTGATATATATACACTTAATTAGTTAATTCCTGGCTTTGAAACATTTTCTTTTCCATCACCATGTTTCTCTACCAAATATGGAGTCTTTTTGGCATCACAGGGCATTAAATTGCATCCAAGTTTGTTGCAAAAGTGGTAACCCAAGTAACCAAAAGTCTCTGTTACATTCTATTTCTAATATTGGAAGATGTACCGGAGAAGATTGATTTAAGTAATAAAGTGTGTGTAGTTAAGACTCGATTCCTGAATTTATTTACTACGAATAACATCTTGTAGTACATGTACTTTTTCTGTACCAATGGTCTTTCAGAAGAGCACTTAAGTCATCCAAAAAAAACAAAAACAAAAACAAAAACAATGATAAAAGATGATACAAATCGAAAAACACCCGGTTGAGTTCAGGCCCCGAAATTGTGACCGTGCACCCATAACACAAGCATTTTTTCTTGAATTCTGCGAATCATCTACAATGTTTATTTTCGGTAGTTGTTTAAATGGTAGTGATTTTGGACTGGTACAACATTCATAATAATAAAAAAGCTCTGTTAAATGCCTTGAAAAACAAGATACCTTTCCTTGTATCCAACAAATTTGTAGCCCGTACAGATTGCCTGAGCAGTTTCACTGTTCTCTGAGGTTTTAAATCAAGTGGAAATAAACCAGAAAGCGGACGAAGTATTCCTAAGTGAAAATCATTACCGTTCTCCTCATATGTGGAGCTGTAATGTCCGCAAAAATTTAAACTTTCTACAAAACTGTTGCGTGCTTAATGCATCTGTATTGTAATTTAATTAAGCACTTGTTTTTCAACTTCAGAAAAACTGCAACGTCTGGAATGAAAATTTCCTTTTCGTGAATGAAAATATCTTTCATTTGAAAAGAAAAAACAAACCTCAACAGAATTAGTGTTGTTTTTCAGTGCTCTGCCCATTTTAATAGACTGAGTGATTTATTTGGCTTGTGATTTCAAAGCTGAGAGTTATGCAAATTTTGTCTAGAATGAAATTTGATATCACACTGTCTCGTTTTCTTCTCACGTGAAACCCGATCACCCGGGGAAAAGAATCATGCAAAGGCAACTTTTCTCCATGTTGATACCAGACAACTTTGCACTATCTATGTAGCTACTAGGGGCTAGGGCTGGAGAAAAGCTGATTTTGTGCCTTGTAGTCTTAAGATTTCTAGATCTTTCTTCTTATGTACATTTTCGTTTTCACGAATAGCCGCTCTTACATCCAAATCATTGTGATGCATACGCATCCGTTCAAGACTTCACGCAACCAGAACAAGTGAACTGAGGAAAGTATGACGGAAACTGATACTGACAAAAACTGTGTTTGCATGGTCAAACTCCATTTTGTCTGTATTAACAATTAAATAAGAGAGAGAACATCTTAGCTCCTTAATGCCAGAACAGAAGTCGCCAATTGGCGACCTTTGCAGAAATATTAGTCGCCAAATTTTTTTTCTACTCGCCATGGCGACCAAAACGGTCGCAGCTTGGAGCGCTGCGCTAGTAATTAGCTAAATTATGATACTATTTACAAATTAACATATATATTCTAGTCTGTAGAAATGCAGGGCTCAAAATTAACTTTGTGGAGTACTGGCTCATTGGCCACCTCAGTCAGATTTTAACTGGCCAAACTGTAAGTTTTACTGGCCGCAACTCAATCTCGTTTGTAATAAGTACAACTTCTAAACAGTTATGAAAGAGACTGCAGACCAACATGACTTCAGGACCAACCCAGTCAACATGGTGGAGATATGATTTGTGCTTGTGTTTAAGATTGGAAAAATTAATGTTTTTTTTGTTTTAAAAGCCTAAGAAATTAATATTTTGAAGTTCTCTTAGTAAGGTATGCAAATAATTCCAAATTAATCAAGTACAGGTACCGTATTTTTTCAGTTATAAGGTGCACCGTTTTTTCCTTGAAAGTCCGTATTTCTGTCGAAAATTATCGCTAAATTTGGGGTGCGTCTAATAGACGAATATTTTATGGCACCAAATTCTAAATTATACTGAAAAATTCGATTTTTCAGTATAATTACGCTATAAACAGAAACATTGCTGGTCGTTGACTTGCATTTCTGCAACATTCCGCTTTAATGCAAGAACACTTAATTTTCTGCAACATCAACATTTCACTTAAATGCGAGAACATTTAAAAGAAACTGAAGCGAGAGAACGGTTTGAGAAACGACACAATAGAGCATTTTCAAAACAAAGCCGTAATTTGTTTAAAAAATTTTCTCCAGGCCAAAATGGCCAGTTGTTCCAAATTTCTGCTGGCTAAGGTGTTATTTCTACAGGCCAATGGCCAGCAGACCACTGTTAGTGTCAAGCCCATTATGGAATTGCACCTATTGAAACAAGTCGGCTGAAAAAAGTGGGGTTCCCTTGATGCTTTGCATGCCCACAAAGGCTACCGCATGTTGCAGTCCCTTTTGAATCTCAACGTGAAAATGCTCGAGAGTATTGGGCTATTGTTTGCCAAAGACAAAAGGCAATGAACAATGCTATTGAATTACAAGTTTCAGTTGCATGGAAGATTATTACAGACATCAGTTATGTTTTTAGCTTGCAAGAACTCCATTTGATTTTGGGAAAAGCTCACGGAAACAGTGAATTTCTTCTGAAATTTTAAGGTCGAACTTTTCAGCTTTTGTATGCTGGCAAGTCGAGCTGCAACCTTATTATTTATAAGTTTTCAGATAACATTGCAATATATTTTGGGTGACTCAGAAAATTCAGTACATTAACCAAAAATAGCCGCTTTTTCAATTTAACTCACTTGTAATAACTATCTATTTGAAAACCTCTTTCTCGCTTCTAATAACAAGAAATGCATTTGAGAAAGCACACTTTGTATCAAAAGTTACGTTTGTGGTAGTTTAATTGTTAACATCGCATATATACAAATTACTTTCATGTCGTGGGAAGTCGTTTTCCCCCATTTTAGTGTAATTTCCCTGTGAACTTTCCACTGCAATGTTTGTTCTAACAAAGAACTTACAATTTATCATCGAATATGTTGGAGAAAAGCTTTATTTCAGCAATGTTGGTCGAAAAATAGTGTTATTTTACCACGCATTTATTTAAAGTACCTGACTCGCACAATTGGCTTCACCTTCAATTCTTTTAATGTTTACTGTTCTTCTATAATTTGTCCCTCGTTCAATTGATACGTTCCACTTATTTTCACCAAAACAATACCCAAACACAAAGAAGTTCCATGATTGACAGAAAAAATAGAGCTTATTTGCATTAGCGATCGACATATTTGGTTACCACATATTTCAATAGGCGCGATTCTGTAATGTCTGAGAAATGCGATTTAAGTTCAGGTTTGAGTGGATCTTAATCTAGGGAAATTAAGAGGTTTTTTGGCAAAAATAAAAAAATAATCAATTAATTAATATTCTCGTGACTATACAAATATGATTTGAGATTTGATTTGAATTTACCTACGCAGTCAAACATTCGAGTTCAGGGGCGAGTTGTTCCACTCTTTCACTACACGGTGGAAACTCTTACAAATGAAAGCTAACTATCTGTAGAATCAGTGCTCAGCCCTGAATATTATATTCTGCGTTCAGCAATCAGCGTAGGCGTTCGGCAAAAAATTTCCGCCGGCAACAAATTTAAAAGGTCCAAGTCCAAGGAAGTAGTCAGGTCCCATATTTAGGTTAATTTATGTTAAAATAAAAGTTATCACCCAACAAAAACAGATGCAATCGCTCCATTTTCATGGTTAAAATGCTCAAGCACAAATAATAAACATTTCAATGACGTACCTTCGATGCTGAGACGTCAAAACCGGTGACTTCTGAAAATCCTGGCAAAGACCTTCGCCATCCGCCATCTTGAACGCCGCGAGGACCCTGGGAACGGGTTTAAAACAACCTCGTTCCCAGGGAGGATTGAAAAATGGGCATATAATTCATGCTAAGCTCCATATAGTCACCCGGCTATCCTATAATATTCTTTTAATTACCGCTGCATACCTATGTATACCACTAATTACACTTGTATACCTCTAATTACCCTTGTATACCCCTGAATACCCTGTATACCCTTGTATACTCTTGTATACCTCTGTATACTCCTGAGTACCCATGTATACTCTTGTGTACCTCTGTATACCCCTGACTACCCCTGTATACTCTTGTATACTCCTGAGTACCCATGTATACTCTTGTATACCTCTGTATACCCCTGAATACGTCTGTGTACTCTTGTATACCTCTGTATACTCCTGAGTGCCCCTGTGTACTCTTGTATACCTCTGTATACCCCTGACAACTTCTGTATACTCTTGTATACCTCTGTATACTCCTGAGTACCCATGTATACTCTTGTGTACCTCTGTATACCCCTGACAACCCCTGTATACTCTTGTATACTCCTGAGTACCCATGTATACTCTTGTATACCTCTGTATACCCCTGAATACCCCTGTGTACTCTTGTATACCTCTGTATACTCCTGAGTGCCCCTGTGTACTCTTGTATACCTCTGCATACCCCTGACTACTTCTGTATACTTTTGATTACCCCTGTATACTCTTGTATACCTCTGTATACTCCTGAGTACCCATGTATACTCTTGTGTACCTCTGTATACCCCTGACTACCCCTGTATACTCTTGTATACTCCTGAGTACCCATGTATACTCTTGTATACCTCTGTATACACCTGAATACCCCTGTGTACTCTTGTATACCTCTGTATACTCCTGAGTGCCCCTGTGTACTCTTGTATACCTCTGTATACCCCTGACTACTTCTGTGTACTCTTGATTACCCCTGTATACTCTTGTATACCTCTGTATACTCCTGAGTACCCATGTATACTCTCGTGTACCTCTGTATAGCCCTGACTACGCCTGTATACTCTTGTATACTCCTGAGTACCCATGTATACTCTTGTATACCTCTGTATACCCCTGAATACCCCTGTGTACTCTTGTATACCTCTGTATACTCCTGAGTGCCCCTGTGTACTCTTGTATACCTCTGTATACCCCTGATTACTTCTGTATACTCTTGATTACCCCTGTATACTCTTGTATACCTCTGTATACTCCTGAGTACCCATGTATACTCTTGTGTACCTCTGTATACCCCTGACTACCCCTGTATACTCTTGTATACTCCTGAGTACCCATGTATGCTCTTGTATACCTCTGTATACCCCTGAATACCCCTGTGTACTCTTGTATACCTCTGTATACCCCTGACTACTTCTGTATACTCTTGATTACCCCTGTATACTCTTGTATACCTCTGTATACTCCTGAGTACCCATGTATACTCTTGTGTACCTCTGTATACCCCTGACTACCCATGTATACTCTTGTGTACCTCTGTATACCCCTGTATACTCTTGTATACCTCTGTATACTCCTGAGTACCCATGTATACTCTTGTATACCTCTGTATACTCCTGAGTGCCCCTGTGTACTCTTGTATACCTCTGTATACCCCTGACTACTTCTGTATACTCTTGATTACCCCTGTATACTCTTGTATACCCCTGATTACCCCTGTATACTCTTGTATACCCCTGATTACCCCTGTATACTCTTGTATACCCATGATTACCGCTGTATACTCTTGTATACCTCTGTATACCCCTGTATACTCTTGTATACCCCTGATTACCCCTGTATACTCTTGTATACCCCTGATTACCCCTGTATACTCTTGTTTACCTCTGTATACCCCTGATTACCGCTGTATACTCTTGTATACCTCTGTATACCCCTGACTACTTCTGTATACTCTTGATTACCCCTGTATACTCTTGTATACCCCTGATTACCCCTGTATACTCTTGTATACCTATTTATACTCTTGTACACCCCTGATTACCCCTGTTTACTCTTGTATACCTCTGTATACCCCTGACTACCCTTGTATACTTATGTACACCCCTGATTACTTCTGTATACTCTTGTATACCTCTGTAAACCCCTGATCACCCCTGTATCTCTTGTATTACCGCTGTATACTCTTGTATACCTCTGTATACCCCTGATTACCGCTGTATACTGTTGTATACCTCTGTATACCCCTGACTACTTCTGTATACTCTTGATTACCCCTGTATACTCTTGTATACCCCTGATTACCTCTGTGAACTCTTGTATACCTATTTATACTCTTGTACACCCCTGATTACCCCTGTTTACTCTTGTATACCTCTGTATACCCCTGACTACCCCTGTATACTTATGTACACCCCTGATTACTTCTGTATACTCTTGTCTACCTCTGTAAACCCCTGATTACCCCTGTATACTCTTGTATACCTCTGTATACCCCTGATTACCGCTGTATACTGTTGTATACCTCTGTATACCCCTGACTACTTCTGTATACTCTTGATTACCCCTGTATACTCTTGTATACCCCTGATTACCTCTGTGAACTCTTGTATACCACTGTATACCCCTGACTACTTCTGTATACTCTTGATTACCCCTGTATACTCTTGTATACCCCTGATTACCCCTGTGTACTCTTGTATACCCCTGTATACCCCTGATTACCGCTATATACTCTTGATTACCCCTGTTTAGTCTTGTATACCCCTGATTACCCCTGTATACTCTTGTATACCTCTGTATACCCCTGACTACTTCGTATACTCTTGATTACCCCTGTATACCTCTGATTACCCCTGTTTATTCTTTTATACCTCTGTATACCCCTGATTACCCCTGTTTACTCTTGTATACCTCTGTATACCCCTGATTACCCCTGTTTACTCTTGTATACCCCTGTATACCCCTGTATACTTTTGTATACCTCTAATTACCCCTGTATACTCTTGTATACCTCTGTATACCCCTGATTACCTCCATAATCTGAAACCAATTTATCATGCTTCGTTTTTGCTTTGAGTGATTGTAATAAGAATTAGAGATGATAATTCCATTCAGTCTCACAATCTTGAATTCCCTACGGTCGGGTTACTTTGTTACCGTGCAACATCATTTTCCACCAACCTCGTCCCCAGGGCGCTTTTCCCTCCCGCTCTGAAGGGAAAAGCGCCCTGGGGACGAGGTTGCATTTTCCACGTGTCATTTACGACGAAGTGAAGAGTGACATTTAACATTTATGTGTTTTTGCACCATAGGACATTGCCACTGAGTGTTACGATTAGGAAACAATTCATCCTGCGAGCAGGCACGCGCGTGTCATCAAAGGCACGAATTATTTTTTTTTAATGCATAACCTCTTACGAGAATTCGTTTACAAGCGCGGATCTGCACCAGTTTCCACCGTTTTTCGGAAATCGGTCAATTTTTTTATATTATCAAATAATAGAATATTTTTAGTGTTTATTATGTTAAAGAAAATTTCCAAATCTAAATATTCTAAAAACAAATAATTCGTTATCATCCTGTCCGAAAATATCCGGAAATGGCATTATATAGCCTGTAGGGGAAGCGTGTTCTTCTTTCACGAAATTGCTGACGTCCAACTCACTCCTGAGCAACGTTTTTATATCATGGGTATTGTGCATTCCCTTCCAGCGGAATGGAAAAGGACAATGAAACTTCCACAAGCTCGAAATCTATTACTCCCCTTCCTTCTACACCTCTTTTAAAATTGAAAAGTAGTTCTATTCCTATCAGTGACGCCACGGCCAAAAAGGTCTATGAAACTTTATCCAGAGTTTAAAACAACAAGTCCCACCAACAGCTTAACAAATATGATGGGAAACGTACCCAGAGACAGTGTTAAATTGGGGAAAAGTCTACTCCCTTTTGTGATACAATTGAGTCAAAAACTAGAGAATTTCATCAATACAAAGTTCTAAACAATATCGTCTTTACTAACCCTAAACTCTTTCGTTTTGGTCTGGTACAATCTCCAAACTGCACCTTCTGTCAAGAAGAATCGGAATCCCTCGAGCACTTACTCTTCCTCTGGAAGCGTATCCTTTCCTGGGGTAATCAGGGGTATACAAAGGTATACAGGAGTATACAGGGGTAATCAGGGGTATACCCGAGGTATACAAGAGTATACAGGGGTAATCAGGGGTATACAGAGGTATACAAGAGTATACAGGGGGAATCAGGGGTATACAGAGGTATACAAGAGTATACAGGGGTAATCAGGGGTATACAGAGGTATACAAGAGTATACAGGGGTAATCAGGGGTATACAGAGGTATACAAGAGTATACAGGGGTAATCAGGGGTATACAAGACTAAACAGGGGTAATCAAGAGTATATAGCGGTAATCAGGGGGTATACAGGGGTATACAAGAGTATACAGGGGTAATCAGGGGTATACAGAGGTATAGAGTATACAGGGGTAATCAGGGGTATACAGGGGTAGACAGAAGTATACAGGGGTATACAAAGAGTATACAGGGGTAATCAGGGGTATACAGATGTAAACAAGAGTATACAGGGGTAATCAGGGGTATACAGAGGTACACAAGAGTATACAGGGGTAATCAGGGGTATACAGAGGTACACAAGAGCATACAGGGGTAGTCAGGGGTATACAGAGGTACACAAGAGTATACAGGGGTAGTCAGGGGTATACAGAGGTACACAAGAGTATACAGGGGTATACAAGGGTATACAGGGGTATACAGAAGTATACAGGGGTATACAAAGAGTATACAGGGGTAATCAGGGGTATACAGAGGTACACAAGAATATACAGGGGTATACAAGGGTATACAGGGGTATACAGAAGTATACAGGGGTATACAAAGAGTATACAGGGGTAATCAGGGGTATACAGAGGTACACAAGAGTATACAGGGGTAATCAGGGGTATACAGAGGTACACAAGAGCATACAGGGGTAATCAGGCGTAAACAGAGGTACACAAGAGTATACAGGGGTAATCAGGAGTATACAGAGGTACACAAGAGTATACAGGGGTATACAAGAGTATACAGGGGTATACAGAAGTATACAGGGGTATACAAGAGTATACAGGGGTAATCAGGGGTATACAGAGGTATACAAGAGTATACAGGGGTAATCAGGGGTATACAGAGGTACACAAGAGTATACAGGAGTAGTCAGGGGTATACAGAGGTACACAAGAGCATACAGGGGTAGTCAGGGGTATACAGAGGTACACAAGAGTATACAGGGGTAATCAGGGGTAGACAGAGGTATACAAAAGTATACAGGGGTAATCAAAGGTTTACAGGGGTATACAGAAGTATACAGGGGTATATAAAGAGTATACAGGGGTAATCAGGGGTATACAGAGGTACACAAGAGTATACAGGGGTAATCAGGGGTATACAGAGGTACACAAGAGTATACAGGGGTAGTCAAGGGTATACAGAGGTACACAAGAGCATACAGGGGTAGTCAGGGGTATACAGAGGTACACAAGAGTATACAGGGGTAGTCAGGGGTATACAGAGGTACACAAGAGTATACAGGGGTAATCAGGGGTATACAGAGGTACACAAGAGTATACAGGGGTAATCAGGAGTATACAGAGGTATACAAGAGTATACAGGGGTATACAAGAGTATACAGGGGTATACAGAAGTGTACAGGGGTATACAAAGAGTATACAGGGGTAATCAGGGGTATACAGAGGTACACAAGAGTATACAGGGGTAATCAGGGGGTATACAGAGGTACACAAGAGCATACAGGGATAATCAGGGGTAAACAGAGGTACACAAGAGTATACAGGGGTAATCAGGAGTATACAAAGGTACACAAGAGTATACAGGGGTATACAAGAGTATACAGGGGTAATCAGGGGTATACAGAGGTATACAGGAGTATACGGGGGTAATCAGGGGTAAACAGAGGTACACAAGAGTATACAGGGGTAATCAGGGGTATACAGAGGTACACAAGAGAATACAGGGGTAGTCAAGGGTATACAGAGGTACACAAGAGCATACAGGGGTAGTCAGGGATAGTCAGGGGTATACAGAGGTACACAAGAGTATACAGGGGTAGTCAAGGGTATACAGAGGTACACAAGAGCATACAGGGGTAGTCAGGGGTATACAGAGGTACACAAGAGTATACAGGGGTAGTCAGGGGTATACAGAGGTACACAAGAGTATACAGGGGTAATCAGGGGTATACAGAGGTACACAAGAGTATACAGGGGTAATCAGGAGTATACAGAGGTATACAAGAGTATACAGGGGTATACAAGAGTATACAGGGGTATACAGAAGTGTACAGGGGTATACAAAGAGTATACAGGGGTAATCAGGGGTATACAGAGGTACACAAGAGTATACAGGGGTAATCAGGGGTATACAGAGGTACACAAGAGCATACAGGGATAATCAGGGGTAAACAGAGGTACACAAGAGTATACAGGGGTAATCAGGAGTATACAAAGGTACACAAGAGTATACAGGGGTATACAAGAGTATACAGGGGTAATCAGGGGTATACAGAGGTATACAGGAGTATACGGGGGTAATCAGGGGTAAACAGAGGTACACAAGAGTATACAGGGGTAATCAGGGGTATACAGAGGTACACAAGAGTATACAGGGGTAGTCAAGGGTATACAGAGGTACACAAGAGCATAGAGGGGTAGTCAGGGATAGTCAGGGGTATACAGAGGTACACAAGAGTATACAGGGGTAGTCAGGGGTATACAGAGGTACACAAGAGTATACAGGGGTAATCAGGGGTAAACAGAGGTACACAAGAGTATACAGGGGTAATCAGGAGTATACAGAGGTATACAAGAGTATACAGGGGTATACAAGAGTATACAGGGGTATACAGAAGTATACAGGGGTATAAAAAGAGTATACAGGGGTAATCAGGGGTATACAGAGGTACACAAGAGTATACAGGGGTAATCAGGGGTATACAGAGGTACACAAGAGCATACAGGGATAATCAGGGGTAAACAGAGGTACACAAGAGTATACAGGGGTAATCAGGAGTATACAAAGGTACACAAGAGTATACAGGGGTATACAAGAGTATACAGGGGTAATCAGGGGTATACAGAGGTATACAGGAGTATACGGGGGTAATCAGGGGTAAACAGAGGTACACAAGAGTATACAGGGGTAATCAGGGGTATACAGAGGTACACAAGAGTATACAGGGGTAGTCAAGGGTATACAGAGGTACACAAGAGCATACAGGGGTAGTCAGGGGTAGTCAGGGTTATACAGAGGTACACAAGAGTATACAGGGGTAGTCAGGGGTATACAGAGGTACACAAGAGTATACAGGGGTAATCAGGGGTATACAGAGGTACACAAGAGTATACAGGGGTAATCAGGAGTATACAGAGATATACAAGAGTATACAGGGGTATACAAGAGTATACAGGGGTATACAGAAGTATACAGGGGTATAAAAAGAGTATACAGGGGTAATCAGGGGTATACAGAGGTACACAAGAGTATACAGGGGTAATCAGGGGTATACAGAGGTACACAAGAGCATACAGGGATAATCAGGGGTAAACAGAGGTACACAAGAGTATACAGGGGTAATCAGGAGTATACAAAGGTACACAAGAGTATACAGGGGTATACAAGAGTATACAGGGGTAATCAGGGGTATACAGAGGTATACAGGAGTATACGGGGGTAATCAGGGGTAAACAGAGGTACACAAGAGTATACAGGGGTAATCAGGAGTATACAGAGGTACACAAGAGTATACAGGGGTATACAAGAGTATACAGGGGTAATCAGGGGTATACAGAGGTATACAGGAGTATACATGGGTAATCAAGAGTATATAGGGGTATTATGGGATATCTGGGTGACTATATGGTTTGGGTGACTATATGGAAGCTTAACATGAATTACTTGCCAAAAAATGAGTTGTTCTGGCTGCTCGCCAAAAGGACAAAATGGCTTCATGAATTTGCTAGAATTTTTGTCACGTAAAATACGATGAAATGTCTTTGTTTCGTTTGAACAACGGTTTTAGATAGCAAAAAAGAAACAGAGTTACCAGACGCTGGAAGCAACCTCCAAAAATGCCATTTCATCATGTGTCACGTGACAAAATACTCTGATCCGCCATTTTGAATGAGGAGAAGGCCCTGGGGACGAGGTGCAAGCGCAAATTCCCTCCCAGGACCCTTTCTCCGAGTTCGCTGCTAGGCAGGTGGTATACACTCAAATAACGCGATGCGCACGTTACTAACGTCAAACTAAAGACTTAGTAAGGTCAGCCAGTCAATCAGTCAGTCAGTCAGTCAGTCAGTCAGTCAGTCAGTCCAGTCAGTCAGTCCAGTCAGTCAGTCAGTAAGTCAGTCAGTCAGTCCGTCAGTCAGTCAGTCAGTCAGTCAGTCAGTCAACAACTCACTCGATATCAATCAACTGAATAAACCAATCAATCAATCAATCAATCAATCAATCAAATTTTCCCATTGCCTTTGAACTTCATTATATCGGAGTTCCGCCATATAAAGAATTAATATTTCAAGTTGAGCTCACATGGTATTGAATCGGACTTAGCTGACAAGAAAGACGAGCAGTTTAAACCGCTTACTTTTCATAACAAACAGGTTCAATTTTATTGAAGAATATACGTATCCTTACTGCCCATGCAGATCACGCTGCAGTGTCACGCCACGTGATGCGTTGAATAAGAAACTATAAAGCTCCTGGTTAGCCGCATGCAACGGATTTAACTCCCTTAAATGTACAATGTCCCCAGTTATTAATTCGACAGACTACTTTCCTAATCAATTATCTACGTTTTATGGAAAAGAAATGAACAAAATGTCTGTTGAGAATTTTTTTAAAATTTTTCTGCCTACGTACCATTCATGGAATTCTCAGTACTAATATCAGTTATCTTTTCGGCGTTTGTGGAAAACTGGACCCGAGTGTGTTTTCTAGGAATTTCCACCCCCCACGAACTGAACTGAGAGTCTTCGTAAATCTGAACGTTGTCTGAGTTGTTGATGTATGAGTCTGAATTTATCTTTGAAATACAGTCTGGAGGATGGTCTACAACTAAGTTTTTCGATTGTGTCCGTTTCTATACAGCGTTCAAGTTTGGAAATGTTCTCCTTAAAGGTTGACTTAGTTAGAATTATTTACTCTATAGACCTACGACCTACTTAGATGAAATTTGACTGAGACTGAGTTGGGCTCCAGTAAATCATTGTTAATATTTTTTAACTAACAACCATTGAGGCCATGCCGGTTTTTTAAAATCAGGGTATTTTTTCCCGGGCTTTACCTTTGAAACTAAATCCGTGACTACCCAACGTTTTGCGTTTCTGACATTGGTAACTCCTTATACGACTGTAGCAAAAGCATGGAAAAAATTAAAGTCTGCGTTGTATAACATTTTCGGGCGAATGTCCTCAAGGAAGGCATAAGACAAACAATAGATAACGTTGCTGTTACTTGAACAAAGAAGTGAGTTCATAAATTGAAGAACTGGTGCACATTTCGTGGTTGCAAGATGGCGAAGTCCTGAAAGGCAGCCGACACATACCGTGTGAGCACAAAGTCCTGGAAATGCATTATTTAATTAAAAATAATTTAAATAGTGACATTTTATTGCATAATTGTATGCAGTTGCTACAAAACATTTAAATCTTTTATAATTGATGGGGAATTTTCCCATGGACCTTAACTTTTATGAGGTTATAGTAACTGGCAAAAAATAAAGCTAATTCGTTGAGAGCTTAGCTTTGAAATACGAACAAACCAGACGCGCAAAGACAACGTGCTAATACTTATTTTATGGAATATTGGTTAGTAGGCGGAATGCCAGTGAATACAACTTCGAATTAAGACAGAGTTTACTTATAATTTCCTCAGCGTGAGGAAGATTGTCATTTCACGACGATGTTTGTTTAAACTACGTCACCTGCAAAAATGAGAAATTCGCTGGAGTTTTAAGGCATACTTGTTAGGATGATCTCATTTTTTGGTGTCGGACATCACTTTTCCCAGTTGAGCCACTTAAGCTAGGAGAAGCTTTGGAACAAAAATTCAACCGCTTCTGAATAAGTCATTATTTCGGACTGAGAGGCGGTTAATCAAAATGCAAACATATTGGATATCTGCCATATAGGACCTCTCAAATTTACACAGAAATGAAGTCTAAGTTGAAATTTGTTTCCATTAACTTAGCCATCGCCGGTACTTGCAGTTTTGAGCGCTCAGACGTCGTGCAGTAGCAAGACAAAAAGAAAATCAGTTGTTATTCAAATGGTATTGAAAAGTTACTGAATATGCCGAAAAATCCTTGGTTTGACCACATTTACCAGGTTTGCAAGTTTAGCTCAAATGATTTTACATTGGTGCCTCGCTAATTATAATTCCACACTCACGCAACTTAATTGGAAAACTTCATTTCTAACTGTATACGTTTGTATAGACATCTTGTTAAAGCAAACATAGGAGTTTTGTGGCTTTATTGCAGTTTATTGACACCACTTGAGAAATTAAGGTTTAAATTCCTCGTCTAAAGTTACCCAATACAAGGACAATACCCGTCTGATTGCCTTGTCTTTACCTCAAGGTGGAAAGTTATGCTATCTCAGCGATGCATTTGAATTCAATATTCGCCAACTCTCTTATCGACAAAGTAAACTACCCCCCATGGCGGTTTCAACAGGGATAATTCTAGTCCCGCATCGCCAAAGCCCATTGGAAAATTCGCTGGCAGCTTTCAATAGCGGACTCCCTTGAACAAAATTTTCACCATACATCTCGTTCTGATTAATATTTACAGTGCAGACACCGTAGATTAGATGCCTGACGTCTAGTAATTAATTGCAAGCCATCAAAATACACCTGCTTTAAGGTAGCGATCTGCAACGTCATTGGCCAACGAAAGATTGGGGCATAACGGCTATTTATAATCTAGAAATATGCAATCCAGACAATTTGTATTCTTCTGCAAGATGTGCGTATGCCGTTTTGGGAGTTCTTGCAAAATGGATTTTACATGCTTTGCCGCGCGGGAATTCGGTGACTAATTCAAGTTTTTAAACAGCGGTTCTGTGTGCGCAATATCATTTGTGAAAACACTGACGGAGAATTTACGCTGCAAAAATGCGAGCTTTCGGTGGAGCGATTTCTTTTGTTCTCCAGGTGTGATTCTCTTCTGTTTAACAGCATTTAGAATTTAGTAGTTGTGACAAGGCCTTCTAGTTGTTCTAACGGGTCTTTTGTTGATAAAACAGTGTCTCTTGCTCTTCACGGGCTTCGCAGCATCCATTGATGGTAAGTCTAAATTCTTTTTATCTCCTCTCAGTATCACGTACACGATCAAGACTGATAGCGCGGTTGAAACCGCGCAAATTTCTTATTCTTAAAACAATCTCTGGAGCAAGTTCGTTTGTGCCTGTTAACGGAATGTTTCACACAGATGCAGTGTTGAACACGGGCCATTTTCTGGAGATCTTCGTGTTTTGTTTATTCCTTACAGCAGTGAAACGTTAGAAAAATAACTTTTCGCTGTCGTTAGCCAAACTAGACGATGGACTACAGCTACAAACATCTATTAATTTTTGCATTAGAAAGGCCCTGACGTGTTTTAACCTGATTCAGGGAAGAACACTCTTGCCTAGCGCCGTTATGTATGGTCATTGTCAGTTAAATTGTATGATTTATAATGCTTATCGTAGTTAAGAATGAAATGTTATGAAAGTAGCCTCCCACGCAATGCAGAAAGCATTGTTTTCGAATCAATGCTTTTCCCACTTACCTATGGTTATATCAAGTGTCACTCGTATAAGGTATTTCTTCAAAATGATCAAAAGCTAGTATTTTTTGTATTTAAATCGCTTTACTGAGCAATTACGGGCCTTTCTGCAGATAGATGTTATTAGCTAGCTGTAGTTAGTTTTCCCCTCCATGTCTTGGATAATTGGTGCTACACACAAATGTTCAAGATTATTTCTCCATTTGCAATTACGTATTTACGTAATTTGCTACAACAATGCATTAATTTCAAGGCTGTAAGCGCACGAAACACTAAATCTTTCCAAGATTACAAAAGGAAATAAGAAAACTAAGAAAGATGCTCTTTCCTTAAGGAAGTTGATTCCAGATCAACTGAGAAACGCAGAACTGTAAAATGGGAAAACGAAATTTTAACTGGCACATATTTCTAGAGCCGGATACGGTCGCTAAGAAATACGTTCAGAAACAAACACGCGAGAAAAAGCTGGAGATATCGACGAGGTTTTGTTTAAATTCCAGTCAGAGTGAAATCGGAAATGAATATTTTGATATTCCGATTTTAGAAACCCTTCATTGTCCAGTCGGAAAGCTTAAGTAAGGCAAAAGGAGGGAATACGTTTTATGATGTCGCTTAATTCGATGTATTTTTATCCACTGTGCATTCGTTTGCTACTAATTACCCCTAGTAAGGGCCATGTACTCTATAAATCCCGGTTGTGTATAAAATTGTCAATCACACCATCTCGTGATTCCAATGAAATGATATAGGTTCTTTGGTGTCGCCATGTATTGCGGCTCTGAATTTCAGCCAAGGCGTGTTTAAGTAGTAGATTACAGAAGTTGCGTAATTAGTCAGGAGCGGGCAATATACTTGATAATCAAAGCCCCTCGTGCAAATATAACGGCTGGTTGGGCATTGAAGTGATACGACACACCGCACGTTTATGATAAGGGTAAAAAAAACCGGAAATATCTCAATCCACATGACATGAATCTCAAAAGCGGACATATTTCCACGTGTCATTGTTTTGGCATCCCAACCTATGTTTTCTTTTTTGTTTTCATCGCTTATCCGGCGTATTCATGTAACAAAGCATTTGAAAATTACAAGTTACAGAAATTGAGCAAGCGTTTCTCCTTAAAAATTGCGTGTAACTGAAAACTCGATCGCTTTCCGCTCAGATATCCGCGCGTATTGAAAGCAATACCTCCAAATCTGAAGTAGCCATGACCAGAATCTATTTTCTCTTTACAACATCAATACAAAATCTAAAAATAAGGTTGTGAGGAAAAAAAGACTTATCAACTAAGCGCATTGTAACCACAAGACTTCAATATAGATCTTCATCTGATCCTACAATACTCTTCAGGGCTTTCTCCTAAAACGGCAAATAGCGGAACGCTCTGAGTTACTCAACTTGACGATTGTTTTTAATTAACGCTTTCTAACTACACTTCGTACACGGATATTCCTTGTGTCAGCAATCAGAAGATTTAGCTTCAACATAAATATAATTTATAACTACGTGCAAATGAAAATTAATTAGCCATTCCGTGTAAATGTGCAACTAATTTTATTAGATAAAAACGATATGTATGTGGACTGGGTGATATCAGAAGTTATCTTATCTTTTTCAGCATATATGAGCTGCAGGAACGCTCCAGAATTTAATCACGATATTCTGCATTTTTTTCGTTTCATTTATCTGTTTTCTCTTTTAGCTTTGTCACATACCAAAGCTTAGATTATGAAGGCAGTAAGGCACAGAAGCACTGTATAATGTTGAAACAATCTCACTTTTTATTCTCTCAGCGTAAGAAAAGCTGGAATTTTCAGTATAAGAAAACCTGGAACTGTATTAAAGTGGAAGATTCCACTTTAATGATGTAGAAAAAAGTATGTGGTGTAGATCACAATTTTAATTGCAGTTTGTACGTGCTTGTCAACCAAACGGATAACTAATTTGAAAACCTTTCAATAATTTATCAGCTATGTTTAATTTAATTCGTTTACAACAATTTGTTTAGAACGTGACATTCCTCAAGGAATAAAGTCAACTATCTTTTATTCAACCGAGAGTAACACTTGTCGGTTGGTTTGCACGGTTCGACGTGACCAAGAAATCAGGGATATTCGTTTTCCTTTATTTATTTATTTATTTATTTATTTATTTATTATAATTATTATTTTTTTTTGCGGTGTTCTGTACGACAACAAACCAAACGTTTTCTCCGATGTTTTCCAGAACTCTCGCCTTTTACCTTCGGTTCCGGGAATGCGTTGACTGGGAGTGGCTCTCGTATTCCTCCGCGCCGGGCAACGAGCTGGTTTGATTGCAAAGTTACCTGTACTCGATCGCAACACAAGTCCCAGTGACGTTTGAATAAAAATTGTACGAGAAACAGAAATTGAAACCAGTGGATAACAGCCGCTAGTTTTACTCAAATGACAACAATTCGTCGTCCTTATTCTGGCTTTTCTTTTCTTTTTTTTTATACAGTTGTCACCATAAATGGCTTTGACAATTTTAAGTACCCTCTGATCGACTTCCTTTATTTATTTCAAGAAAAATTTAAACCATTTTTACCTGAATAAAATCTATTCTTCCTATATTTGAGGCCAAGTTCAACGCTCAAGGACGTGATAATCTTAAATTTGCATGTGAAACGGGAGTTTATTCGGGGCAATATTGTGAGAATTTAAGAGGTGATGAACTAGTTAATACCTCAGTAGATTCCAAAACGAAATTAAACCATTTCACAACTTTTTCTCCGTTAAAATGCTGGTATATGGTCAGTCTGAATATGTGAACTCATGTAATATGCTTGTGGTTGTATAGTTTCAAAGCCATTCTGGGTTGCAAACTTGCGATTATAGACATCAGTAGTCACCAGACAAGGCTTAAAAGCACAGAAGTTGAAGTTATTTCAAGTTAGGTTTCACGCCTGTGTATTTCTTCTAAAACTAGAGAGAGTTGCCTATACAGATAGATGTTCGTCATCATTGCACAGAATACCCCGTTGAATTCGGTGTGCGTAACAAATATAATAATCAAATGCATATTCCAATATTCCAGAGGTTCGTGATATGAAATGATTACATTTTGAGCTTCTGACGCAAGTTTAAAAATAACGTATAACGTGGTTAACTTGAAATATTTGTGGTGTACAGCCAACATAAAATAAGACAAAGTTTGCCATACTGAGAGTAGAAAACCACACAGACAATATTTGTTTTAAAAAGTGAGAGGTACATACGTACTTCAGTCCCTTTTTTCTCCCCCACACACTGCACGAAATAGAAAATTTACCTTAAACTCGCCGTACAAGTTCCTTGATAAATAGGTATAACCATGTTACATGAAAGTAAAGGTCAGCAAATTGTTAGCGTTACCACGACTTAAGGTCCGATAATAAAACGCAAACTTGCGCAAAGTTGGACTAAAACGTTTTGTAAAGAAGTGTAAACTGTATTTGCGTATAGCTTTAAGGGAGCATTGAGGGAACTTTACGAAACAGTAAAGTTGCCCAGTTACTTGCTGTGGCGCGCCTGCATAAAAGAACCATTTTAGTAATGACTTACTAAATGCAATGCATTTTTGACCAGTAATTTTGTTTCCCTCTTTACAATTTTGATAAAATAAACAAACACCCTCCAGACTGAAGATCCTCTCATGTTGCTAATGCTTCTATTGTACTTTTTAAGGATATGTATGCAGGTAAAAAGGCAGCTCCAAACAAAATGAGTGGCTTTTAATTAACACTGTACAGGCAAATTATGTTATGTGTTAAATATATATTATGCGCAAATGACGGCTTTTTATCTCTTATGATAGTGTGCATCACTTCCCATTCGCATTTTTTGCTTTCGCCATTGCGTCAAGAGGTCAGAATATCTATCTCAAAATACGACAGTTGCACGGTATTTTCGATCTGGGTGGTAAAAAATATTCTCAGCGGCAGTCAACGAGATAAATGAAGGTAGAGATTAAGAAATTATTTTGTCACAGTTTGGTCCTCGTCGTTTCAAGGCTTTTTAAGCATTTTTTTCTTCAGTAGCCCAACGCACTGCTAGCCTTTTCTGTCAACCGACCCTAGTGATACTTAGCTGAATACCAGAACGGGATCTAAATTCCCCAATTTACGAACAGCTGCTGAATACTTTTGGATTTTTCGTGTCCGAAATTTTTTATTTTTATTTTTGTTGATTCCTTCGAAAACAAATTAATTGACTTTTCCATGGCACGAAGGTTCGAGGTGACATTTCACAAAAGAAAACTCTAGCTTTTCGACAATTTCATACGAACATTTGAGACAAGGCCTTCTCAACAAATAGTTTTGTTTGATTTACCGAAACAGATCCGTTGGAGGGCAAGGATTTTCCTGTTCCAGAATTTGATGGATTTTTAGACATAACCATTTATTGAAAACTGAACTTAATGGAAAATCGCGCAATATTACCACTGCTAAAACCGTCTGCCAAATACGTGGGTTTTAACGTTTTATTGTCTGTGAATATTAACAAACTTCTAGTTATTCCACGTTCAACTGAATTCCCTGAATTCAAAGATGTATATATTTCTCGCGCCACGTAATATCTAAAATCACAGGTGTCGGGCCTTAAACCTTAAAAAAATATATATAAATAAAAAAAGTAACACGTCTCAAAACTCACGAACAAGAATCCTGAACAATATTATCGATTTTTTCTCGATTTAGAACGTGGAGCCTCAAAGGGTCCATGTGGTAAAACCTGCGGCCGGCATTTGGGCTACGTTGACCAACAGGAAAACCACAAACAAGATTTTAGATAAATATGTGCAGAGCGACGAGTCTCCTATTCCCACCAAGCACAGCCGGATAGCATTCAAATCGTATGTCAGTGATAATGCCTCTAGCATTATATATTACTTGCATGTTTTGATATTCTAGCTTAGGAGTACGTTCGGGCAGAGCAGATTCTTTCAGTGTTCATTCGGTTCAAGTATTCGTGTTGGTATTAACATCTTGCACTTACATGTTTGTACTTGAAAATCATGCATATCATTATGTTCAATCGCGTCTTCCTGATACCCTGCCGCAAAAGTTTAGGCTGAATTTTTTTTAGTCCTGTCTCAATTTTTCGATGATTACGCAACGTTAGTATTGGTGTCTAGTGTAAATTGCTATATATAATAATGTACAACCCCTAATTCTTTTTCTATCTTGCCGCAAATGCCAAAATTAAGTTTAGGCCAAATCGCTAAATTCTGTTGGCCAGGTTGTCAGCACTATAAATAACCATTTGCACGGTGTAAAAAAAGAAGAATTTTAGACAGTATAAATAACTATAGAACAGATAAATTAGGCAAAAAGTCTTTTTTAAAGTCAGTTTAAAACGTTCTACACTTGCCTATTAATTTTGTTGACAACTATTTTCAGGTTAAAACTCGTCAACAATGTCTTTACGACAATTAATGACAACTATTAGGGACAATCATTTCTACCTTAATAACGTCTATATAATGTATTTGATTGTCTGCTTTGTGATTTGAAAAGCGAATTTTATTTTTGAAAAGGCGACAACTAAAGAAGAAAACAAAAAAAACAAAAACGATACGAAACTTTAGTCTCATCATTGTCTGCTTTTGCTGTCCTTGTTCGTTAGTACATTTGGGTTCCTTTGGTACATTCCATGGCAATAAACTGCCTCTAAAAGTGTAACACAGACAAATATTCAGGGAGCACAAGTTATATTAAACTATTGCATTAGTGGCGCAGTATATTTGTCTTTTATGTAATACTAAATTTCACGAGCAAAATCCTCATCTATTTAAGGCTGAGAAGATGTGTGTAATCATATAAAATATCTAGCATTTAAGCAAGTCAGTCAGTATAAATAATTACACCATTTTTGAGTGGTTTGTTTTGCCGAAGTCTCAGTCGTAGAGTGCTTTAAGTATGCAATTAATCTTATGTCGAAACAAAAAATCGTCAGACATTTTAAATATAACAGGACCCCCTTGGAGAAATGCAATGAATTGAAGCCGTCGTTAAAGCTAATCCGGGGTTAAAATTAACAAGCCATCCAAGGTAGAGGCCGATATTAATTCTGAACAAATTTCAATTTCAATTGTAACTCCAATTCCTACAATGAACCTCAATTCTTTTCGGAATTTGAAGACCAGAGCCGGTTTGTCAATTTATCGCAGATTGTTAGGTGTCACTGGGGCGGCGAAAGGAGTAAGGAGGGCTTGAGACCTTGGGCGAAATTAGATTAGTTTGTGGTTCCCTGCTCGCGTGAACCACGAAAGGCTTCACGCACGTGAGGCACGTGCCCCAAATGTCCCCAGGTTAATCTACTACTGGTTGAAAACCCGTTACGGAAGTCCTTTTTTTAATTTTTTTTTTGACTTGAACACGATAAATCCACTGAAAGAACAGTTCGCTATTACCACCGTACAGGAAGTTTAACTTCTGCGGATGAAATACTTAAGTGAAGTGAGTGTGACCACTCAAATGAAGGCTAACACAGAGTTTGAAGTGTTGTTGTGTATTACGCTTTTTTATTATATAGACAAGAGTGTTTTAGTGGAAAATATACCACTCATAAAGTTCATACGAAACTACATCCGGGACTCGAGTGGCGTATTTTCCATATCCTCACTAGTTAGGATATCGCTGACGTCATTTCCCGCTTTTACACTGTCTTTTGTGCAAAAACACTCTGTCTATATAATAAAAAGAAAATTACACGGCGGGTTGAAGATATGAATTTTATTTTCTCGTGGTAAAAAACAAGTTTTTACTCACTCGCGCAAAGGCCCCGCAAACTATTGATTCTGCGGGTGAAATTCCGAGGTTTGACCATTCAAATGAAAGCTCTGGAACATGATATACCACCATGCGGCCCCACTGACGCAACACTACATGACTACCGTCAACAAAGTCGCGCGAGCTGACGTGTGTAGGACGGGTTGATGTGAGTTGTACATGGCGGTTTCTACTTTTGATTTTTTCAAAGAAATCCCAAAGCCTAACCATTCAAATCAAGCTTTTGTCATGAAGCTTCATGAGCAGTGCAATCTCTGGAATGTTTTTTGTCATGCTGTGTAATGTGGCTTTAAGTGTTGAGTCTGAATAAAATACTAAATTGCGACCACAAAAATGAAAGGTACTGAGAAGTACATTCCTGTGGTGCTGTTTATTGTTACGTGTAAGATGGCTCTAACGTTCGAGTCTGTGAATGAAATATATAACGTGGTCATAAAAGTAAAGGTCGTTTAACACTTATTTCCTATTGTGCAAGAAAGTTCTTTCTTTACAGTCTTTTGGAAATACTTCATTGCGACTACAAAAATGAAAGCGATTGTCTACTACTTCGCTGGTATTCTAAGCGAAACAATTGCACTTAAAAGGAAAATGCTTATTTCTCCCGATTTAACAGCCGTACGTGTTTCTCTTGGACGATACGTGCGTTGATGTGTGTGCGTATGCATACCAAGTTTAAGAATATCTCTTTTTTTTTTCGCTCCTATTTTCAGGCTTTGCGTTGAGCGTCTGATATTGTACATGTCTAATAAATATTTTGTATTTCAGAATACCTTTCTATTTCAAGACATTTAGTCCTTTTCGCTTCGGTCTGAAAATGAGAGAAAAAGCTCCAAGACTAAACAGCAGAAGAGTTTATACGGCAAGATTCTTTGAATAGCCACCGATAGATTTTTTTCTTAGCAAATTAAACATGGTGATGACATCGTGTTATCGTTCTCGCCTTAATTTTGTTAGTCTATTTCCACACCCTAATATAAAAGAGCCAGTGACTTATGGAGCTTAAAAGCACTATTGATATCAAGAGTACCAGTAAACTGGAACTTCTCTCCACATACACCTTCCGTGATCACACGTTTACTAAAGAAGACGCCGTCGATTTTTTATATAGAATGTTAAATGTCTATAACAAAGCAAAATAGCTAGAGTAAGTACCGTTATAGTTAACTGTAGTGATTTAATGGTTGGATATAAGTGGTTGGTTTGCAAGCTGTCAAGGTTGAAGTGCCTCGTTTACTTCAAGAAGACAAATGACGCATTACTGAGTAATGCCTCTCGACACTAAGAATATTGTTTCAGTGTGTGTCATAACTGAAATGTTTTCAAGTCAAAATGAGCGATTAAAACGGTTATAAAAATTTAGCTTTAATCCCTTTAATCGGATTCTCTGATTTTGTCTTTGTCTTCCCATCCTTTTGACAAATTAAACAGACAGTTTCTGACTTATTTCATGACTTAGCTTCTTAGACGTCTTCGACAATGTTAACTGCACGATTAACAGGAAGATGTTAGATCACGCCACATCATGAACCTAGTCAATGACTTGGCTCGCCACAAATTTCCCTGTGGCGTTGTGGTTAGAGCATGAGTGTCGATGACTGGGAGCTCATGGCCTGGTTGGACTTTGATTTCCTCCTCTGTAGTCTCAAGCTTGAGATAAAATGGATATAACTCATAAATCTGCCAAACGATAAGCTAAATCATGAAAGTGCCAGTTGTTAAATTGTTTCTCCTCGTCCCAGATTGAACTGTTAGGTTTTGACAGCGTTTATTTCTTTTCTGCATTTTTTGTTATTTTCATAATGCTTAAATATGGTCAAATAAGGTAGTAAGGATAGTTAGAATCCTCATTTCATTATCACATCTCGTAAAAATTGGAAATATTTTTAGTAAAAAGGTAGTATCCTTCCTGAAATTTCTTTAATTATAAAACAAATTGTTCTAATTGTTATAAGTAATTTTTGTTAAAGGGTAAGTCTTTGTCTAAGCACTTAATGCATAAAATCAGTGTCACGAAACAAACCAAAAAAAGAACTAGCCAGAGACTTGAACTTAAGAATTTTTAAACAGTTTGGTTTTGTTTCCGAATCGCTCGGTATGTTAACGATATTAGTTCTCTTCTCAACTTCTTTAACCCTATTCAGACCGGGCTATTTTTGCTCTTGTGGGACCCGAGAGTATTAAGGCTATGACAACGCAACTTAAAGGACAAATAGTATGTCCAAAAATGTTTCCATTGGGGTCCGCAAAATCAGCTGATGACGTCATGTGACGTCACAATAACGTTTTGTTCTCAAACGGTGGCCGTCTTGGATCCGCCCTCTTGGATTTCTTGATTTTTCCAAAACCTTCAAAAACCGCCAAAATTGATCAAGAAGTGATCAAAATCAATAAATTAACACGGAAATGATCTAAAAACTTAAAATTTACTTCAAAAAAGTAATGATTTGTGATTAAAAAGAGGGAAATTCAGAATTCTGAAAAAAATCGCTTGTCAAAAAGTGGTTGCCATGGTAACGTCAAACTTAATAGACTAAGATTTGCTATCCCAAATTGTTCCTAGTTAAATTTTAGGAAAAGTCACCAAGTTTGGTGACCAAGTTCCGTTTCATAAAAGAATCATTTACAAAATGCTTAGATCCATATCTACGAAATTTGAAGTTAAAGTTCTGACTTGTTCTCATTAATTTTTAAGAATTCCAAACTTTTCATGAATCATTGTGGTAAGATATTTCTTTACACGTCCAACTTTTTTCCAGTAATTTAGAAACAATCAGCCCCCCAAAGATCATTTAGTATATATAAAAACTGCGATATTACAGGGATATTTTCTTGGTCAAGCTATGTAGCTAAAAATATAGTCTATTTGTTCTGCGTACTAATTACGCTATAGATCACCAATTTGTCAAGGATGAAGAAAAAGTCTCTGGTTCTCAGAGCTTAATTTATAGTCTCTAGTCACTTAATTTCTAGTCATTTGCACCTACCTTAGAGAAAATCCTTATGCGTGATTATTCAAATGAAAGCTATTGAACACTACTTTAATGTAGTGTTTTATGTTTTAAAGATTTGTTTTTCAAAGCAAATCCAAATTTCAGTCGTTACATGGTCACCTGAGCGTTAAATGACCTCTTAAGAAAATTAGTTACTTTGTAACGACCGTACTGTGTATTGAAAAAATTAACAATATGAATATCACAATACACATTGTTACTATAAACAGTATCAAAATAAACAGTATCACTAAGTAAGGAGTATGACTAAGGAGTGTTACTAAGTATTAATAAGTAGTTACTAAGTATAGTAGGTGAGTATTAGTCAGTATTGTAATAAATATAAACAAAGTAAACGGTCGTATCACTAAGTTAGAGCGATATTTCGCTAGTTTTTGTTGACGATGGTTTAATCAAGGCGATTATCTTAATTGCGACTTCTAAAATGTTCCATCAAACACAGCGGATTTTAACTAGCTTTGAAACAAATCTTTGCCATAGAGTGAATACCTCCGTCTAGTGAAACTATTTGTTACCCCCGTAATAGATGCTAGCCAGTATCTGAATTCACTTTATACAAGTCACCGTGTATCCTTTATTAAAACCGTGAGGGGTCTATCACTTGTTACATTTTTCAAAGTCAAATTTTGGTGTATAAATAACTTGCATGCTTTGAAAGACGTCCTCTAGTAATAGTAAAGGGAATACGTAAAGCCTCATGTGAATAACGTAAATTAAAATCAAAGACTTAACCGACATAAAGGAGTTGCGTCAAAATGCGTCATAGTTAGTTATTTTGTAACATGATAGTTAATCTGGAAAGTAATAGTCTATTTAGGTGACGGAAAAATGTGAAACATGGCAAGGGGGTTTGTAGAGAAGGAGGAGCGACAGTGGAATCCCGATATAACGAACTCCTATGTAGCGAAGACCCGGTATAACGAACTCCTATGTAACGAAGACCCCGGTATAACGAACTCCTATGTAACGAAGACTCCGGTATAACGAACTCCTATGTAACGAAGACTCCGGTATAACGAACTCCTATGTAACGAAGACCCCGGTATAACGAACTCCTATGTAACGAAGACCCCGGTATAACGAACTCCTATGTAACGAAGACCCCGGTATAACGAACCATATTCTTCAGACCGGTAATAGTAAAATGTATGGAAAAGAAGCCGATATAACGAACCCCCGTTATAACGAACACATTTTGCCAGTCCCTTGGCACGTTATATTGGAGTTCCACTGCACTCATTTGCCAGATGCTTATTTTAATATTTGTTAGGTGCTTAGGAAGTGTGGGAGAGGAGGGAGGGGCTTGAGGGGCTCAACAGGGAGGGCTAAACAGGGCAAATGAGTTAGCACGCTGCCGACCGGATCAGGATCGTTTATTGCTCCAGATTTGCTCCAGATTTGCTCCAGATTTGCAAAACTAGTAATGAAACCAACCCATGTCACTCAGTTATGTCAGTTGGGAGAGAGTATCTGTGGGGCTTAGGACTATAATAAATATAGGGGTGCAAATGTTGGGGGATGCGGGGATGGCGCAGTGGTGAGAGTACTTGCCTTCCACCAATGTGGCCCGGGTTCCCGGTCCCGCTGTCATACGTGGGCTGAGTTTGTTGTTGGTTCTCGTCCCTACTCCGAGGGTTCTCCTGTTTTCCTCCCTCCATAAAAAACCAACATTTCCAAATTTCAATTCCACCTGCCTGTAAAGCGCATTTGATTATATTCACATAGAAAATGCGCTATACTAGTTCTAAATTATTAATTATTGAAAATTCTGAAAATATATGCAACCTTCATCATTTCTTAGATCACTGCCCAGCCTCGGTTCATCCATTGGAAGGAAGGTGTAAAATCGACTGTTTTTCGGATACAGATTGTGAGCGATGGCAATACTGCTGCAAAACAGGATGCTGGCGAACATGCGGTGAGAACTTACATAATTATGCGATTTTATGACCTCGTATGTTATGTAAAGGAAAACGTAAATTTGGAAGCGTGGTTCTTGGCCGGACTATTGATTTGATGGTCAGAGATTCTAGTCCTGGCCTCTGTCACCATTTTGCTTTCTCGGACAAGAAACTTTGCTGCACATTGTCCTTTCATCTAGATACAAAAATTGGTACCAGCGAATTGAAAGGAAAAGGGGAAATAGTGTTTGAGTGAGGTAACCCTGTGATGGACTAGGGGGACCAGGGGAACTAGAAATACTCTGAAAATTCCCCCGCAGATCACTGTAACATGCCTTGTATCCCTGATTTCAGCCAGGAAGTGACCAAAACAAATGTACGTAAGGGGCACCCACTTTGTTAAGGCGTAGGTAAACATACAAAGCACCACCTATCTGATGGACATGGATAAAATTTACTCTTAAAATTCGAGTCATTAGTATTCTATGAAAAGTGGAATGGCGATTATTCACAAAACTGAAATTCTGGGTCCTCCCAACGGGAGTCAAATCCGAGTTGAAAAAGGCAAACCGGCACCCGAAAGGTCAAAAATTCTGTTGGTAAGAAGCATGCATTGCTATTAAATCAAACATAGGGAAGTGTGAAACTTTGTCTCAGTTTTTTACCTCAAAGAAGTGGAATATGAGGGAGGGGGCTACAGAAAGAGACCGGCCAACATCCTTTTGTAGTGTGGTTAGTCCTGCCCGAGTTTTGACTGTTTTTCTAACATCTATCCCTGTTTGCCTTGTTAGCAAATTACACGTTATGTCAGCTACAAAAAATTGAGGCGTCGATATCGAGAAGCAGTTTCACGCCCTCGTGCAATGCAGACGGCAGCTTCAGGGAAATCCAGTGCAGCATGACTCCAACGATAAGATGCTGGAAAGTAGACAGGGAAGGCAGGAAAATTCAGAATATTGATGTTACCATCAATTATAACGCTCATCCTCGACAACCAATGGCAGCAAAAGAAAAGAGAATTGGGCAATTTTCTGATATGGAGGACGAAGAGATAGGTAATGTATTATACTGAAAAAGCAACAAGCACTATAAGAAAGTACTTTTGAATAGCTTTCATCTGATTGGTGCAAGAGAAGGATTACTTCAACAAACTGAAAAGCTAGCATCACCTTGTGCAGCATAACAAACAGCACCATAGGAAAAACCCACAGACTGAAAAGACTTGAGCCACCATGGTGAGTACAGTAAACAGCACCACAGGAATACCCGTGCCCAGTAGCTTTCATTTAGAAGGTAACACGTAAGAACTTCCTCCGATCCACAGAACAAAAAGTTTAAGGTGATCTATTAATTTATACAAACGAAAGAGGAAACGATTTTTATTTTGAATTTGTACATTTGATCCTTTATGCAATCACGAACCTTGTCATCTGGCCTGGGCCAAAAGATGGCTTAGCTGTTCTCTCAAACTGCAACTGACTCTCATGACCAACAGTCGTATTAAATGCAAAATGTGCCTAGTAATAACGGTTTGATAGCTTTAAGGCGGTAGAGCGGGTTTCGGACCCCTGTCGGGCCTCGGGTAAAATCCTGTTGGCTGCAGTCTTTAACTTTTGTCTCAGTTCAAATGTTCGCGTCATTGGGCGGTGATGTCAAGCCGTTGACTTTATCTCCTACACCCGACCATACTAAAATGGCGGGGGAAGTTAAAGAGTCCACTTAACTGTTCTGAAAAGCAGAGACTTAGAGTGTTTCCCATTTACAACAAAAAAAAAACCGAAATTTCGGTTGGAACTGGTAAGGCTATTTTGGTTTTCCCGACCGGAAAATGTCCAAAATGAACAGAACGTCTTAAGAGGTACTCCAAAATTCCTAAACGGAATATCCCAACGGCAAATTGTGTTCCATTTGCTTGTTTCTACCAGTTTCAGGTCCTGCGCCCGCCAATAGTCAGACTAGTTCCAGACTCTCTTTAAATTAATCTGAATTGCACAAATGGCACCTGCTAATCTTGGACGGAATTTCCCATGCGGAAGGTTTTGCTTACCATTTGCACAAACCGTAGACCAACTGGTTTTCCCCTGTAAATGGTAAACAACCTGTATTGTAGTGTGGCCCGATTGCTAATCCACACAAAAATCTTCAAGTTGCAAAGGTGGGCTGCAAATGGTAGGGAAAAGGCATCACGGAAATTAGTGCAGGAAACCAGAGTGGCAAGTGATCGACGCCAGAGATTTGTGGCGCCCTCATAGGCCCCTTTACGTCCCCAAACTAGAGACACGATCACCAAGAAGGTTCACGTGGTCTTTACTTGCTAAATTAACGTGTTTGTTTTTTTTTTTTTTTGTTTTCAGACGAGAACAACAGACCACAAGAAAAGACCAAATGCCAGAGATCACGTGAACGCAGACTTCTGAAAAGAAAAGTACGCCCAAATGCTTTCGTACCCAGATGCAAGGCAAACGGTGAGTTTAAAGCAACACAATGCCACAAACGAACCAAGTACTGCTGGTGCGTCGATGGGGATGGAAAACAGATTCCAGAAACCAGAGTGAGGTACAGGAAACCCAACTGCAAGACAGGTAAGTTAATGGCATTTACTGATTCCCCCCTAGAAAATATGTTAGCAACTGAACCAGTTGTTTCGTTTATGGATTTCAGTAAGATTACCAATCTATTGTTGTATTATAAAGGAGGAGGCGCGGTGAGTTGTTATGGCGCACGGTTCCCTCCTTCGCCAACCGTCCTCTCCGTGCACCCTCGTTCTTCTAGTCTAAGACAGCATGTTGTCTGGAGATCTGTGATAATGAAGGAGTACACCATAATAACAAAAAAAAAGTAGCCGAACAACCGCCTAACCTTAACTCTAAAACAAACACAGCGAAAGAGGAAAGACACTTATCAGACCACTAACCAGACAAGAGCAACGAATTCCTATGGTCGCGCATTCTTTGAAGGAATAGAGAGCTTAAAAGCAACTACGATGGTGATCTAAACAAGAACGACACAAAAACAAAAGTTACAGTAAACTAACATGACTCTGCTTGCACATTTATAACTGCGTCGTAGTACATTTCAGTGCCGTTTTCTGCACAACTGTGCCCTGAAATGATCAAATGAATACGAGACAGGGAATTTTCTTTTTCCTGTAAATTATGAACTTGAACTGCACAGGAGAAGGTGATCGTCAATTTACTCTTTTTGTGACGTTACCGCTGGCGCCGTCGTCGCGGCTGTTTAAGTTGCCTAATAATACACGTTAATGTTTTCTTTAGCTTCAAACGACTGTGGAAGGCGCTTCCTGTTGTACTCCAACATACGGCGCTCGCGAAGGATTGTAGGTGGCCGCGAGAGTTTTCCAAATTCGTGGCCGTGGATGGTCGCTCTTTTCTTCAACGGAACAAAGCTAAGCTGCGGAGGATCCCTCATCAAACCTTCCTGGGTCATTACTGCTGCTCACTGTTTTAGTAAGTTATGTACCAATACTGCTTTTATAGTGCTGCATTCTTCCTCCAGTCATTGTTCTCAGCTTTGCTTAATAGTAGGGGAAGATCGGAGTCATGAACGGCACAGAGTGCATGCCACTGGCGAATAGAGCGATTCTTCCGTCCGACATCTTGTGAAAACACGTGGACAGACTAAAACTGTTTTTTTTTGTGTTAAGCTAGGACGACTGGCGTTAAGTAAAGTGGGCTTTCTGAGTTCCCACGAAAGAACGAACCCGTAAATGCTGACTAACAGTACAATTAATACCCAATCCAAGAAGTGATTCTGATTGGTTGAAGTAACATTATGTCAATCAGGTGTTACTGCTATTATGATATTCTACATCATGCTTATGGTTTCCATCTGTTTTGATAGTTCATTGGGAGTCACCTCTCCCGTGTTCGTCAATTATCAGTGACTATCAGCCCATAGAAAAACCCCACCCTTTATTATACCCAGTTCCTGGAATAAAACGCACTAACAGTGCGCCATGGTAGTTGTACTCAACATGACCTGGCTATGGCCAATTTTACGTTCGTAAAATAAAAAAAATGGAGTAATTCAGTTTCGGAGACCTAGAAAATTAATGTTTTAGATGTAAACTGTAAGAAGACTCGTTCGCACACTCATCTTGGATTCCGTATGTTGAATAACTACCATAATGTATTGCAGTTTTGTTTAAAAGAAGGGACTAGGCATTTTAAAAGCTACTTATTATTCCGCCTGCGAGATAAACGATCTAAACATGTTAATTGGTTTTAAACTGTTTTTGATTTGCTCTCTTCTTAGGTGAAACCACGTCGAAGAATCCGGCAGATTGGGAAGTTCGTATTGGAGAGCATTCATTTAGGACTGTAGAGGGGAAAGAAAAAAAGCTTAACATCAGACAAATAATCATTCATCCGAATTACCGGCCGAGTAACACTTCTCACCCCGGAGACAATGACATAGGTATGACTTCGTCCTGTTACGAGGTTAGATAAGCATTCTCAGATAATCAGCTTCCAGTTGCCTTGGTAGATCAGCTGCCCAGAGCGTTGTATCGGCATGGAAAGGTCGTGAGTTCAAATTCCATCAAAGGCTAATTTTTTCACCCTTTATTCTCAACTGCTCAAGTCGCTGGCGTTATTAAGAGGATCTTTTGCTCATAAAATGTTTCATCGGCAGTTCGTCATGTTCACTTAATGATCATTTTATGTATTCACTTCATTTACCCATCATCAACGGCATAACACGGACTCGCAATTCGCCAGCTTGATAACTCAGTTGGGCTGAGCGTCCCAGTGTCGCGAAGTCAGTGGTTCATATCCTGTAGAAACTCGAACTTCTTTGTGGTTTCTTTGCACCAGAGACACTCATTGTCAATCTAAATTTGTATCAAAATCCAGTGTTCTTATCGAAATATTTTCCACTCAGCTCTAGTGCGTCTGTCCAGTTCAGTGAAGTTTGGACGTCATATCAATCAGATCTGCCTGCCTCACAGCTTCTCCTACTTCAGTCCCGGTAAACGCTGCATTGTCACCGGCTGGGGTCACACATCCTGGAAAGGAAATTCGTCTCATGTGTTGAGAGAGGCCTGGATCGATCTGGTGTCGAAACCAGCCTGCAATTCTGAGAGGTCAGTAGTTTACGTCAAAGAGTACCATGTTAGATTCCAGATTGGTACCGGACAACCCTGAAGTAGACGAGTGGGACTTTTCTTCTGGTATTATCTCGGGTATTGCTTTGCTCGGGTATTGCGGGTATCTCGGGAAGACGCTTTACTTCCAGTATGTTTGTTCCTACACAAGCATCTAATTTTCTACCTGTTCGGAAACATCGCATTGAAAATACTTTAGGTGCTCCACTTAATATTTAAACAGACCTAAGAAAATACTTCGTGCGTTACAAGCGTTTTACGTTCCGGTGTGTTTTGACAGCTTACTCGAACGATCGGCCTGTGCCAACTACACAGCCAATAAAAAGGACTGCAGTGGACTCCCGTTATCTCGAACTCGTAAAGGAAACAAGAAATTGTTCGAGACAGCCAGTAGTAAAAAATGCTATGCTACACTCTCCAAGAGAAAAGGTTTTGAGTTCGAGATAGCGAGGCATTTGAGATAGCTGGGCCGGAGATCGTGATAATGGGGGTCCATTGACTTAACTGCATAAAGGTAGCATGGTACATGCTGGAATAAGTCGATAATAAGGTATCATAATCATCAGATCGAGAATCGGATATCGTAACTCAAGGCTTGGAGAAACCTTCAGACATGCGCATGAATGTATGGGAAATCCAGGATAAGGTACACTGATGTATAATTCCACTTTTGCGATTTCTATTTGTCTTAGCTCGTACAACGGAACAATAGGACCACACTTCCTGTGTGCGGGATACAAGGAAGGCGGCACTGACGCATGCTATTACGACAGCGGAGGACCGCTGGCCTGTCCAATATCTGATGGACGTTGGATTCTTGCAGGCATTGTGAGCTGGGGCGAGAGATGCGCACTACCTCACAAGTACGGAGTTTACACGAATGTTTACCAGTACACACAGTGGATGAGACGAGCTATGAAACTGGATAGATAAAAAGTTAAGAGCATTGCTGAGCAGTATTTAAGGGGGCTAGCTTTCGCTGTTTTGGGCGATTCTTGCCTTAGCTCTAACTAGTGCGAGATCTATGATGAAAATGAAGAGGAAAGCCGTTCATTGAAGACTTCTCGGATCATGGAAGGAGGATTCCAACATCGCAGAGAACGTTTTCAAACAAATTGTTCAAATTTTGATAGAGCGGAGTTCAAATAGCTCAGGCCAACCACAGCGGACGCTAACAACACAATGGACTAATCAGAACTCGTAATTCTTGCCACACAGCCAAAGGAAAATATCTCGTTCAATATTCAATGTGCATTCTTCTCACGTCTGCTACAGACACAGTCACCGTCAATTTACCATGTTCATAAGTGGTCCAGACTAAATTTAATTTAAATCGAAATTTATGCTCGTTTGTAACAGAATCGCCTAAAGAGTGAAAAAATCCCCTTTACTCTGAAACAAGAAGAAATGAGAGAATTTGGCTTGTTTGGAAAAGGATATCCAATACGTTGTCAAGGCTTTTGAAGCCACTATCATTGCTGTAAATAGCAAAATAAGTTAATATCTACAGAATGCTTGATAGTCAAGAATGAAAAAGGCAGTTAGTGATAATATATAAGTGAGGCAAATTGATATCAAATATCGAGATGTTTTGTCTTAGGACGCCATTGTTCAGCCCTGGCCGGCTGGACCGTTAGTTTGTAAATGGTACGTGATTACACGCGACAGTTCCACAAAACAGCTTTTAATTTATTCCTTTAAACCTTCTCTCTGGCGTTAAGTTAAAAATATTAAGTTTACACGTAAATGCCCGGGTCAAATGCAAGTTTTTCAAGACAAGACTTGTAGAGAATTTGCAATTGGCAAGAATACTTTAATTTCTTGCCATCAGTTTGCCAATATGTTTGGAAACTGTTTTCCCGACAATTATACCCGCCAACATGAGTTTGGCAACAGGAGTTCGCAAACTTTACTTTACCATGTGAACGCGCCTTAACGGGAATAACCAGCTCTCTTCTTCAACCGTGATTACAAAAAAGCACTGTAGCTAGTATCTGCGACAGAGTAGACAGCCTACACAATGACAAGCTGTAGGGTGTCGGTTGCTGTACAAATGGTGGCAACTGCACATCACATCTCACGTTCAGATTCGAACATTGATCCATTAGACTACTTTTGTTAAGCCGGCCAGACCTGAAAAACTTGAAGCGCCTTTGGTTTCATTGCGATTTTCATAATCATAGACTTGTATGTTCATATGTTTTCATTTCGTATGTTTTACTAGGACGGCCATACAGTATGCAGGATAAATGCAAGCATGAACGTTTTAACTTTTGCATTCATGGTTTTTCATTCAGAAGAAAGAAAAGATGGGTATGCCGAAAGCTGAAATAAAGCGTAAGGTGTGATTAGAAAGAAAGCTTTTTCTGTTGGTGGCAAAGTTGTTTTGTCAACTGTAAAACTGACAAGAATAGGGCCTCAAAGGATCCTGGGTATTTGTGGTTGCTTGGTAACGAAAAGCATATGCAAGGGAAACGCTGCCATGGCACTGAGTTAACTATCAGGCTCAGTACTTTCAGAAAGAGAAAGGACGTTTCACAAGCGCAGCGGAAAGAAAAAAAATTGTCGAAACTGAATGTGCATCGTTTCTGCGTTAGAACACACCTCTGTACTAAAACTCAGTTTAATTTTCAGATTTGGTAAAGATGGTTAAAGCACATTTATTTGTATTTTGTTGGTTCCTCAATCAGATTTATTTGATTACTTTATAGTAAATACCGTTGGTGCCGTCATTCATTCATTTATATGATGTAAGTATATATTTTTGCAAATAGTTGTGCAGACAAACGCTTTTCATCCAACAAATATTTGTGTTCGTCGTTTTAGTTAAGCCAAACATTCAAACAACTTTAGTTTTCCGTTTTTGAATACTGATAATTGATTCAGTTCATATAAAAGAAAAACTTGGCTGGTTATCAATTTAGAGCTCATAACGTTACCACCATAACTTGATACGGTGGAACCTCCGGCAAGTGGACACCCTTCATTTAAAAACACATTTATAAGTGTCCGCTTACGAAAGGAGGTCAGAAATGTCGTGTTTGTTCGTTGCTAGGATCACGATTAAATGTCCACCTATGGGAAGTCCCAGGGGGTTATTCCCATATAAAATTGACAGGGGTGCTCCTTGGACATTTTAAAAGGAATCCCTATAGGTACCAGAATCTCGCTTTCCACCCCCAAGAGGTAACAGTTCTAACAAATAGTTACCTTTCTAGTCATATTTTCCGGGCTTTTACTCATAAAGGTACCAAGATCATTCTAGCGGTTGTCATGGTAACAGGAGCATTCCCGTCATTATATATGGTAATTCCCCCATCCCTGGGCGGAAGGTGTCCGTTAGCGGTGGTTGAGCATAGACTGTTGTTAACTGTATAATTTTGTTTTGCTTAATCCAATAAATAAATTGCGGCGCGAAACGCTTCATAGTAAATGTTTAGCTGGATTGCGAATGTTGGCATAATGCAGTTGTTTTTTGTGGATTTCTTCAACAATAATTATTCTGTAAAGTAGTATGTCTGATTATTCAGAAAACACATGATGAAAGATGTACAATATATATTTCAGCTGGCGTTTATTTTGAGGTGTAAGTGATTCTTGTCTGATGCCATGTTGACTAGAGGGTATACAGCTGGAACCCCTAAAAACTGACAGTGGAATGTTTGCTTGAATGAGATAAAAGGATAGTTAATAAATGGGCGACATTTTAAATGACAACTGGTAATTAAGCACCAACGTTCAGATCCTCCCTCGAATGTCAGAACGCCGAAACACTCGTCGATTCCCTGACTGAGTATATAACTTGAAATTATAACAAATAAAATTAATCAAGCCTAATCTCTATAATGTTACTATTTATTTCTTTATTTCCGTGTTTGTTTGTTTGTTTTCATGTTACTCTATACATGTTAGAGCAAAAGGATCTAACGTATTTAGCTCGGACTACTGAATGATGCAGGTTTCGATTCAGTCATTGAAAACATGGCCTAAAGGAGGTCTGTAAGCACTCTTTTTCTCTTCTTTAGAAACAACAACTAAACATATGCATGCGCGAATATCAAGAAAACACTGTAAGGCAATGCATTATGATGTCAAACGTTACTGTTACCATATATTTTCTGTTCCTGGCCGTGTTTGCTTGGATAATCATTGATAGCCATTTCATTTGCTCTCCAACCTTTTCGGCTCATATTGTGTTAACATCGTGCCTCACCGGTGATTCGTTCACGCTCATCCTTCTCTCTGGTCTTCTGTAGCAGTAAAAATACAGGAAAATGTCAAAAAAATTTAAAAACCAAAACACTTAATTTGCATTTGTTGCTATCAAACAAGCAACCGGTCCAGTTATTTCAAAGCGCACCAGCTCGGCCCCATCGAAATTTTTATTTTCAGTACAATCGCTAAAGCTTGTGGTACCCGAATAAGTTATCGAAGGGAGGTGGGGGCGGGGGGGAGGGAGACTGACTGAGGGTGCATTCTTTTGAAATTATTCTGTCTATTCTTATTCCAGTTTAGGAATACAGAATACACGGAATTTCAATTTCGAAAAGAACGCTCCTTCTGAAAACGGATTACCCATTGCGGAGGTGACCTGAGAACTACTACTTTGTCTGTGGCCGCGTTGGATTTCCCGCCAAACATTACCCAATAGAACGCGCCCTGAGATTCCACTGTCCTCAACTAAGGGACTTCACGTGCCCCTTAAGAGTTAGCAGATCAAAAATCTTTTCATAGTCTCTTAGTAGAGGAAATACATTTTAATGTATTATTACGAATATTAAAATATTTGTCATTTCGTCGCGTAAGAGCAAAGGATGGTAGTTGAATCTCTGCCCCCCTCCCCTCCCCCGAAATAAAATACGAACATGTGACTTCTTTCATAACTTGAAGCTGCTAGTCCTATGCTATACTTACAACTACAAGTTCTTCCTTGAACAACACACACTTCGTCTACAGCAACAATACCGGTTAGATCTGAGGTTTTGATTCCTTCGATGTAAATCTGGAACAACAAATACTGGTTTTTCAGGGTCGGTTTTGCATCAACTGATCAACTGATTAGGGTGTCAAGGTGTTTTAAAACTCTAGGTCTCTGGGCTAAAAAGTCCAGGGCTCCAAGGCTCCAAGACAAAACTGACTGGGGTTCCAGGGCTCCATTTAGCCAGAATAAGCATATTTGCAAAGGGTTTAAGTGGAGAAAGCCGTCGGGTTTCGGGCTTAATGTCAAACGTTATGGGGCTCCAGTGCCCCAAAGTCACCCCTTTGGAACCCTAACTGATCGAAAGGATATACTGATCCGACGATCTACGGATCAAACGACTTAACGATCCAACGATGTACCCAACTAACGGTCTACTGTTCCGACGATCTGTCGCCCTACTGATCTACCCATCTTACCATGACTACATTTAGTAAAATGAGGTTAATTCACATACGCATAGTAATTACAAGTCATGACGTTATTTGTGAGGTTCTTACACCAAGGAGGTACCCAACTGTTTCAGTGCGAAAACGAGTCCATTAAAATGTGAACTGACTCTCCAAAGCCATTTGCCAGACACCACGATGGCTTAAAATCACCGTCCCTCTGATCAAGTTTAAATTGCTTTCTACTGGATCACCACAGCTCTATACATATTTACACACAAACCTAAAAATAACAAACCTTGTAGGGTTTATCCACTCCTGAAATTGATTTTTCCATCTTGTTCCACCCTTTACCCTGTGGACCCACTTTCTCCCAGATCAGCACATAAGGGTTCCTTCTCTTTGATTCTGCCTCGCTTATAAACACTCTCAGATATCCGCCATTATTCATGTCATAGCAGAACCGCAGACAGCAAGGCCCACTAAAGAAACCGCTGGACAGTACACCACTGCTCATGTACTCAGCTCGGGATGACGGCTTTTTGAAGAAGATAAATCGCCCTATATTTAAATAAAAAAGTTTATAAAGACAGTGGTAGAGGTTCTAATCTTCTTCTTGCAAATCGATCGGAGACCACAGTTTGCCTATTTACGTAGATCCTGTAAACTGATTTTGGAGTTTTTAGCTAGATGGCGTGCTGTCTCGACAGGGGCTCCTGAGGATGGTTTGAGACTCGTGTGAAATTTGTCGAGATGCATTATCAGTGTAAGACTAATATTAAATCTATCAATCTAGCTAGGTTATTTTATTTTATTTTATTTAAAAAATGTCTGGCTTTCACACTGGTAACACCACACACAGGTTATTAGCGAACAACTAATGTCAGTTTTGCCTTTGGAGAAATTTGAAGGCCAATACGTTGCGAAGTAAACGTTTTGTCCAGAATAGTGCAAACTACCAGCAAAGATTACCGAATAAATCTGAAGAGAATTCCGCGCTTGTTAGATATCAGGTGAAAATAAACAACTTGGCGCTAATTCCACTTCCTTCTGGAACTTATAGTTATCCAAGATTAGAGCGGCATCTTTCTTCTCGTTCAGGGATAATTATGCCGTATAAAAAAGGACATACCATGTAAACTAAGGATACAGAATTAAAAGAACTCTGGCTATGTTAAATAAATGTGCTGTTTAGCTGGTTTCTCACCGTAGGGTTTCTCATTTATTGCTCCTATCTTCCAGTCAAATTGGTCTTCCACTTTATTTTTCCAGTTTTTCCAGTTACAAAATCCTCTTTCAAAGCTGCAGTCTCCTGTATTCATATATCGTAGAAGCCCATTAAATGAGAATAATAATCGTATCTGATTTTTGTTATTTTTAAAAGAATTATAAACAGAAAAAGAATGTCCTGGCGTTAATTATATACAATTCAGCAATTGTATGTCTAGCACTTTCACTATTTCTTACCTGAAACTATTCTGACTACTTGCTTTTGGGGCGCTGGTAAGGCTTCTAGGAAACAATGACAAAAAATACCCATTACTGGTGCGGATTAAAATCCCACATATTAAAAAACGAACAAACAAACAAATAATCTTGGAAAAGAAAAACAAAAAATGGCAAAACGATACAATATTAGCTTTATAGCTGAGAACCTCAATGACCCATTTTACAGTTTTATGCTGAGTGCCCTTGCCTTTAAGCTTGATTGTTAGATCTCGGACAAAGAAGAAACAGGTTCAACATTTCCACTCAATACTGATGGTTCATCATGTTAAACCAGTTTGGCCACCCTGTAGAATGATGTTAAATGATGTTGTTTCAACTTTTCTTTTGCTCACAGGTGTGAACAGGCCTTGTTTGGTTAACCCATTTACACTCTGTAACATTATCAAACAATGAAGTATTCAACAATGTTGTATGATGTTGTATCGATTTCGCCGAGGCCTTAGCAGGCTGGAGTTACAAAAATGGCTATTTTTCATAGGTAAATTGTGATAAGCCGAAACTTGTTATCATAAGAAAAACATGAAGGCAAACAAATTGAGAAAAACTTGATTTCCTTGAAAAAAGCAGGAAGGTATTTTAAAAAAACTCAATTCTACCCTCGCTCTACACCAAGGCAAGGTCGCTTAGCACACAACTGCTAGCCTGTTCCAGGCGTTCAGATGATGGCGCGCGAATGAAATATATTCACTTCTCGTTTGTTTCTCTGCTCTCGATATTTTTCTTTCGAACGCCACCATCTGAACGCCTGGAACCATCTGAACGCCTACACAACTGCAAAATGTCCTGTTCGGCAAAAATGATAGTGCACTTACTTACGTAGTCTTTGCAGTTATACAACGTGTTGATTTTTCTTAAGTCCACATCAGAAAATCCTTTCCGCTGACCAATTTGCACACCTCCAGGCATTAACTTAACGATCGTTGGTATCTTGCGATCGAGGCTAAAGAAAAAATACCCGTAGTGCATCACGGATCCATAGTCGTAAGGTTCTCCAGTGACGTACCCATTCAATATTTGGTACTCCACTTTCGCTTCTGGGACCAAAAAACAAGCATCTATTAACTTGTAATACTGACGAGTATGCTGAAGCATTCTCTATCGTTGACCACACTTATACCAGTATGGTCCACTGAGAATAAGAAATGTCATCATCTGTAAAATTCTCACCCCTCCCCCAAACCCCGATTGTTCACTAAGGCAATTTTTTTCGTCTACGTTTCTGGAATCGAGAATAGGACAGTTTGCACTAGGGCAAGCAATTAAGTAACCTGCATTTTCTTCCACGCGGAGGCTAGAAATAAACTAAGACCTCGATAACTGGAAACATCACTCAAAACTAGAAAATGTTTGAGTTATCGGGTTTGAATTATAGTAAAGGAGTGAACTAGCAGGGAAGACTTATTTGACGAGAATTTCAGTTCACGTTGAACATTATATACAAGTTATCGAGATTCTAGTACAATAATCTTATTTGTTTATGGTACAAAAACCGTAGATAAGCACTGGTTTGAAAATGAACATAACAAATGTTCACCAAATTTTCACAAATAATTTTCATGGTTCTGAAAATGAACATGAAAATGAACATAACAAAGTTAAGATCCCCCATCTCAGGGCGGAAGACACTGTGTTTTTACTTGGCCTATTAACTGGTATTAACATTATTTCCTAATCAGTCAATATCTACACCTTTTATAACCGATTGCACTTACTTGGCTTGATGTTATTAAAGTTTATTCTGATAAACTGGTCCCTATCTGCACGGCAATGCTCGTGCATCATGCCAAGAGAGTGTAACAGCTCGTGAATGACAACGCCCTTTCTGCAGCATCCTTTTCCCAAGGACAGCGGCTGTTTACCACCAGATTGTCCGGTCCAGGATGTGCATCTAGCACAAAACGATATTCAACAGAGAACGGTTTTCCTTTGAAATCGTAACAACGTGCAAGCTCAAAACTGGCGAAAAATTCAAAAATCCACTTGCAAAATAAAATAAAAAGACAGAAAAACAAACTCTATTGAGTACTTCACAAAGTATATCATAGCTAGCATTTCTAAGAGCTGCAAGTTTAACACAAACCGCACAGTTTCAAAAGTTAAAATCACCTTGTACAAGGTTGTATTCATGCTGAATTCCTATTATTAATACTTTTTTGGCTGATTGTGTAAACAACGCCTAGCGTAGAAGGTGGCTTAAGGCAACTAATGAACCTCTACATCTTTTTTCAGGTGGGGAGTTGTAAGGAGATCAACACAGTGTTCTAATAGTCTATGCTATATGCCTCTATCCTTTGTAAGTATATGTATTTGGGCTGGCCACATTGAACCGATCCACTGTGTTCAACTTACCCCTTTCCACGATGAACCCAAATGTAATCTTTCTCGTTAGTATGTTTTACGAATCGTATGCATGTGTTCTTCTCAAACTCGGTTACGGCAGCCTGAAAAGCTTTTCTTCCAGTCACTCCTAAGAGGATACAGATACAACAAAACAGACAGTTATCTGGATCCATGGGAATTTTTAAGCAGCACCAACGTTTAGTGCCTTTTTCAAGAGACATGCCTGATGATGAATTCCCGTGGATCTCACGTACCCACAATCCCTGAGATAAAAGGGGTTGTGGAAGGAAAAAAAACAGTAATCTATCAGACATAAGACATACTGCCACGGGATAAGGTCTATCATAAATCATTTGAAAAAGACTATCAGGGAGCGCCTAACGTTTGCGCTTGTTACTGAAATTATGTCCAAATACGGACTTTTTTACATAAGCACTTCCATTCAGTTTTCTAAGTTTGTCAACATCCTGAAACTTAAAGATCTCGAAATTTAGACCTTTTCATGATAAAAGGCTTATCACAACATTTTAACAAGTTTGTTGTTTTTGGAAGATATACTTGATTGAATTACTGATCAATCCAAAATTACGTCTGTCAGATACAAAGTCATGTATCTATGTTTTAGCAGATTCCCAAAAAGCTTGGTCTGTCGGGACCCTGCGTTAAATTATTCCTAGTCTAAACCTTACCAACTGATTTGTCCAGCATATAGGGAATGGATTTTGGATCGGGCCACCAGTAACGTTTTCGAGGGATAAAGTTTCGTTTCTGTCTGTTTTTCGTGAATTTCGTTTTAGTGATTTTATTTGTTCCATCACTTTGTAAAGTATGTGGTTGAAAGGCGAAAGCCGTCGCACTCGTTTCTGAAAATAAAATGAAATTCCATCACAATCATTTTTTCTCTTTTTATTACTGAAAGTTGATACGAAAAAAGAATGATTACCAAATTATTTCAACGGCTTACCATATTCAGTAGAAAAGGTGGCTTCAGTACCCTCATTATCTTCTAATGTCATGTTCGCAACAGCATCCGTATAAAGTTTCGATTTACACGAAAACAGCACTAAAACTGCCATGACGAGATAAAAAAAGTAAATTTCATTCCTGAGCATAACGTTGAGTTTTTGTTACCCTTTGTCGTGGAGATTTTGAGACGTTTTTCTTCCAGATACGTTCGTCGCAAGTGAACGTCGAATATTTGTCGTTACATTGTTGCATCACTAATCGTATTAATTGAAATTCCAAGTTCCGCGCGCCATCGAATTCGCGTTAACATACGCTCCTAGCGGAATAAGTCACACATTGCGTAGCAAAGCCGAATTACTTCGTGTTTCTTTTTTTCAAAGCGGGAAAATACATTAATACCCAAAGAACCTTAAAAATCCGTAGAACGGAAGATCGGGAAAATCTTGATAATTCGTTAAGCGTGACACCGGCTGTGACGAAATTGTCTTAATTTGTAACCTTAAGGTGATTCCATAGAAAAAGAAGTTGTAATGAGAATTTGTTGAAACTTTGCACGGTTACTAATTACACCTAGTACATTAAAAAAATAAAATAAAAAGAGGGGGTCACCGTGTCTGATTTCACGCTACGGGGCTGTAGTATACAGGTACTTTGCTATCTTTAGACAGCAATATTAAAAACCCTATACTTGTACTAGAGACACCCATTACTTCAACAAGGTTATAACTAGCAATGAAATATAAGCATTATTCTTATGATAGAAGTATAATGTTACAGTAAAACGTCTTAAAATTGCCGTAACAATGAAACTAATTTGAAATAATAGGCAAATCAAGCGTCCGCACGGTTCCAGTGAAACGCCTAAAATCTGGCTGTAATAGTAAATCAACCGGAATATTTCAAAATTGAATAATGAAAAGTTCTTCAAATTTGAATATATCATGTAAAGTCGTATTTTGCTTAAATAAATGGAATAAAAAAGAAGGGTCACCGAGTTCGTTTAGGAGAAAATGACCATTTATTTCTCTGAAAAGCTCAGCTTCCATAGAAAACCTATCAAGTTCCCAACGCGCGCGCGCTCGTGCGCGCGCTAATCACGCACAAAATGATGCGCAGAAAGGATGCGCAATGCAATTGAAGGGAATCACCTGAAGATCCAATTATAATTAACAATTATTCTACAAGGGCGCGCTGGATATCGAATGATAGATAACCAACGAGGCGCGTAGCGCCGAGTTGGTTATAATCATTTGATATCCAGCAAGCCCGAGTAGAATAATTGTTTTATTAAAAACTTAACCACTGTTTAAAAAAAAATCAAGAAAGAACGGGAAAAATGAGAAAAGAAATTTAAACGGAACAAGAATCGATCACATGACTGAACGAAAAAGGCGCCAAAACCTTGCGAAGTGTTGCAGCGTTTCATTGCAAAGCTGAATGAATCAATGAAAAGTGCTCGAAAGTGAACAAAGTAGCACAAGTTTTGGAGGAAAATCTTCTAATTATTGGCTCTGAAATATGGTACATGTTTGATTTTTCCTGAGACATTGTTGTAATCTCGTTCAAAGCGGATTGAAGCTGTACAATTTCACCACATTAACTGCTGGAGTTGAAACTGAACAAGTTTGTAATCTGTTCGCACAACGGAGCTATCATGTGCGTGTTTGCTCGAACTGAAGACAGAACAAATTTGAACTTGAAGAGGTAATTTCTATGCAGCTCAGAAGCGAGATTACTGTAGCGAGGAACATTAGAATTCACCATCATAGTTTGTTAAACGCAAAGCGCAAAATGCAGTTGTTCTCGGTTTAGAGGTTGCGGACGGAATGGTAAAAACAACATTCAAACAACTGGAAAAGCGATTCAACTCCGTTTACATGGCATCCGAATTCTATCTGAGCATTTGGACCTGCTGGAACACAGAGCTACAACGAGTGCAGGTAAACCAGTGTCAGTTTTGCGTGTGTAAAGCCGAAAAAATTCTCGCCCTTCCTTCCTTCTTGGTAGTTTGCAGCTTTATTTTTTTTTTGTACTTGTTTAGACTGATTCATGATTTTCGCACCGACTTGCCATGAATGTGTGATAGTTTTATTAAAATGCTCCTGTCCCATTTCATTGTGTTTTATTTTATGTCTTGTCTTGATATTTTGAAGTGGAAAGCCTTCCTGACAAAACCTACCGTTTGTTCAATTTCAATGATCGACGTGACGATCGATGAAAGAAATTAAGAACTTAATTGTAAACACAACGCTTTATGCTTAAATTTCCATTTCTGCACAGTTTCTTCAAACAATTTTGACTTGTGTTAGAGGACGCTGTTGGTGATGCTTGTTGGTGACGCTGTTGGAATTTCTGCTTAATTTAAATTCGCTGCCAAGTGATTTTTCTCGTCCATTTTTCTCGCTGGCGAGGAAAAAACTTTCAACTCACTTTGTTGTCGAGTGTTCATTGACCATATTTGGCCGCAGCAGGTATATGAGCTGATAGCCTAGTTCCGTTCAGCCAATCAAAATGCTAGAAATCCAATATACCTAGTCCAGTTTTTAATAATTAACAATTATTCTACAAGGGCGCGCTGGATATCGAATGATAGATAACCAACGAGGCGCGTAGCGCCGAGTTGGTTATAATCATTTGATATCCAGCAAGCCCGAGTAGAATAATTGTTTTATTAAAAACTTAACCACTGTTTAAAAAAAAATCAAGAAAGAACGGGAAAAATGAGAAAAGAAATTTAAACGGAACAAGAATCGATCACATGACTGAACGAAAAAGGCGCCAAAACCTTGCGAAGTGTTGCAGCGTTTCATTGCAAAGCTGAATGAATCAATGAAAAGTGCTCGAAAGTGAACAAAGTAGCACAAGTTTTGGAGGAAAATCTTCTAATTATTGGCTCTGAAATATGGTACATGTTTGATTTTTCCTGAGACATTGTTGTAATCTCGTTCAAAGCGGATTGAAGCTGTACAATTTCACCACATTAACTGCTGGAGTTGAAACTGAACAAGTTTGTAATCTGTTCGCACAACGGAGCTATCATGTGCGTGTTTGCTCGAACTGAAGACAGAACAAATTTGAACTTGAAGAGGTAATTTCTATGCAGCTCAGAAGCGAGATTACTGTAGCGAGGAACATTAGAATTCACCATCATAGTTTGTTAAACGCAAAGCGCAAAATGCAGTTGTTCTCGGTTTAGAGGTTGCGGACGGAATGGTAAAAACAACATTCAAACAACTGGAAAAGCGATTCAACTCCGTTTACATGGCATCCGAATTCTATCTGAGCATTTGGACCTGCTGGAACACAGAGCTACAACGAGTGCAGGTAAACCAGTGTCAGTTTTGCGTGTGTAAAGCCGAAAAAATTCTCGCCCTTCCTTCCTTCTTGGTAGTTTGCAGCTTTATTTTTTTTTTGTACTTGTTTAGACTGATTCATGATTTTCGCACCGACTTGCCATGAATGTGTGATAGTTTTATTAAAATGCTCCTGTCCCATTTCATTGTGTTTTATTTTATGTCTTGTCTTGATATTTTGAAGTGGAAAGCCTTCCTGACAAAACCTACCGTTTGTTCAATTTCAATGATCGACGTGACGATCGATGAAAGAAATTAAGAACTTAATTGTAAACACAACGCTTTATGCTTAAATTTCCATTTCTGCACAGTTTCTTCAAACAATTTTGACTTGTGTTAGAGGACGCTGTTGGTGATGCTTGTTGGTGACGCTGTTGGAATTTCTGCTTAATTTAAATTCGCTGCCAAGTGATTTTTCTCGTCCATTTTTCTCGCTGGCGAGGAAAAAACTTTCAACTCACTTTGTTGTCGAGTGTTCATTGACCATATTTGGCCGCAGCAGGTATATGAGCTGATAGCCTAGTTCCGTTCAGCCAATCAAAATGCTAGAAATCCAATATACCTAGTCCAGTTTTTAATAATAATAAATATTAGAGTAGTCAGACTAGTTGCAAGCTGCTCTCTCTTTTAACGCGTAATATCAAATTTGGATTAAAAGACGATTTTTGAATTTTACCAAATTATGATCAGATTCGTTTAAATGAAGCCAGATAATGGTAGGAGGTTTAAGTTACGAAACAATTGTTGTTCCGTGACGGCCTTAAAATCCATGTTAGATTCAAGGTCACAGCTATGGCCGAAAGCATAGCAAAGATACTTACAAGAAAAAAGCACTCAGTGACCTTCAACGAAAGAAAAAGAACCTTATCTATAGCCTTACCAGCCATTGATATTATCAACAAAAGATAAACGACTGCGCTCATTATTTTGCTCAACTTTTTTTCGTAAAGGAATTAATTGTAGGCACTCGAACCACCCCATTTTCTTTCGTCTGTTTGAATGATGGGAAACAAATGACCATTAGACACGCCTTATCGTGATATCAATTAACAGATATGCTCATTACTGCTCTAGAGATAAGTGTAACGGGCCTGGCGTAGGTCACAGTGTTTGAAATCTGATTTTCTCACATACAGACCGGTTTAAGATCGATTGCAACTCACAAATGGTTTGAAATGAACTGAAGACGAAAACACATGAAACTGAAAACTGTAGACATTGTTAGTCCTGTCGTCTAAGGACTACATTGCATGAATCGGTTTGTGATGATCAAAAATTTGATTTCTACTAACAAGTTGACTAGGAGAGTAAATCACCATTTTAGTTAAACTCTCGTTTGCAATGCTTAAAAATTCCCTTACTTTTTCGCGATGTAGCTATCGGTTTCTTCATTACCTATTAAGCTAAAAGTTCTGTTTAGATTTAAAAACAGTTACCCTGTCTTAAAATGATTCCCTTTCATTTACTTTAATGCCGCCCCTTTTCGCTTAAAAGATAGAGACAAAGAATCGAACTTAATTTCTACTAATGACAGGCTAATTTTGCTTAAACCGAAAACGTGAAAATACAGCAATTACGGCCAGAGTATTTAAGGATTTTATACTCAACAAGGTTCCATTCAGTCTTTTAAGCTATGATTTTCGCATGAACATCGCCTTTATCTTGCATTTGGGCAAATAAGACGTTTCAAAATAGATCGCTTTTAATGTAGAGAAATAAAAAATATTCGTAAAACTCGTGGCTTGCGTTTTATGTAACAATGAATTCATCTGGACGTGTAGGTATGCCAAAACACGATTTCGTTACACGAAACAAAGTTCACGAATCCATGTTTGGATTATTTTCTTGTGATGACCTGTCAGTTGTCCTTATTTGGTGCATTCACATGAGCTAACAAAATGTAAGCTGATTACAATTTTTCTTTCCTTGTTTATCCTCTGACCATCCTGTTTTGAGGTGAAAAAGTGACCGGAGCGGGAAATGGGTCAATTTTAAGCACGCAAAGAATGGAAACTTTTAAGGTCTACCAGCCACAATAAAAGATCTACTCTTGGTTTTCTTTTGGTTCACAGTTAATTATTGTTCAAATAGAGTAAACTGGACCGATAGCACTGAGTTTGTAGATCATAAATATAATATCTCTTGAAAGGAAATATTGTCTTTTTTGTGGAATAAAATCTCCCAAATGACAGAAACCAAAATATTTTTCCGGATGCCGCGAATGACGTAGAAAAAGGGCGACATTCAGAAAACAAGCAGGCAATTCTTATCAGTCAATGGGTAATGGCATTTCCATTGTTTTAACACCTAAATGAAGAGCTCCAAATAAATTCAAGGACCGTGAGTGTAGTGAAACATAAATTTAAAGTAGATTTGTGATCAAAATAAACAAAGATAAACATTAACTCTCTGCGAATTTGAAAGATGGTTTCGTCGTGACTAGTCTATGAGCAGAGGAAATAGCCATGGCAGCTTGATGAAGCATGAAGGCTAGTTTGATCATGATCAACATGGATCTTCTCCTTAAATTGTAGAAAAGAGCAAATGCGTTTTTCAAGATAAAATATAGATTTTACACCATGAACCTTTTAGATATCGTTCATTTTATTTACTTTTTTCACATTTTTTTTTTGGGGGGGGGAAGAGGGGGGTGAGGGGAGGGCACTGCAAAACAAAAAATTACCAATTATTGTATATTTGGCTTTGAAAGAAACGAATTCTAGTTCAATGATTGTTACACGATACTCGGCCTTTTAGAGGGTTAATGGGTCACGAACATTGCATCCTTCCCATCATTATGTTTTATTTCTGTTAATAATCTTTACCCATCCACTTAGACTCGCCCTCCTGCATTCCAGGGATGCTTGAAAAACCCCACGGAATAACATAACCAGTCGCTCACTCGACCCAACCACACAGTTGACAACAGGGGTGCCGCCTAAGAATCTCTCTTCTTTCTAGCTTCTTTTCGCAGCGTTCTTTACCACAAACAGATTCAAAATGTCGAGCGAAACGTTACTCAAGGTCCGTGAAAAGATGCAAAGAATTAAAGACAAAATCGATGACGCGGAGGAGCGTGAACACAACGCGAAAGAAACTCTTAAAGAAGTGGAAGCTCAAGCATACCAGTACGAATCAGACATCGATTCCATGAAAAAGAGAATCGAGCTCCTGAAAAAGGAGTTAGATGAGAAGAACGCGGTGTTGGACGAGAGAAAGCTGAAGAGCGAACAACTGGAAGAAAAATACGAGCAGGAGAGTGAAGTCGTGCGTGAGCTGGAAAGCGTAGAAATCGACGAGGATGAGAGATTTCACGAGATAGAATCCGACCTGGCAGAAACGACAAAGAGGGCAGACGAGATGGAAAATCAAACTACGGAACTTAGACAAAAAATGGGACAGCTAGAAAACGAAATACAAAAGGTATGTTAGCATTTTTTAAATCTCCTTTCCAAGTTGTTTATGATTATAATCCCTACTTTCCGATATTAGGTTACCAAAAAGCTCTGTCTTCTTACAACACGCATACACCTATGAAAATTTTTTTCACGCATTTAATTTGCAGTCAGTTCAAAATTGAGCGATGGCCAATTAACAGCGCTAAAGAACCACGTAGTTGAGACTTTCATTTTCTTATCGCAAGAACCAATTGGCCAGCTAATCAATGCTCGTGAAAGCTCATAAAATATTTGGATAGGACATCTGTTGTAATGGATACTCAAAGACGAGACAAATGTGGCTCTCCCTGATCATTGATTGTTATCACTATAATAGCTTTACCTTTCCATACGCCTTTATTTTCGGGGCTTTAAATAATGCATAAAGAAATAGCTAGTACAAGTTAGTAACACGTTAGGTAAAAGTACGCGAATCAGCAATCATGTGCTTTGTGCATGGGTTGGCGTAATAACGGGGCTAAGAAAAGCTGTTGATTGTCTTTTCAACTTGGGAGGAAACTCAAAGCATGTTGTATGCGTTTTTTATCCAAAGGCAATTATAAAATTCCTGGTTTTGATGTTCCGTCGAAATGAAAGCATCTATCTCCAGCACACCGAGTAAACCTTTGTGTTACGATTGTCTTATTATTTTGACTAAGGGGAAGGGGGGGGGGTTGGCTGCACTTTTTCTTACCTCCTTATTCTGGAAAACGCCGCCGTGTTCTTGTTGAATTAACACGGTTTGTTTTGACTACAGACCAGTAGAGTGGTAAGAGTGGTCTAAACCTTCGTTGAACTAGACTACATAATTTCATTTTTACACTCTTACAAGAAAACAGAAGGAAAGCACAGTGCAATGTTAAATGACTCCTCCCCCCCCCCCAACTTCTCTTTACGTAAATATTGTTTTTGAAGTGGCGTGACACCATTGTAGGGGGAAATACGAAAGGAAATTCAACAATTAACCCTTTGATCTATAACGGGGCAGTTTTATTCCTCGCTTCAGTCTTTGTTGAATGGCAAATTGAGGTAGACAGGTCATAACAATATAAAAGGCCTGTTAAACTTAAAAACAAAGGCGTCATCTTCGCTGTAATAATGAGAACTGAGGTGAAGAGAACTTGACATGCCTACAAGGTGGTTTTGACTTGCATCGTTGCGAACTAGCAGTTGCACCTCAACTTCTTCCGGGGGTGGGGAGGGAGGAGTTCTTTTTACATATATAAGCTATGGCGCCATGAGGCATGGTTTTTGAGCTGTTTTCGGTCGCGAATTTGCAAAATGTTTTGTCCCCTAAACTGGAATAAGGTATTGCTTGTACCTCTTGGAATAAAAGGGAAAAAAGTTAGTTGTGACGTTGGATTAGGGAATTTCTTTATTTCTGTGTGAAATCTCTTCAATTCTAGGCGGCACACCCTCAGCTTTCCAAAATACACTGAATTCATAACTGTCAAACTAAGCGCAAGGTAATCCATTCAAAGCAGTACAATAAGATTAGATTACAGAGATAGCCAAGCAAACATATAGTTATAATCTCATCTTTTTCATTGTGACAAAGCGGTGTGTGATCCAGTCATTCAGATATAGCACAGGTAACCCAAGCTCTGTGGGAGATATATAGACCGTGTGACCTTTGTTCTGCGTTGTGTGAGTGTTGTAATATGAGCGTAACGGCGGCCGTTGCGTAACAGTGAAATTATAAGGATTTGTATGGGAAAAAACGATTCCGACTTTAATTTAAAAATGCGAACGTGTTTTTAATAAAGAAAAAACCCTACCTGAAGTCCTCTGTCTGTTGTTCTTTCTCCTATGTGGTTTTTGGAGCGATTTAGCGCGATTCCAGTGAGTTTTAGTTCCACTGCCTTTCTCTAGAGAAAGGCAGAGAAAGGCAGTGGAGAAAGGCAGTGGAACTAAAACTCACTGGAATCGCGCTAAATCGCTCCAAAAACCACATAGGAGAAAGAACAACAGACAGAGGACTTCAGGTAGGGTTTTTTTTTTTATTAAAAACACGTTCGCATTTTTAAATTAAAGTCGGAATCGTTTTTTCCCATACAAATCCTTATAATTTCACTGTTACGCAACGGCCGCCGTTACGCTCATATTACAACACTCACACAACGCAGAACAAAGGTCACACGGTCTATATATCTCCCACAGAGCTTGGGTTACCTGTGGATATAGCGTTCCAAAAATAGAAATAGATTAGCGGCGTTCTAGGAGAATTCTAAGCAAAAATGCGCTTTTCTCACCTTGACTCGAACTTCTCAATTTGTCTTCGGTCTATTGATCCAGAGCATCTAATTCCTTACAGTCTAACTCATTGCCCAGGTGGCATCTTGCAAATTCCATAGGGCGATCGGGATTCTTGTGATTGACTTGCGTTTATGTGCAAAATGACATAATGAAAGAGGGGTATTTGGCTCGTTTTAACAATGTGGTGAAACATATTCGTCACCCCTTTCATTTACCCCTTTACCTTACTTGGCACGCCAGATAATGCAAACGATGGCCTTTCTCAGATTTTAAATCCAATCTTGTCCCAGGGTCTACTCTCTACTGAAAATGACAGCTAGAGAGCCATAGCAAGTCACGCAATCTCAAAAACAATAGTCAGTAGCCAGTAGCGAGCCTTCCACCTTGTTGAATTAATTAAAATCTCTAATATTTTTGGAGACACGTGCTCTGCTTTGTGCCAGGTTCTTCTCTCGTATCCATTTTGAATAAAGAAAAGTCCTGGGGCCGAGGTTGATTGAAATCTCGGTAGAAAAAAGCCCGAGCCTGGGTGAAAACTGCTAAACTCGATATCGCAGACAAATGAAAGCAGTGTTACCAGGATGAGTCAAAATTGCCTATTGCTTGGTAAAATAACTGTGGTGTAAATTATAATTTTTGTGTTTCTTTTTTTGTGATATCAGGCAGCTGAACGAGAAAGCACCGCTGAGGAGAAAGTCAAGGTATTAACCGAACGCGTCAACCAAGCCGGGGAGAACCTACGAGACCTCGAGGCGAAAGACGAAGACGCGAGCGAACGGGAGCAGGTTAACGAAGAAAAGGTGAGCTTCCTCCAGGTTCAGGTAAAGGAAATACTGGCCACTGCAGAGGACCAGGAGAGAAAAATACCACAGCTGGAACGAACGATAGATCAGATGAACACAGAAATAGACGACTGGAATGCGAAGGTAGAGGAAGTTAAAAAGGAAATGGATGATATGGAGGCGCTTGTCGGAGAATCGATCAGCGATGATGACGATGACTTCGTGGCGAAGAAGAAGCCAGAGCCGAAGGCGGCACCTGTAAAAGAAACAAGACGAGAAGAAGTAGAAGACGAGGACGAACCAGAGGATGGAGGAAAAGAAGAAGAAGACGACGAACGGAAAGAAATCGATGAAAAAGACGACAGAGAGCGGTACGAAGACGATGACGAGGATGAAGACGAGGACTGAAATAGATACACAATTTGGAAAGCAATTAAGGTTTTGTTAACCCTATCCCTCTTAGAGCAAAGGAAAACCATTTTAAAATTGTCACTTTGGAAAATTATCATCGATGAAAACGAAGTTCATAAGACTCCGCCATCTCTCTATTATAAATAGTATCAGATGTACTGCTGAGTAACGTTAATTTGAAAAGCCAAACTTTGTGATTTCAGTCATTCAGTCAAATGCCAACTCGATTCTAAGAGAGAGGGTCAATTAGGCTTGTTTAGTTTTTTTATTTTTATCAATTGCTAGCAGATCAAAAGATAATTATTACAACTAATATGCGCGCATTTTCCCCCTTTTTTCTAGCTTCGCACGCGCAAAATTTCTTTATAACTCAGTTATTTCATCATTAAATTGGGAAGTATTAATGGATAGTTTTTAAATAAACAAATAAACGCAAAATTCCTCTAAAATTCTTTGCAGAGCGTCATTATTTTTTCCGAGTTTTTGGAGACCGTCTGCCAAAAAAAAATATATTAAAAATTTAACAGCCACATTAAATAGAGAAAATATCTTCGAAATAAGCTTTCCATAAAAAAAAGAAAAATATCAGATCCCTGTTAAAATTATTTACTCGTTCCACACTGGCAATCCGCCCGCAATCTTCCTTATCTTAACGGCAAAACGTCATTAATCCTACATTAGGCCATAAATGTTAAATCTTGAAGATTATCAATGTCACAGAAAAAGTCGATATATTTACGATAACCGAAGGCAGAGGTCAGATTATTTTGAGAATAGGCAGTGTATTTTGAGAACATTGGCGGCCTGATTTGATTTAATAGCTGACAGCAGCAACATTAGCTGCAACATTTTCGTACCTGGTGAAACTGAATATCAATCAGACAACATTAAGGTCACCTCGGTATGCGAAACAACCGCCTATTCGCAAGCTAATATTGGGGGTTATGAATTTAAGAGAACCTTCAATTCTGTGGGTGTAATCCTTGAATTAATTTATCTTGTATGGCCGTACACAAAAACGACAGCGGGTACGTATCGATTGTATCAAACGATATCTCCGGTCGAATGAGATGGCCGGCCGTTGTCTGGTTTTAATGTACCGACAATAACACAACGAGGAAACAAAGTCAGATATCAGGTCTTCAGCGTAATCACAGTGAAATAAAAACGAGTAACTCAGGGCTTGAAATAACGGCCGGTCAACGGACAATGTCCGGTCAAAAATACGTTTCGTCCGGTCAAATCCCTTGGATGGCCGGACAATTTGTCCGGCCGTTTACGCTTGTAAAGAAAAATTGCAAGGTATTAAAATTTAACCGTCTAGAAGGCATAGAACTGAAGCGACAGTTGTATGGACAAATGTAATGTTAGTTTTGCCGAAAGTTGCGGCTTTTCCTGCATTGAGTTCGAGACTGCATGTACAATAAAGCACTCATGTCCAATACTGCTGCACTGATACGGACCGTTATTTGCAGTTGACGGTCGGTAAGTTTCGCACGGACCGTCATCCTTGCTTACGGACAGTAATTTGCGGTTGACAGTCCGTACGTTTCGCACGGACCGTCGTTCTTACTTACGGTCCGAATACAGAGCGTGCTTCTCATTATCATACCAGGGCCAACTGCAGTTGGCGGTCCGTACGTTTCGCAGGGACCGTCATCCTTGCTTACGGACCATCATTTACGATTCACGGTCCGTATATAGAGGTATAAATAGCCAATACAAGTATGATTGAGCCTCACTATTTAACCTTACGTACGAAGCAAGCGAGATACACCAAGAGGAGACGGTAATATGTCTATTACTCGTTCTATAAACGTTGCCCAAACTGATGACAGGGTTCTAAAAGCGCCGCTCTCCAATAGACAAACAAAGCGATCGATATACATGAAAGGGAAGAGAGTAACATGTCGATCACTCCTATGATTATGCCCCGTTATTTAAGCGTACGTACGAAGCGTGCGAGGTACACGAAATAGAAGACGATAACATGTCTATTACTCGTTCTATAAGCGTCGCGCAAACTGATAACAGAGTTCTAAAAGCGAACTGTTATGTCAATTACTCCTTCTATTGAAGCCTTGTGGAAATGTGCAGGGCAAGACAACTATGATTATGCCTCGTTATTTAATATTGTTTCACGGGTTAAGCAAAACTACTCAAAGCGTGTCAACAATAAGCACTCCGTTTTCTTTTGCCATAATAGGCTCCAAACTTAACACCTCCTTTCTTGTTTCAAGATGATTTGAGCCGCGTTTGTTCAAAATACTTTCCACATATTTTGTTAATCCTCGTCATTCTCTAGAAGGCTATGAATAGTGTCATTTGTTTCCAATATTCTGTTCTTTTTACTCTTGCGCGTGTAAACTGCTAATGCAAATTTGGGTTTCATCAATGAAAACTGCCTTTTCATTCCCACAGGTTTGTACTCTTTGACCTTAGAAAACTCGCACCTCCTACCAATTTTTTTGTATTACCCAATGCGTTGTTACCATTGTACCTCAAACACTCGCACCTCCAATGCAGTGATTACTTTTTATAAATCATACATCTCGGCTGTAACTGCGTGGTTTTATTACGGTTTGGACCACTTTGAGTACCTCACTTCGAAAACTCATTCATCAGAAAATGTACCACATAAGTTATCCCGTTCTTAGTCTCAGTATTCTTTATCTACACAGCCGTTTTTGTATCGACAGGAGCGTTGCGTGGGACAATAAAACCGGCTGCTTAGGAGACTATCGATTGCGCTCTTCATAAAAATAGAATAACACGTACTGCTGCACGCGACAATTCATAGATGAATGTTGCTTTCATGCGTATTCTGCCTTCGTTCGTACCCTGCAAACAAAACATTAAAATGCGAACCATTGACTAAGGGTAAGTAGTGTACAGAGAATCCACTAACGAGATGCAAATTACTGATCGTAAACACTTCTGTACGGACTGCGTGTGCGGTTCATGGTTAGCCTGTTCTAGGCGTTCAGATAGTGGAGCGCGAGCGAAAGAGCGGGATAGAAAACCAGGAGAATGCTTGGAACAGGCTAGTTCACGGTCCGTACGAAATGTAGGGATCGTCAAACCCATATCTCCCTCTGATAACAAGAGTAAAATATTTAAGTGCCACTAAGGAAATGCAATTTTAGGACCGTGAACTCTCCTGTACGGACCGTATCTTAAGTTCACGGTCCGTACGAACTGTACGGTCCGTCAAAAAGATATCTGCCCGGCCCTCTGATAACAACCGTGAAATAATCTGAAGTTCGCGGTCCGTACGAACTGTACGGACCGTCAGCAAGATCTCTCGCTCTAATAACAAGAGTAAAATATTCTAACACTCACTAATGAGACGCATTTGACGGACCGTGAATTCTTTTATACGGACCGTAAGTGCGGTACACGGTCCGTACGAACTGTACGGACCGTCAACACGATATCTCCCTCTGATAGCAAGAGTGAAATATTCTAAGTCTCACTAATGAGATGCAAGTTACGGACCGTCAACCCTTCTCTACAATCCGTATGTTGGTGTCACGGTCCGTACGAACACTACGGACAGAAACCATAGTCTCACGGTCCGTTACGGTGCGGGTGTATTGGACAACCAATAAAGGCGTAGAAAATGTACTTGTTTGATATGTATACATCATGCGGGGGAGGGGGGGATTTTACAGAGATATGACGTAATGGGCGTTTGTCCGGCCAAAAGTGGGTTGTGTCCGAGTGAAAATAGGTTTGACCAGACAACTTGACCGACGCCAGTCGGGAAATTATTTCAAGCCCTGTAACTAGCCGCAATTATGTCTGCCGGGTCTCTTTTTGTTTTGCTTTTTTTTGCTTCAAAAACGCGAGAGTTACAGGGATCAATCAAGGGTTTATAAAATAAACCAACCCCTTTCTGGCGTGCTGGAAAACTGGACTGAGAATTAACTGGTGAATCGTCCTTAAAATATGATCTTGTGCACGTTTTCATTTTTTCGGACAATCTTCCAGTCTCGGGCATTATTCTTCAACTAGCTGGTACCCGTGAACAATTCACCACTCAACAACACGATTGACTTTCCCAAGTTAATTTTTTTTTCAGGTTAGTAGGCCTCTCGCGACTTCGTCACTCGCTCGGTTGCTTCGCGACCTCATTGAAGCTCACTTTGCTCACTCGCCCTGGTGCTCACTTTACTTGCAAAACACGGGGCAAATGCGGACTTGGAGCAAGTCTACAACACGATGTTTTGAAAGCCGGCACCAATTTGCATAAGGGGTTGAAATAAGTCACACGACATGGCGCGGTGTTCGCTTACTGAGAGAAACGTGCGACTTTTCTGGAAATTCTCTCAAAGTGGATCTTTTCGATTTAAAACCAAATTGCACACATCCTTGCCAGGAAAGTATAGAAATGGTGTGGTTGTGGCTTTTTGTAACTTCGCCGTTTTTCCGTGATGAGTGGGGAACAGTTAATCCGCTTCCCGTATTATGTATAAGATATACTAGCTGCTAAAAGGATATGTTTAGTAAATACTTTGTAATGTCAAAGACAAAATTTATTTACAGTTAGAATTGAAAGCTAATAATTAATAGGTCGCCCTTAAAGCGGCCAACAACAACTGGAAGTACTCTTGTATGGGATGGCGGTAATGTCTGGTGGTGTAAACAAAAATTTTATCCCTCTTTTATCTCAAAATGCATCATATTTCAGAAAAAAATCAGGTGTATTGTCCCCTTAAAAACTACTCGTGGGTAGCATTTAGTGTTTTTAATACAAAATTCAGAATGCTCTAGTTGCGCTCCGTCGCTTCTCAGGAACTTCGCCCAGGCTATCGTAACTACGTCGAGGAAATATTATTTTGGTTATGTCATCATGCGTGATGACGTCACCAGATGCAGTTAAGACATAAAAATGCTAGCACAAGCTTGGGTAATATTTGCTTTGAATTGACTGAATTACATTGTCTTCTTTTTTGACAAATGTAACTGCATTTCTTTGCCACTTTACAGACCAAGCAAGCAAGAAACGTACACGAGTTACGCATCACTTCACTTCAGACACACCCCTTCCTAACTTAAAATATGCACGGAATATGCAGGCACGAAGTGTTTCAATCCAAATCGCGTTAAACAGGCACTGATATTGAGTCAGGTTGCGAAATTTAACATTGTCACTTGGGATTAGCATATCGTTACACCATCATTTTAGCTAAATGTCAGATAAAAGATTCTAATTGGGGTATGTTTTGCTGTATTTATGCGTATTCTTTAAACTCGTTCCACGGCACAAAAGAAGTCATTAACTCCAAACAAAGAAAAATGAAAAGCCGCAAAAGGGAGGCCGATCCGGTCTGTTAGCCAGAAATCAGCTCTTACAGCCATGACTTTGATGAAAATGCAACTTCTCCTTAAAGATTTCTATAAAAAGTAAAGCGTTCTAGTCATGAGAATATTGGACGTGAGCTCGGAGAAAATGTTGCTTTGATGTGTAGCCAAACTCTCCTAACTAAAACTATAAGAGCTATGCGAAGACCAGGCAGGAGAATTTGTGTGTTAGAATATAGATATTCGCTCTGATGATATAAGACCGATAAGGAGCCAATAGCGTTCATAAATTCTTTGTAATTCTAAATGCAAATAAATGAACAACGCTTCACATCTTCATATTGGCTTGCAATATCAACTGGAGTCGCCTTTGAATTCTCAACATTCTTGGAGGCTGGTTTTAACTATTTCAACGCAAGTTTACAGATTAGACCGTGCAGATTTACTTTCAATTCTCAGCTTGTTTAGTCTAAAATTATCAGTTTGTGAGCCGCAAAAATCACGATGTCGAACGACGTGAAGAACAAGTTGCGTCAGAAAATGCAAGATATCAAAGATCGAATCGACGAAGCAGACGAACGTGAGCATGAAGCGAAAGAGAAGCTCAAACTGGTTGGAGACGCAACCTACCAGCTGGAGTCGGAACGAAACTCTAAAGAGAGTAAAATTGTTATGGCGCAACAGCAATTGGATGAGAAAAACAAACAGATCAGAAAACTGGAAAAGAAGCTGCGAGAACTGGAAGATAAACGCGAGCGAGAAAACGAGCTGGTGAAAACGCTGGAGGTGATGGAACTCGATGGAGACGAAAAATTAAGCGATCTGGAAAGACAGGCGAAGACGATGACTGATACGATAGAGAACAAGGAGTCGCAGAATCAGGAGATGGGATTACGCCTGAAGCAGTTAGAGAGCGAATTGGATAATGTGAGTATAAATTCTCTATCGTGATTTTTAAAACCACGCCAACTTGAGCGCAACAAAATTTGTGGTGCTATTAATTTAATATGTTGTAAATAAAATGCCTTATATTAACAAATGGTAAATGAAAGAAGCCAATAGCAACTCTGTAGCAAGGCTATCTGATTTACTGTCTGAATTGGTTCTAACTTGTAAATTTGTCGATAACATTATAAACAAGGTACGACCAACCAAACGAAAGCAACTGGGCAGTACTTTCCTGTCTAAGTGTTGTTTATTATATATGCTGCACAAGGTGGATCTAAAGTGCGAGTTGAGACAGTGTTGGAATCATAAAGTGTCTCCACTATAAACTGAAGCTACTGATCAATGCTATGTTCGTTTGTTTCTTTTTATTTAGCGAGTGCAAGTTAGTAGAAATTTGGAGAGTTCAGAGGCCTTATCGCTTCGTTGATTAGAACTGCACTTATTCGATTCACGTAGACCGACAGAAGAACAACTGACTACAGCTGTTGTATTCTAAGGGGTATCGATACCAGCCGTCTTTGTAGACAAAGAAAGCTAAATAAACTGACCACCCAGGGGATTTAATTCATCTATATTCTTCTATTTTTCAAACAAATATCATGATCTGTCAAGCAGAAAGACCTAGGGTCGCTCTCAGACGAGTATGCACAAAATGTATTTATTTCATAACTTTTAAGTTTTCTAAGTTTTTCCCGATTTTAGAATATTTGAAATCACAAAGTGACGAAAACAGGAAAGTGTTGTTAATATACCTTTGTTACCTTTATTTAAATGGCCACACTGTAGTATTAAGCCTTTTTTCCTGAAAACCTAATTTAAACGAAAAGTTACAACAGTTAACAGCACTAGGGGAAAGAGTTCAAGAACATTAGCTTCATTCGTCATGTCTATCTAGGAATTCAAGCAATGGCTCAAAATTGAGAAAAGTACACTCAAAATATTAGAGTATTTCATCTGAAGACCTTACTTCATTCATTCTTTCGTTCATGCATCACTTACGCCCTTAAAGACACTAATTTATGCAAATGTGGTCAAATTCAGTACGGCTCAAATCTTTCTTTATAATACTTGGCTGAGTGAAAACTAAAGAAAGATCAGAATGGAAGAATACCCAAGATAATATTATTTGATAGTTACTTAACATTTAAGACTCGAGTCTCTCACCGTAAATAATTGAACCAGGCCAAAGCACAGAAGTGATAGCAAATGTTTTAACATTTTAAATACCGAGGAAAAGGAAAAATGAAAACCACAACAATAAAGTATTGCTCAATGGCAGTTTCGGTTGAATGGTCAGTTTCGAATTTCCCTCACAGACGGACTCCATAGTACTCGCCTGAATGAATACACGTTGGGATTTTATCCACACTTCGAAGTTAGATCGAACCACCTCGTACAGCGTGATAAACATCACCACAGTAAAGTACTGCTTAGTAGCTTTTTTTATCTGAATGGTTACGCTTTGGGATTTTTCACGCACAGATTGAAAATTTAATTAGAATTACCTCCCAGGGCATAATAAACAGCAGTGTTGGAAAGCCGGTACTGTCCAGTAGCTTTCATTTGAATGGTCACGCCTTAGGATTTCACACACAGACTCAAAACGTAAACAGATTTTACCCTGCACTTCAAGATTTTTTATCTAGCGCCACAAATGTATCGACACGTGGTAAGGCCACGCCCTTTTGGTAAAGTTTTAACTCAAAGCTTCATAAACACCTGTGTCAAAAACTCGCTCTAGCAACTACATGTTGCCATTTTGTAAAAGTTGTAGGTACAGTTAGAAAACATACGGGCAAACTGTGGGCTAGGGATAGAATTGGCTATTCTCTCACTTTTGACGATTTTTTAACAACTTTGCTGGCAAACTTGCATTTTGACTGGGCCGTAAGTGTGAACCGTTTGGTAAAGAAGAATTCGAGAACAAGAAAGCCAAACCGAAAAGGTTATGGCAACAGTAGCCAACAAAGTGGGATTTACTCATTATTTTCGTTTTTCGCGTTCAAACCCGAATTTGCCAACACGAGTTTGCAAACTTCAGTTTGTAGCAATAATTCGCCATTTAATTTTGTTCTCAGGATAAAAATAAATAAATCCATTTAGGTTCTGAAACAAGCCTACTCACTTCTGATTAAGTTTCTTTCAAGCCTGAATTTTGCGTCCGCAGAAGATGGTTACGTGGCTATAGGGATCTGTCACTTAAAATATTTTCACCACACTTCACATGTAGAACCATTTCTTTTTTTGTCAATGAGTCACCATATGCGGATACAATTGTCTCAATACGAACCAATATTTGAACAGCCCCATCGGCTTGATAGCTCAGTTGGTAAGGGAATTGGCCCGGCATCGCGAGGTCATAGCTAGAGAGATTAAGCATCGCATTTACCGCAAACGCGAACGGGAAAAATACCACGCGATCATGAGTTTCCCTCCATTTTTCACGTTTGCCGTTTTCAACGCGAAGAGGGCTGTTCTCGCGTTTGTCAACAACGCGAGTAATTTTTTTGAAGTTTTTGACTCGTTCTGCTACAATTAGCAACCTGTGTTTACGCCCAGTGATGTTCTACGCAAACTGACCGGTTAACTGTCATTGTTTACACAAAACGGAAGAAAAAGTGCGAGAAAGCGAGCCTACGGTTGTCAACTGTTTTATGAAAAAGCGCTCAAATTATGCAGCTACGTCAAAACATCCCAAGGAAACCACATTCAACCGGTAACTAATATTTAAGTTAACAGTTAGAAAGCTGCTTTTTGTGTTTCCTAACTTTTCATGAGTTTACACGAAGCTTAAGAAGAAATGTTCCATTTTATAATAAAGTTTCGATATAACGGGTGCTCTGATTGGTTGAAACAGCGTGCTTTATCAGATTACATATGCACGGAGTAATCCGTGACGCCATTCTGCGCGCGCTGGCAAGCTGAAAACAATTCTTGCGCGCGTTCTTTACAAATGTGAGCAAAGCTATATTATAAAACAAATAAAAAAAGCCAAAACCGTGCTTTGTTCTGTGATAAAGCAAGCAAGGAAGTGACGAGAGCACTCAAGAAGTAGGGAGAAGCATTCGCCTGCGGCTCGTGTTCACCCTACACTTCTTTCGTGCTCTCGTCACTTCCTTGCGTGCTTTATCACAGAACAAAGCACGGTTTTGGCTTTTTATTTGTTAATTAAAACGGCAGACGGCAATCTCTTTTATGTGTTCGAATCCCCTTCAAGCTTGACCTTTTGTGATACTTTCTTTGAAACATCGAGTAAGTAGCTAACATCACTTGTTATTTATTGTCACGCTTAGGTGGTCAGAAGAGAAGGCGAGGCCCTAGTAAAAGCTGAAGAACTACAAAACTTCATTGAAAGGGCCACATCCCAAATGGAAGAGCTCAAACAGAGAGAGGGCGGAGCCTACGAAAGAGAAGATGAGAGAGAAGAAAAGTTAAAATTCCTGGCAAGCGAGTTGGACACCAAACAAAAAGACGCAGATGACAAAGAAAGACAAGAAGCCTCACTGAGGAGGGACAAGGATAAAATCTTAGAAGAGATAGACGATGTACAGAGAAACATAGAAGAGGTACACGAAGAAATGGAAAAACTTCATGAGCTTACTGACGATATATAATCACAATCACTAGTGGATATCGACCCCACATACGTTTCATTGTCTAGCGTTGTATTTTTTCCCATAGTATTCCTTTCTTGGCGAGCAAAAGTGAGCATAAAATACTGCGGTCAACTGGCTAGAACCACGTTTACATTTGGGATTTTGTCTCGTTGATGAGCAGGTTAACGGTATTTTAGGTGGGGCCATTACATTCATCGAGGAGGGGGGGGGGGCTTCTTTGGTGGGGAGAGAACATGTGAGATTACACACGGAGGAAGCGTTATACTCTTTGGAATTATTGGAAACGTCTCGAACTTGACATTACCATTACTTGGGAGCGGGGTTTGTTACATTGGGGATTCTACGGGCTGTTTTTTCTTCTCGCAAAAAGCTTCCAGGTGCTTCTCGCGTTCATGGAGATGAAACGAATGCTAGTATAGTCTTACATTGTAAGATAAGTTTTGGCGCCTATTATGCTGTTCAGGTTTAAACTGCCCACAGTCGTACCTATTGCGGCTCTCTTCTCTGCAGAGGAACCTTTGGTTATTATAGGAATTTTCACTTACGGCCATATAATCGAGAGGAGGCTGAGAAGACGGGGCCGGGGGAGGGGGGGGGGGGAGAAATGGAACTCAGTGGTGCCTGAAGGGAGGCGCGGGGGAAAGTGGAAACTTTTTTTTCTTTTTGCCTCCATTGCTCCCCTCGCTGCGTCCCTTGCTTATTTTCCACTTCTTTTCTCCAATTTTTTTTTTAACTGAAGGAGAATCATTGGGAGAGAGACCACCGCAATTTATTTAGGTTTAACTAACAAAGCAAAAATTTTGACAGTATTAGGATGTGTATAATTCTCAAAGTTTTGACTTTTTCATGGCCAATAAAAGTTTTGAAAATAAATATATCTGTAAATGGTCTATTTTGGTAATGGCACCGAGTTTTCAATCTCCAATAAAAGTTAAATACCTGCAAATGCTCTGTTTTTGGTAATGGTTATGGCTATAAATTGAAGTGCATTTAAACAGCGCAAATATAAGTTCACTACGACGAGCAAAGAGACCGACATTGTCGCGTAGGTTTGGTAACATTTTCACTCCCTACTAAATTTTACGCGAATCTTACTGCGTTGGTAATCAATCGAAACAACATCGGATATCCTCGGAGGACGTTCGGTAATAATGGATTTTTTTATAAATGGTTCAAGTGTTGTTTATTTCAGAAAATCGAAATAATACGTGGCTGCCTTGATATCTCACCAATGAGCGCAGCGATATAATACTCGAAGATGTGTTGCAATGCATCTTTGAAAAAGATTCAAAAGCTGATGTTTCGAGCGTTAGCCTTTCAAATCGACGATGGCGAGTTGTTCATTATAAACGAAAACCAGAGAGCGAACTTTTCATAGCCTGAGTAAAATGTTTGTCGCTGAACCAGACTTCTTTGCTTATGAAATGTTAACTTCATATGTGTAAAACAATTAACATTAACATTGGAATCCATATATCACTTGACCAAATTCACTATTTCAGCCTGGGCGAAAATATAATTACAATTACACAAGTCCAACTTTGAAGCTGATTTCGCCAAAATGAAAGTTCTATTTCTGTAAGATTAAAGGGCGGAAAACCTTTTTTCGCCCAGGGTGAAACTTCTTTTTCTTTTTAAAAGGATCTGTTTACGTGGCCGGACTGAAATCTCAGGCCCTAAAACCAGGATGGACCCAAACTAAAATCTTCCATAATCAGGTCCTTTGAAGAGAAATTACTCTAAATAATTCGACCAACGGCAAGTAAAATAGTCAATGATCTTGAATTCGACTGCGCCATACCTTGAAACTGGGTGTTTTGTTCATGGATTGACATTGCTCACGGAGAATTTTGTTAAGCCAGCCATCTTTACGATGGCCATTTCTGACACAAAAGACAGGTCATACATTAATACTAACGCAACGATATATTTATTCACATTTTTTTCAAAAAACATTTGTTGTAGTATCTTTTTCTCAAATACATAAGTCTCAGACATAATTACCATATTAAACTTAATTATAATTTTAGCAAAATATAAAAGGAAAATCATTTATAATAAGTTGAGCGGCAATTTGAAAATTGTACCAAATTTAACGTCACTAGAAACATCCTACGTTTAAACCTATTCTCTTCAACTATAGCACGATCCACGATTCAACTAAAGAGTCAAAAGGGTTAATCTCGGATAAATAGAAATCTTTTTCGCCAAAAAATCTAGAAATAATCTTTACCGAAATCTTTTTCAAACGAAAAATGTCACAGAATACCCATGCTTATCCGTCTTGCAAACGCTAATCAAAGTAATTCGTGCATTTGGCATGTGTATCGAAAGAGCTGTCCTTTCTGAGATACCACAGTAAGCTTCCTAAATACGATTGCCTGCACAAGACTGCTTGAAAAGAAGCGGAAAAGAAAGGTGGAATAATTGTTTCAAAAGCACAACTGAAAATATACAGTACTCTAGCATTACGCTTAAAGTCAGAATTCTGAGGATTAACAAACTCGACAATTTCAGTTTTGTGACTTTGAGATTTCAGCATTGACTCTTTTACCTCCATGCCGCTCAAGCTAATAAAAACCAATTAACTGTCTACAGCTCCTCTATACATTAATCTTCTGAGGAACAATGGAGAGATAGATGACGTCCAATCAAAGGTACACCACTAACTAAACGCCGAGAAACGCTCCCTAAAACTGGCTAGACTCCAGCATCTGCCTATACGCATTTCACTGAATGATCCGGTCGATTAACGAGGGTGTATAGAGTGATACGCTTCAGTTCACTAAGAATTACACGGTAAAAGCCCTCAAAAGCACAAAAATAACTAGGAAGACTCCAGTACATGAGTCACAAGCCATTCCATTGGATAATTCGTCAACGTAACGAAGATAGAGTAGCAAATTGCTCTTTATATACCAAAGGTTACTTTGGTAAAAGCCTTCAAACGTACCAAAAAAGCAAGGAAGACTCCAGGGATTGCCTAGTAAGGCATTTGATTGGAATATCCGTTAGAGTCACAAAGGTAGAGATGTTAACTACTCCACCAAAAATTCATCTTCGGTAAAAGCCTTCAAAGTTTCCAAAAAAACGGGACTGACTTCACGGTCTGTCTAGTCGATTGAACGTCCATCTGACTAACAGGGGTGGGGTGCGAGTGATGTCCTCTCATCACCAAAACCCGTATCCCTGGTCGTAACTGCTATTAAGACCAAAGTCATTACTACGTTCTCTTCGACCACCCCGTCCTCCTCGTCCGCCTCGTCCGCCTCGCCTGTCACCCCCTCCCTCGGGACATTCGCGGGCAAAATGACCGCTGCCACCGCAGTTGAAACAACCGTCACCACCGCCTGCAAAATGAACAATAAATTGAAGTCGAATAGTTGAATGGACGAATACAGCAGTTGAAGTCGCACACACAGACCACAGGTCACCCACACTACCGGGGCTTAACCTAGCTACTGTAACATGAAGCAACCAGGATTATAACTACTCCCCCACTCCGTGGATGGGATTCTAGTCCATCACAATTTACCTCCAGCATTTTCAACACCCAGATACATAAAGAAAATATGGAGTGAAGTTTCTTGTCTCAGGAAACAACTCGACGGCTGAGGGTAGTCTGGAACCACCGACCTTTATATCAACAACCTGATGCAACAAACAGTAGAACACCCAACCTCCAGAGTGGTTTAATGTGCCACAGACAGCCTAACCCACGACTCAACCGTTGCGAAGGTTACAAGGGTTTCTATCGAAAATGCAGTAATTTATGTCTGAAAAAATACCGAAAGTCGGGGTCTCGGTTTTTTAACTCTGGACATTTCTGGTAGAACTGTTATTATCAACCTCCGCGTGAGAGTGGAAAGAAGGCCAATAAGACTGATTTTCCACCGTAAAAAAAGAGAAAGGGCATGAAGCCGAATCAAAGCTATCGCGGATCAGTTACAAAGAAATGGCCTGTCCCGTGAAAGCGTATATCAAAATTGGTACTTTAAGCAAGTTTCGGGAAGTTTGAATGATCAGTCCCCATCGATGGTAAAAGTTTAGAAAAATCGAGAGAATCCGATACATAAGACGCTTTTCTGGAGTGTGGTTCCACAACAGATGAAATTCAGTAAAAAAATTCTTATTTTTAAAGCACTTTGCGATTACTTTTAAACTAGACGTGGTGCTTGAGGTGCTTTATCGGATAAAGAAGCATACTTTTACTCAATCAATCACGTTTCTAAAGTGGTGAATTATGACGATCTCTCCACCAAAATCACCGTTTCAACCCAATGTTATTACCAACCCATTGTTATTTTGCGGTGCAAGCATAATTCCAAAGTGCTGAAGAAAAAATTCCCGTTCCACAATTAAAAAATTAAAGTGTAACGTTGTAGCCATACCTCCACCCCTGCCTCCCCTCCCTCCTCCTTCATTATTGTAACCGTTCCGTTCACGGAACTCTTGGTATCGCTGAGCCATGTCTGCCAGCTCGTCGGGTACTTCCTATAGACAAAGGTTCATAAGAAGTGTAAATCAAAAGAAATACACAGTACTGGTAGAAGGAATTCATGAATAAGGTCGCGGTATTGGCTAACATCTCGTCTTTGCCGTTGTTGTTTCTTGCGAATTCACCACTGGGTAGTCACGCAACGCTAGTGAGACTAGCGTGACAATTCATATCCTGGCTGTGAAGACTCTGCCATGAACGAAAGTAACCGAACGCTGAACGCGAGTATTTTCTATTGCAACGATTTTGTTTGCATTTTACTATCTCTTTCACTTTTTCACCCACAGTTCACAAGTATCAGTTATTTCTTTAACGCAGTGTTAAACACTTTTATTGTTTCCTTAACTATTAGCCTCGGAAAAACGGGTTTAACATTTCCATTCAACACCGCTCAACACTGTTGAATTCAACATGTTCAAGGCGTTTGGCCACCCTTTGAATGGTGTTCATTCGAGTTTTTCTTTTGTTCTCAGGTGTGAGCAACAAAGTTGGATTCCTTTGACCAGCTCGTTCAACACCATGCAACACAGTTGTACTCCAGACTATCACCTTATCTGTGAACAGTGAAAGACAAACGACAACACAATTATATCACTTATATCTGCATCGTCTGGTACCTGATTTGCCTCCACCATGATGTTGATCAGCTTATGAGCCTGTCTCCAGTCTTCTCTCGTCACAAATGTTAGCGAGGTACCCTTTTTACTGAAACAGACATTGTAAAGGGTTAGTTAACAACGACAGTGTGGAGCTGCCTCGGCAGTAAAGGGCACCTGAAGCACGGATTTCGAGTCGTACAGAGGCCTGATGGCTATGCCACTCTGTAGAGTCCTAACAAGGACCAAACAGCTATCCATGGCTGCCACTGCCTGGGTTATATGGTTCTGCGCATAGGTAAGGTACTGGCCTACCAAGGAGTTGTGTTTTGTGAGAATTGCTTTTAAATGGTGTATTGTTAACAAAGACCACAAGCAGAATACCGTAGTCTGTACGAGACACGGACGTACTCACCCTGCCCTTCCAGTGCGGCCAATTCGGTGAACATAGTCTTCTATATTCCGCGGAAAGTCAAAGTTGAGTACACACCTGTAATATAAATTCATCAAGAAAATCTACATAAATAATCCACCAGTTGCAACAGAAACCTAACTTGAGTTTACGGGCCTGTCGCCTTCAACGGATAAACGTAATATTCGAATGGACGTAATAATTATCCCTTGATTTGAACAAATCATTCCCAGTCCTCTACTCGATTCTGAAGGGGTCAGAACGACACTATCATCTATTTATAGTATCACTTGCGACAATGTGTAAGCTTACAAATTGTTGTCCAGTTCTGTTAAAAGTGGTTATTCTTGTGCAAGGAAATAAATAATGAGTCTTTGGCTTAAGATGGGAAGAATGGAGATGGATTCCAACCTGAAGAAATCAGGCTGACGTTTTCAAGTTGTTTCCTTTTGCCTTCTACAAAGCAGTAAAAGCTGATTGTGGCTCATCCCTTGGCGGTCACAAAGCAATTCATATATCCGCGAAGTTCTTACAATTAAATTTAGCTTATTTTTACTGAAAAATCAAGAAAACTAAAGAAAGTTGTCTCTTAAAATTAAACAGGCCAGCAATAAAAAAAAAAAGACTCACGTGACACCACGGATGTCTAATCCCCTTGAAGCTACATCGGTTGCTATGAGGATTCTAGCTCTGCCAGTTTTGAAATCATCTAGGGCCTGTTCACGGTCCACTTGTTCCCTGAAGAAAAAAAACAATCTCTTTAAGGGGACTGAATGCCACAGTTACCTTTGTATACAAGTAAAGGCCAACGAGAAAACAGGCTTTGGCGCGGTGACTAAAACTGAACAAGGTAGAAAAATCCTTGCTAAATTAAAAGTCATTGGTGTGATTTCAACCAATGAATCAATTATTGAAAGCCAACGATCCAAGATTGCACAATCGTCAAGATTTCTGTTTCTCTAGTTTTTAAACCATTTATCAATGATATGGGCAGTGTTCCGCCAAATTATTTAAACAAGGGTTACCTGATTTCTGTAAATGCCACCAAATATAAATTTTGTTGCTCATGGTACACTTTGTTTAAAACCAGTGTAAAATTATTGATCTAGTACAAACGTCTTTTAATCCGGTACAATTTCTCTTTACAAGAAACAGACTTAGTTTACAGTTGGTTAGGATTTGGGATTGGTTTGTTTGTTTCCTTGTTTGTTTCTTTGTTTTTTGTTTTTGGTTAGATTGTACAGAGCAAAACAGAGTAAGACATGTCATGGATTACAGTTCATCGAATTCCAGTCCAGGAATCAAAATTGCCAGTCTAGTATGTCTCGATTAACCATCTTCCTGTGTTTCAGTAATCATTCAACTAGGAAAGACCGTGTACTGGTCTGTTAATTTTATAATGAATCTTCTAGGCTAACGTTTATCATACTGCGTTCGGCTAATGCCTTGCGCAGTATTAAAATGTCTCATTTGCCATAAAGTTGACATCCTCAACTGTTTGCCATTAGCAATTTTATGTGTAGCAGTGTTTTAACCCTTAACATAAAATTGCACGGACAGTGCGTAAGCCATTTAGCACAGTTCACATGGTGACAAGACCAATAACTAGGGAATATTGTACTGAAGCAGTGCCATTCTCCCGTGACCTATCTTACAAGCAAGGAGTGGAAATTATTAAGAATAATTAACATTTTACGTTAACTGACCTGTCTCCATGAATACACTGGACGCCCTGAACTCCAGCTAACATGAAGTCACTTGCAATGTCGTCAGCTCTAGGGAAGAACACTTTTGCATTACAAAAAAATTCTTGACGTCGATTTTGATGTCCCAAAAAGAACGTCCCCTACATGTATTTATTAAGAAGGGAGTTTTAACAATTTCGTTACACTTGCAATAGACATATCTTACTTGATTTTCTTGCCAACAAAAATGAGAACTTTGTCATGGACACTCATTCCAGCAATAAAATCGAGAGTCTGTGAGAAAACAAACAAAACACAGTTAGCATCATGAGATAAATAAGTCTGCTTTGCCTTGAATATCTTATATTAGTATAATCTTAATGTTATATTCACCGTGCTACCCGGTGAATATAACATTTTAAAGGCGCCCCCCCCCTCCCATTTTTTTCTTTTTGATGTGTACATCTCAAATTATACTAAAACAATTATTCGCCTCAGGCTCAGTAAATATTAGCCAATATTTACCTCGCCTTCGGCAAATAATTGTTAAATATATCACTTGTTGGAAGAGGAGGATTTGGAAGAGAGGCCCGCTTACCCGTCCCCCTCTGTTTTTCAAGTAAATTCATGTATCACTGTATGGCAAGCGGGTTCAGAGTTTGTTTCAAACTGGGACAAATCTCCCCTGAACACCCAACCCCCTCCCAGCCTCCAGTTGCTTTAAAAAAAATTGCTGCTCTTTGGTTTTGGCAACCACTAGGGATTTTGGTTTTCCCCTTCGTAAACTTTCCAATTTTGTGTTTCAGCAAGAGAAAAACTTGTTTTTCAGATTTGCTTAGTAGCTTCAGTTTCCAGTTTTACTGTGTTTTGCCTTGGTGGGAGCCTTTTACCTGATCTGGGATTAAGGATAATATGCTGATCTTCTACCGTATTTTTCAGTTTCTGACAGGCCCTTTAGTTAATACAATCCATACATTCTTGATCAAGCACAGTATCTTCCACCATTGTTCTTGTTTCAAGGTATCATAGTTGCTGTTGTATCGAGGTTTTGGAGGGAGGGCAATTTTTTGTGCTTTCTAATAGGGCCTTAAGTGTGGTATCTAAATACTTTCCAAAATGATTGGAAGTTATGGTACGTATCCCTTTTTACAAGAAACAGACAGTTTACATGTAACGTTAGTATACATGTACTTCTGAAACTCAATTCGTGTATCTCAGTTCTGACACAAGAAAGCAGCATGCAGTCAAGACAGGCTTACTCTTTCTTTCTTTTCAGCAGGATCTACTACCTCCACAAGTTGAGTCACATTGTGGCAGGCCTGCAAAGGTAAAAATAATCAGTCACTGACAGCTAAAATCTCAAAGAGAACCTAATGTCATACAGACTTTTATGATTTCTGTTTTAGCAACTTGCACATTTGCTAAGGGCCCTGTTATTTGCATGAATCTTTTTTTTTTTTAGATTATTTTATTGAAGAGACAAAACAGAGTAAAGGGCTGGCAATACGGACATCAAAGCCAAGCTCTAGTCTCAGCACTTCTGCTGAATTTGCTGTTTCATTTGTCCAGTTTCCTAGACCAAGATTGGCATTTGGTCATCAGAGTCTAACTTAGTTTTTTTACAAGTGATGACAAAGTGTGTCTCAAAGTGATGACAAAGTACATCTCACTTTGTCATCACTTGATTACTTTTTGTGTGAACCCCGAGCCTGAGTGTTAGCTATGCCATGCTGACCGGGCCTGATAAAGCTGTCCATGGCTGCTAAAACTCAGGCTCACTATTTATCTTAAGGTTTTTTTTTGCTTAATCAAGGGTTAATGCCAGCTACCAATGTGGCCATGGTGCCCATTTTTGGTTACAAGCTACCCAGAGCAGGCATGTGCGGGACTTGTGACTCTTGGTTTTTTTACAGAATGCTGGCTAACATAAGAAACCAAAACTCTTTCAGTTGATTTTATTCACCAGATCCCTAGAAGAACACTTTTCATAACCAAACTAATTTATTCATTACTCTCAGTCTCTCGCTTTTGTTTTTCTTGCTTTCTTGACATACATGCAACAATTAATTATTTTAGTAGTTCAGTTTCTTATAAATCATCATCATCATCATCCATCATCATCACCATCATCACCATCATCATCATCATTATTGACTAGCTTGCATGTGACTATGTACATACACAAAAATTATGTACACTATAATCATTAACCACTTACATTCAAATCCAGTGACCCTACAAACACCCTCATAGGATCTTTCATGTACTGATCAGCCATTCGCTGAACTCCTTTTGGCCAGGTGGCACTGTATATTTAAAAGTTTAGAAAGGGAAAAGACAGAAATAACACATCAAGATCAGTTGTAAAATGTAACAAGACAATAACGAAGGACAAGCTGTCAAGTGTTTCAGGTGCAACACAACATACTACAGAAACTGTAGTTGACTTTCAAACTTTCATTATTTTAAATAAAGGGAAAAAACTTAATAACTACAGTTGTAAGATATTTATGTGCACATCTATACACAAGTATTTCTTATTCTACAGTAAACAGGTAATGCAATAGCCCATTACAACACCTGTGATGGTTAAATGTATGCTTGATAGTACTTACCTTGATGCTACAGGTGATTGCCTTTTTTTTAAATTAACGCTTTATTGTTGTGTTGTGGTGTGCCTGTGGTGTGGTGTTCTACAGGTGATTGCTACCATTGTACATGGAGGTTTAACTTAGAACATAAATAAAGCAAGTCTATAACACACCTGTACCTATATGTAGAGGTGCGTATGTCGGTGCAACATGAGACTTAAAATAATAAAATAATAATGACAACGCCTGTGAAACACTTCATTTTTTTGCACACCTTGTCATAATGGTCTGCCTATCAGGTCTAATATCAAGGAGTATCTTCTTTATTTCTGGTTCAAATCCCATGTCAAGCATTCTGTCTGCCTCGTCAAGAACCTGCAACAGGACAACGGATGGTACAAAGTTAACAATGTAAATTTTAACCAAGGGTCAGTTGTAGAAATGTTGGTTATATGACTTGGTCATGTTTAACTATGTAGCATTGATATATGCATGTTGAATAGACACCCACACTATCACTGGATTGAATTTCCCCTCTCATCGACCCTTCAGGGCTGTCACTAGGCTTAATAGAAGCTGGCTTCTTCAAAGAAACACAACCTTGAAGAGAGCCAGATATATTATATTCCTTATAGCCATTTTCAAACACTGAGTAGCCTCATGACAGCCCTGAGGTCCCTTGTGAGCAGGTGTTTTTTTTTTAAATGTGAGTCCTTTAGGTGCAATTTCAGTCGTAAAAGCGCGTACTGTACAATGTAAGTCCAATTACTTTAATTTACAGATTTGCTGTGGCTGATTTTGAAAATACATGTCCGGTGGATACAAAATTAAAGAAGGGAGAGTGCCAACCAGCCCTGTGAAAGTGTTTGAACATTTTCATGTACCGTGATAGAAAGCTACAATGTACATGTAGATGAGACTCTTACCAAATAAGTAACACTTCGTACATCCATAATTTCGTTCATTAGGAGATCATTCAATCTACCAGGAGTAGCTGGTGAAAAGATGAACACAATCGTGATATCCTCAGTTTGTTCTGAATAGGAAACTAGAAGTACACTGTATTACATTTCCACTATAAAAATTAATGTGATGCTAGTCTACTGCAGGGTTTTGTTAGGAACTGAATCCTTACCAGTTTGCTGATAACCAATTTTTACATCTCCAATGTCATCATTACAGTCTTTTGCAGTCATATCTATACTTACCTATAACAATCTCCACTCCCTTCTGCACCACTTGAATCTGGCCTTTACGGCTTCCTCCACCATACACACATACACTGAAAACAACAGAGCCCTGTTATTGCTCAGTTTGCATAATATGATAAAACACGACAAACAGGGCTTGACTTAATGATCAACCAATTAAGCCCTATTATGTAGTTCCCTTTCACTCCATGACAGAGCAAGTTTGAATCTGTAAAAACTTCCCCAACATTGTTTTGCAAAATACTGTCAAACAAACAGTGGGAAAGGAAAGTATTGCTGGGCAGCTCTAATATGAATGGTCATACTCTAGGATTTCAGCCTCAAAAGTTAAATCTATCTTGTGCCCAAAAAACACACCAAAGAAAAGTAGTGCTGATGAGCTACTATATAAATGATCACACTATAGGATTTCATCCAAAGCCCCGCAAGTTAACACTGTATCTTGTACGCAATAAACACACCAAAGAAAAGTCCTGCTAGGGAACTTTCGTTTATGATAAATGGTCACATTTTAAGATTTCATCCACAGACTCAAAAGTTTGAACAACCGTGTACAACATAATAAACAGCACCACAGGAAAGTACTGCTCAGTAGCTTTCATAGGAATGATTACACTTTAGGATTTCATCCACAGACTGAAAAGTTACAACCGGTGTACATGCATGTTTGACTCTAAAAATAAAAGGTTATTAAGTGGTTCTCACAAAGTTAATTTTGTAATACAGCAAGAGTACTACCAACCTTTTGATGCCTCGGTAATGAAACTTCTTAACTTCAGCTTCGATTTGTAAGGCTAACTCCCGAGTGGGTGATAAAACCAGGACTGTAGGACCACCTCTTTGGTCACGAGGTCTGAAATAAAGTCAGAAACAGCTAAGACAACCATGGGATTACCTGTAACAATTTTTTAAAAGCAACGCCTCCTTTTAGGGCTGCAATGATACATTTTCCAGCGAAATGATACAAATCTCGATACAAGGGCCACAATACCATACATTACTGTGCGCGACAAAACAAGTAACCAACAACTTACACTACTTTTAAATAATTTATTTCCATAATAATACATTTAACACAGTAATAACACAACATCAAATCCCTTTAACACAAGGGCTAAAATGTAGAGCTTGGGAAAGGAATATTAAAGACAAAGATTTCCCAAATTTGTTGATGTAGCATATTTTATTGTATCATAATATCGCGATATCTTATTGAAATATCGATATTCGTATCGTGGTCCACCGATGCATCGGTGTATCGTTGCAGCCCTACCTCCTTTCTCATCTCAACGGTTTCACTGTTAAAATGTTAAAGAATTTCAAAACATGCTTGTCCCAAGACATACAAGTACATACATGTAAAGCAATCTTGAAAGACGATGGTATATTCAATAATTTATATTTACGTTTCTTGTCCATCAATGTGAAGAAAGGCAGGAAGCAGAAAAGCCAAAGTTTTTCCGGTGCCTGTCTGTTAGAGAAAAAAGAAACCTTTCAGTATCTACAAAATTTTAACAATAGATTATTTTGTAAACAGGTAATAAATACTAGTGTATTTTGTACTTAATTAATATGAACTGGTTTGAAACGAGGAATTTCAGAAGTCTCTCTAAGACCTCTAATCTTGACAATTGTTCAAGTGAGAGTAGCCCTTTAACCCATACCCTCCCAAAGCCAAACATTACTATGTCTTGTACTTTAGAGTCTGTGGATGAAATCCTAAAGTGTGACAGTTCAAATGAAAGCCACTAAGCTGTACTTTCCCATGGTGCTGTTTATTTTGCTATTAGTATAAAATGGCAAAAACATTCACTACGTGGATGGCATCCTAAAGCATGACCATTGAGTGGTTTAATAAACTGTATTTTCCTGTGGAGCTGTTTGTTATGCTGTACAGGGCTGTTCTAACTTTATGTCAAGTATACAGTAAAATGCTTAAATGCAACCATTCAAATGAAGTTACATGTACATGTACGTAATTTTTTTTAACATACATAAATTTGGGATTTTCTTTAAGATTTGCAAGAATAGGTTTTAAAGATTGTTGTTGCTGAATGACGTTTTAACAACCTGAAGAGAAAACATCACCAGAGTCAAGCAAATAGAGGATTTGTACAATGTAAGAAAGCTATCCAAATGTAGTTGTGAGAGAGGAAAACTTTAACTGACCCGAGTATCCATAAAAACACTTGAGCATGTACTACTACATGTACGTATTAAAGAATGCTATCACTGCTACCGTTACACGTATACATGTATTGTACCTGAGCAATCCCGATCAGATCCATTCCAGACATGACTACGGGCCATGACTGGCACTGCAATTACAAAAACAAAACAAATAAATAAATAAATAAATAAGTTCAGAAATACATAAATAAAATTTTGATTAATATTAATAAATCAACTACAACTGTAAATTACACTTGCAACTTTGTTCATAACACATGCTCATCTCTACCGTCATCATTAAACCAGTAATACATGAATGAAATACTACAGGTTCACTGTATGCAGTTCCCTAAAAACATGCAACATTTTTCTTCAAAATCACCTTATATCAGTTCTGTACTTCCCAGTTTAGGAGACAAATTAACAACAACAAGACATGTCAGAATCCAGGTGGATCATACCTGAATAGGTGAGGGCCTTTCAAATCCTTGTTTGTGGATTTCTGCCATTATCTCAGCTGCAAAAAAGGTTTTGAATTAGCAATTTTCATTATTTTATGGAAAAAAATTTAAAGACAAAGTCAATGCTACAAGCCAATGAAACTAAACTTCTCAACAGAGTCTTTTCAGTTTGTCTTTTGTTTAGATGGTTTATCAGATATACCGTATTTACCCGCGTATAGGCCGCACCCCAAACTTGTGAACTAATCTTGGGGAAAAATAATTTCTTAACTATACAAGAAGAGGAATCGAGTTTCGAGTCGAGAAACTAATGAGCTTGTCGCTTGAGTGATCTAGCGAGAGATGAATCGCACAAACGGACCGAACTTGATCGCGAGCGTTATTGTTTACAGATCCAACAAGTGCGTCGAAAAATGAGGTGCAAGCGTCGCCTTTTTGTGCGATCAAATAATGACAAATGATACACATTCGTTTAGAATTCGCTGCTCCTTTCCCCATAGGGTAAATTATCCACTTTAAGTTTTTAATGTTATGGAAATTGTTGCGATAATTCTCAAAACGGCTATTTGACAAAATGCTCTAACATAAAGTCGCTCGAAACTCAAGCTTTTCCCTGTTGTTGCGTAAAACAGGCATTTCACTGGCTCAGCGTAGTGAGAGGCTTTGTATAAGGGATGCTAAATTTCCGATTGTTTAAGAATTTAAACATTTACAGGTGAAACAGGAAGGCAAAACGTCTGTCAAGAGTGAGAGTTGTATCAAAAGCATCGTTGCGTTACGCACTGTGTATTAAAAGGTTTCAAATTTCGCTTTTGACGTATGCAAATTAACGTGCGTAGGGTAAAAATAAATCACCTCTTACTTATCGCTGAAGACATGACAACGTGCATTAAACTTCGAAACTGTGATATTTTATATCAGTTTCATTTATGACTTTTTCTTTTTATGACGGATTCTCTGTATTTTTCGTGTAGTTCGGCAAATAAACAAACGCGGTTTCAGGTGAACGGCATCGAAAGGTCTTCGCGGCTTGACATGCAAACTTCTTTGGACTTCATTCAATTACAAACATATTCGGAAACTAGATACACTTATTGCAGCGGAGAGAAGCAAAATTCTTCGAAGGCATGGATTAACTTGACCTCATACGATACATTCAATCAAACTGTTAAGCATTCAGGAACTTTGTTTACTGGTGTGTGTGTCAGGAAATTTTGCATATTAATGACCTCAAAACTGTTGTACCCGCGTATAAGCCGCACCCCAAATTTCGAACGTTTTTTTCCTTGAAAAAAGTGCGGCCTATACGCGGGTAAATACGGTAACTTAAATTGATAAACTGATTTTGACAATTTTCTCCCTATACTTCACTACAAACATGCATCTAACTTAAGGTTAAAATATTTATGTAATCATATTGGATGTCTAAGAAAACAAATCTAAGTTTGGTTTAGTGCACCCAAAAGACCGTGCTCGAGGTCTTTTTTATTAATAATAATAATAATAAGAATAATAATGATAATAATAAATTTCTATAACACCATTTCCCAGTGGTCCAATGACACTAAATTTATATTACATTATATCTTAAAAATAATAATACATAAATAAATAAACTAAAATTGATCATAACGATAAATAAACAAGAACTCCTAACCAAAAGCTTCTTTAAATAGCCATGTCTTAAGTTTGAGCATTTCTACCATCTTGTCTGTGTTTCCATGCAGGGAAATGATATACATCATGTAAGCTGCATTTGTCTCATCTGGTTCTGTCAAAGACTGTATCTTGCCACAAGTCCCCCAGTTGCTCAATGGTCAGAGCATTTACCCCGGGTGTGGAAGGTTGTGGGTTTGTTTCCTACTGGGGACTCAGATTTTTCCATTGTTCCACCCTGGTGACATGAATTATTGTTGAATATACTATCTTTCTTAAGAAGTCTAATAAATGGGAAACTGGAGACTTACGGAAATCAGCAAAAGCTTCCTTGAATGTTCTGATAGGATTTGGAATTGCTCTGTCTTGAACAGACTCTCCATAGTTTTCGACCATGATGTTGTTGTTGTCAGATCTACATATACATAGAAAAAACACACAAGTGTATATTGTACACTTAATACTTGAAGTAGGCAGCACTATTCTGAGGGTTACCTCTGAAACTGTCCATTGAAGGCTCTTCCATGCTTTTGCCCTTTAGGTAAAATTTGCTCACTTAAAATATAATCACACACGCAAGATACACATACATGCACAACTGTTGTACATACATGTACATTGTAAATAGAAAGCAGAAACTCCCACATTCCTTAACATACATTTACATCAGCTCATGCATACCTGAATTTTTCTACCTCTTCTTCATCCAACTGTGCAACTGCTGGATGTTCATGGTAAAAGAATTTCTTGATAGTAGGGAGATCTGGATGAAGTGAACAAAACAGTGTAAATGTGTTTCAGAAGTCATGACATTACAACAAGATTGTCAATTCTAAAAAAAAACCCACCCCAGAAAGAAAAAAGAAAAAAACCCTAAAACATCCTAATATATGTTGCAGAATAAAATATTTCTGTTATGTATGTGGTAAACAGGGTTTTAGCTACAGCTGCAGAAGGGTGTTCAGGCATCCCAAGGACAACCACTTTTTACACAAATCTATTTAAAATTTACTTCATCTTTTATACAATGTAAAAGAGAAATAATACCCCCCAGATGCCCAATTTTCATTTTCTGGCTAAAAGCCTGGTGGGAAGCATGAAAAACAAGAAAAGCCCCAAGGGCATTGAACCCCGCCGTTCCCCCCCCCCCCTCAGGGTGCAACTACATTACGGTCACTCAAGATATGTGCCCAAGTGGTAGAAAGATTTGAAGTTGGTGATTTTTCTAACATTTGACGTGTGTGCTGCCATCCCCCCCCCCCCCAACGTCTTCTCTGCACCCTTCTCCTTGTGATATCATGGATCCCTTATAGTATGAATACCTTTCCCTTCCCTCATTCCTTGGTCATCCACCTGTTCTAGCACTCGCGAAGAAGAACGTGACGAAATAGTTTTGACCATGGCGTGACTTAGTTACGTCAATTTTTTTAACGAAATCACATCTCAGCGTAATTCTAAATATTAAACAAGGGCACGGAAATTTAAATAGATTTATTGATGAAGAAAAATTATCCTTAAATCGAAAGGGAACGGTTATCTACTGAAAAATGAAACGTAAAGGTCTACTTTTAGGCCATGATTCGATAAATGCTTTAGCGAAAGCAAAACAATTCCCCGAATCGGCTTCTGTCTTTCAACGACGTAATGTTTACGTGTTACGGCAAGTTTAGGTGAATTCATGCCAGCTTCAAAGCTCGCTAGCACCTTCTTCCTTGCTCTCATCGAAGAGAAGTCAACTCCATTGAATTTCTTGTACTTTTCTACACAACTTTCCCTAAAGATTTTGGTGAAGCAAAGCAAAACTGCCAAAAAAATGCTTGCATTTTACTGATGAATTATTCAACTTGGCGAAAGCGAGGGACTTCCCCGAATCGCCTTTTGTGTTTCAGTGATGTAATGTTTACGTGCCAGGGCAAGTTTGGCGAATTCATGCCAGCTTCAAAGCTCGCTAGCACCTTCGTTCTTGCTTTCATCGAAGGGGTTTTCATGCCATTAAATCGCCAGTAATTTTCTACACCAACTTTCATGAAAATTCTGGCAAAATGACGCTAAACGAACCAAGATTACCGGCAAGTATTGTTTTGACCGAGCGGAGGTCTGGGGCAAGTGACCACGACGACAAAAAAAAAAAAACGGGTATTACTAGACCCCGTCCTGACGGCGGGGTAACAAATCATCGATTGGCAACTCAGCCAACAAATACATGTACCATCTGGAAAATTATGCAAATTGGTAGGTTGTTGATATTGTGGGGTTCCAGAAAATATCCATACCACCCCCTCAGATGTTTTTTAACTTTGAAACTCCTCCACCCCCCCCCCTCCCCCAGAAATTCCGGTTTAGCTTCATACTGCCCTTTATAAATTTTGGCTGTTGAGAAACCCCCTCGGAATTTCCAGCGACCATCGATGGGGAGGGTATGGATATTTTCTGGAACCACACCTTGCTATTGACAGAATGGGAAAGGGAAGGGGAAGGTGAGGGGAGGGGGGCAAGGGGAGTTCACTTCCCACATCCTTTCCTGCACTTTCTTTCTGCTCCATGCCAACTATACTCCAGTGTCCCATCCTGTCATAAGATGGCCTAGCTTACACCATTTCCTGCTGGCCACCCAGAAAATCCAGTTTCTCCACCTGTATCTCTACCAGCCTTTGGTTTTCTTACACAAGTCAACATACACCTCTTTTAATTCCAGGTTCCCTCCCCATTGTCAGCATCCCCACCCCTTACAACGACTGTTCTCAGGTCAGAATAGCAAAATCTGAACAACCACTCCTAAAAATCTGTACATTTTGTTAATGATAAGAAAAGATCAGGCTCTTGATAAGACACTCAATAGTCACGTGATACCATACCATCCACTGTACACCTTCACATCCACATACAACTACAATGTACAATGTACATGTAAAAGAGAATGTACATTGTTCATTCATAAACTGCTTTACCTGCCCAGCGGGACCTCTCTCTTTCTTCCTTTTCCTCACGAAGTTTTGCCCATGGAATGGGTTTAGGAGGAGGAGGGGGTTGATTCCTAGAAAATAATCATGAAAATACCAAAAATACATATACATGCATGTGCAAAACTACTGATGTTCCTTCAGCACATTAAAACGGAACTCATTCCATAAGAGTAAAAAGCACCACTATTAATGTATGACTGTGTATGTTCCTGTGAATGATTACTATAAAGTTGTTATTTAAGGGTTACCAATGACAATGTACGTTAAAGAGGTAATTATTTTAATGTACACGAAGAAAGACAACACTTGTGCGTTGGTCCTACATGTACTGTAGTAAAGACTAGAGCATGAAAGAAGTGAAATCAAGATGTACTCTTAACAACCTGTGGCTTCAAATAATATGTACTTTCTCCACAACAATCACAGAAAAGATACAGTGAATCCAATGTATACATTAAAAACAAAAAGCTAGTGTCCAGCATGTTTTTACATGTAGTTAGGTATCCCTTTGAAAAACTCTCTCCATAACATAATTTCAGAGAAAAAGAAAACAGTCATGTACCTCTCTTGTGAGTCACCATTTTCCATGGACAGACCTATCGAAAAATAAAGCCACATTAATGCTAAGGTGAAGAACTCCTGGAATTATGGTGGGCTTGTAGTTAGGATGTCAGACTTTTGATGCAAAGTTAATGGTGGTTCAAGCCCGTCTCTGCTGTTGCGTTGTTTTCTTTGACAGGAAACTTTCCTGCCAATTGTATCTCTCTACCCAGGTGTACAAAATGACGGATTCTGTAAATCCACTTGGAGAAGCTAAGAAAATACTGTGGGTGCCCTATCCAGCATGGGGTATACACATAATGTACATGTACAGCTGTAGCTTGTTGCTTCATGCAAAAGGAATTGGGATAAGCTACAGATGTAATGCATGGAATGTCACAAATGCTGAGCCACCGATGGAAATTTGAGCCCATCAGGGTTTCATTAAGGGCCATAACCCATAACACCTGTTACAGCTGAGTATGATTGATGGCACCTTGAGGTTACGGGTGAACTTGGCTCTTGTTGGTTGAATTTACTCACAAAGTGACAAGGTTGGTACTGGAGTGAAGATCAAGGGAACAGGTGACTCAAAACTTAATGACAGCCCTGCCTGGCATGACCTTCTGTACACGGTCAAGTGCTCTGCCCACTGAGCTATGGTGAGGCTGAGGGTGGGCCAGGTTACCTTGTCTAGTACTGACATGTGATATACAGTGGAACCCTGGTACAATGAACCCTATAGGACAAAGACCATGGTATATAATGAACAATATTCTTCAGCCCACCAATAGTAAAATGTATGGAAAAAAGCCCCAAAATAACGAACCCTCATTATAACAAACACATGTTGCTGGTCCCTTGGCACTTCGTTATATTGGGTTCCACTGTAATGTCATGACAACATGAAGAAAAGTTCACTTACATGTGTAAAGCTTATGTTATATCTTCAGTACAGTGTTGCCCAACGTGGTAAACAAACCACTGACATACATGTATATGGGGCGCCAAGTGTAAAAATATTATTTAGACAATATTTTGTTATATTTTGTGTTATTTAGTATATTGCAAATAAAGTCGATTAGTAATTTATAAATTACCAATTCTACGACCTTTGCATGAACTTGTGATTTGTAAATCGGAAGCAAGGTGACTTTGCGATTTATAAATCGCAGTAACATAACTTTGCGATTTATAAATCTCAAACAACGTAACTTTGCGATTTATAAATTGCATTTCATATTTTCTGTGCAAATGTGCGATTTATAAATCGGAAAGGTGTGCTTTGTGAATGGCAAATGTGTGATTTATAAATCTCAAAAGTGCGATATATAAATCGCAAATGTGTGATTTATAAATCGCAGAAAGCAAACCAGTGTTTGCGGGCTCGGCCTTAGTCAGTGGTATTTCAAAAGCAAGTTCAGGCGGGAAGCTCAGAAAATATGGTGGAGAGCGATACCCCGGCAAGAGGGCTGTCCATTGCCGCATCCAGAGCCATTACAGAGGCCCTTGGCTGGCATCCCAAACAAAGGAGGAGGACGTTTTGGGAACACAGAGTTTTTTCGTTCCTGGTAGAGTGCTATTAGGAAAGCAAAGTAAAAAAATGTCCTTACTGGTATCTGCTGAGTCTGTTCTTGGGTGGCTAGGGCCTCGCTGATGGCCACTGAAACGGCTGTGGAGGGTTGCCTTGCCAGAACTTCTCTATCCGCCGTATTTCCTATACTTTTCCAAATCTACGCGGCTTTTTTGTTTTGAGATACCACTGACTAAGGCCGTGCCCACGAATAATGGTTTGCGGTTTGCAATTTATAAATCACGTAATTGTGATTTATATATCGCACATTAGTGATTTATAATTCGTACAATTGTGATTTATAAATCACACATTTGCTATTTACAAAGCAAACCTTTGCGATTTATAAATCGCACATCTGCACAGAAAATGTAAAATGCAATTTATAAATCGTAAAGTCACGTTGCTTGCGATTTATAAATCTCAAAGTTATGTTGCTACGATTTATAAATCGCACAGTCATGTACCTTGAGATTTATAAATCACAAAGCCACGTTGCTTCCGATGTATAAATCGCAAAGTCACACAAAGGTCGTACAATTGGTAATTTATAAATTACCAGGCGACTTTATTTGCAATATACTAAATAACACAAAATATACCAAAACATTGTGTAAATAATATTTTTACACTTGGCGCCCCATACATGTATTAAGTGATTTTTTACGTTTGTGTTACCATGTCGTTATGTTGCTACATGCGTAGTATGAAACAGGCTTATAAAATCTCAAATAACTGAAGTGAAAATTTAAGAAAGAAAGTTGTTGTGATCTTAAGTTTCAATAAGGATTACATAAAGGCTCGCAGTTCCATTACCTCTCATGTTGTTAGTTAGTGATGATTCTGGGTTAATGATTTTTTCAATCAGTTCTTTAGCCTTCTTTATCGCATCATCAGAGCCAGAAATTTCAACTGGAGTTTCTGAGTATGTGGCATCATCCTTCTTCACCTTATTTCACAGAAAAAAATTAAATAATATATATACAGTAATCAAATGAACCACCTGGGAAACGCATGAGTTGGAAAGCATATAAGTCATGAAGAGAAACATGGAGAAATTTGGTCTTATTTTCTATGGCATTTGTACATTTTTTAATATGGTCCATGAAAAAAGCTATCTTTTGTATTGACATTTTCTGCAAAAATTTACTTGACAATTATAAAAGAACAAGGTCAGGGTTTCATGTGAGATGGTCCAGTGTTACAACAAGGCACACAAAAGTGAGACCATCTTGTGCAACTTCTTTCAAGCAACTACAGTACTTAGACAAATTCTCCTTACTTGTTCCATAAGAAATGTATAGAGAACAGTAAGGAGATTATGCTGAGATCATGGTGTGCTTGTCTTTTATGTACCTTTATGTATGCTCCACTTTGTTCTTGTATTTCTCTTATCTTCTGTCCACCCTTACCTAACATTAAACAAACATGATACGTGTAACTCCACAAATACAACTGCATGGTAAATTGTTAGCGCTGAAAATTAATTCAAGTAAATGAGGAGATCTGATAATTAATTCCCTCCTAACATTTCACCACTTGCCAACAAAACAGTTACTTGCACATGGCCCTATGCTTAAATAAGTTCACCTGGAAGTATTTTACTCCATGAGGAAGCCAGATATAAAAGGTATCAATCCTTCCTGAGGAAAACTGTTTTCTGCATTGGGCGGTTCCAGAAAATATCCATACCATACCACGGACGGCCTTTCGGAATTCCGAGGGCAAGGGGGGTTCTTTGAACTGGAAATCCAAAGGCATGGGGGGATACTTACCATTGGAATCCCCAAGGCATGGGGGGTTTTAGATCTGGGATTTCCACAGGAGACAGACGAGTGTATTCCTTGAAGAAGCTAATTTTATGGACTTTTAAAATCAGTTCGACACTACTGACTAACGCGGAAGCAGGATACAAGACAAGCATCGATCGATCAGACATGTGTTCGTGTTCATTTGCAGAAGAAAACCGACAAAACGTGGGTTGTACATCAAGCTCCAGAGGCCTTAATGTTGATGAATTTCTTATCAGATTAATAAAATATGAAAAATCTATTGCTTGCATATTTCTTGCACTCCCGTCGCATGAACGGCGAAAACTCGCGTTTGGGAAATGGCCCATTATGAGACTTGACAACTTTTTTTTGACGCTGTTTAATTCCAGAAATGCTACACATTTTGTATACATGTATCTTTGAAGGCAGTTTCTGTATAAATACATCCAAAAGATTTTTCGAATTTTTGTAGGACTTCAATGTTTCCTCAATACATGTATTTTGACCGAGGATGCCATTTTTGAGGCTCGTGGGATTGGGAGCGACTACTGACCCCGATGGCTCAAATTCAAGATGGCGGAAACCAAAATACACTCAATTGTAATATCTTCCGAGTGTACACATGTACATCACACGATATTCTTATTTTAATGTTCTGTACCAGTTTGGGGCAATGTAAAGTTAATGCAGGCTGCATCTGTTGAACAGTGGTAAGGACAAAACTTTTAAATTTTTTAAATTTTCATTCCAGAATTTCCGGAGTCATAATGACTCCCTCTATAACCAGCTGTACTGAACAGAAGTAGAGTCATTTGAAATAATTTTCCGTAAAATAAGCCAAATTGGGCATATTAGTGAGCCCTGCAGGTAATTCCGAAGGTTTGACAAAAAAATGGAAAATCCGAACGGGAGGGGGGTTTACGATTATGGAAATCTGAAGGCATGGGGGGATAATGCATTTTCGAAATTCCCAAGGCAGGGGGAGTTAAAATATGGAAGCCGTCCGTGGTATGGATGGATATTTTCTGGAATTGCCCATTACCCCACTAATCATGGGCATTATGACTTACTGTAAAGATGTATAACAAGAAAAAGGACAAAGTGAGAAGGGAAAGGGTAAAATTTCCACACATCAATGTATACATTTTCTGAATCCAGCTCAATTCATGATTAATTTTTTTGTTTACGAGGGACTTAAAAACCAGATTTCATTTGGCCGCACACGTGTACTCTGGTAATGCACAGATGACAACAAAATGTGGCAAGAACAAAGAAGTACACTATGAGCCACCGGCGAATAATAATAATAATAATAATAATAATAATAATAATAATAATAATAATCAACTTTATTTTACGAGCGGAACAACTGATAGAATGAAACTATGAATATATGAAATTCATATATTTGAACTGCGGAATGAAGAAATAAATGTAAAGAAGATCCTCGCAGTTATTAACGCAACTTATGCAGTTGCGAAAAGAAAGCCTGAAAAAATCAGGCTTGCCGGGATCCGAACCCTGACCTCTGCGATACCAGTGCAGCGCTGCAACCACTTGAGTTATCAAGCCAACTGGGAGCTGGTCATGTCACAGAATGTCAGCTGAAAAGTAGTGGCCCTAGCAGTGTGAATGATGTTCTTACCACCTTTTGACGTCCTCTGTGTGTTATCATGGCCAAATGAAGTCTATTTGTTTTGTACACTGGTTTCATATCAGCTATCACAGACAAAACTAGAACTTTTTTTAATAATTCTTAGTAGTAATGATCTGTGCGTGCAAAACTTTGAGGCTCATTATGACATCCATAGTTTAATCACAAATCCCCTAGACAAATCAAAACGTGAATGCACGGTTAACCCTTTCGCTCCCAGAGCCAGTTATGGAGACCTTTAAGGTGATTCTAACTTTTGAGTCTGTGGATGATTTTCTATGGTGTGACCATTCAAATGAAACCTTTTCGGCAGTACTTTTACGTGGTACTATTTATATTTAAGTATTTTACAAAATGAAATTTGAAATCTGTCTTGAATTTTGATTTAAGGCACTCTTAGCAGTAAAAGGGTTAATTAATGTATGGGGAAATTTAGTGGGGGAGGGGAAGGCAAGTATAAATGCAACAGTCTAAACTTGATACGACACTAACCAATGATGTAGCGAACATCATCCGAAGGAACCATTATCTCAGTAGATTTCCTTTCACGTCCTTGGCCTTCCCGAGCACGACCAAATCCTCTTGGGCCATCTCTAGCTCCTCTGTCCCTCCAGTTCCTGCCATCATTGTAATCATCTGTATTGGTAAGCTTATCTCTCCCCAAGTTGTCACCGCGATTGTCACCACGTGTAAACTTTGAGTCTCTGTTGTCGCGTCCAAAGCCTCCGTCTCCCCGCCCAAACCCTCGAGAACTTACATCCTTGTAAAAGCCATTTCTATTTTCTGAGCTGTAGCTATCATTTTTGCCGAAGCGATTTGCTCTTCCGCGACCAAATCCAGGTCTTCTCTTACCACTGTCAGAGAAATCTTCATCGCCGGTCTTGTCATACCAACCTCTCCCGCGTGACGGAATGTGTGCATTCTGAGAAGCAATCGTGCTTACTTCGTCCTCCTCTTCCCAGTCGCTCATTTTTGCAGCACCTGATTTTCCGCGCAGCGCAAGCGTTCGAGGTTTGGCTGAAAATAATTACTCAACGATTCCTTTCCGCTTGTCGACAAGCCGCCATGTCTGTTTTGTGATCACGCAATGCCGTAGGGATATTAGTACAATGTAGGACCCAGTCTCTCAACTAACACTGTTTTTCGCGCCTTCCACTCAAAACGGTGATGTTCGGTTACAAAAGTCACTTTTTTAAATGGCAAAATTGTAACCTTTAAACACTTGGGAATACCCTGGGTACCAGAGGTTTTTTCTCGCTAACGTCATAGAGAACATAAGCTGCAACCGGAAACCGCGCAAGAAAAGCCTCTGGCACCCAGGGTAACTTGGGAATGCTGTCTTGAAATAATCTCAGTCGATTTGCAGCATTAAAGCAGTAAAATTTCAGATCTCTAATCGGCACTATGTGACTTTTACCATAGCAACGGCCATAGCAACAATTGTCTACTTTTATTAAATGCTCAAAAAACAAACCTCAATTAGAACACTCCCTCCCGCCTCTCCATAAAATGGCATTTAGTATTACTGTGGAGAAAAACCTGACTGAGGAGAGAGTCCTGAGGTCCAAGTTTTAGCCGACAAAACATGACCCCAATCTCACAGAAACGATGGCTTTTGCATCGAATTACCATTCAGCATGTATTTTAGTGTGGCAAGTTGGATTTGACAATAGTTTTAGGATAAGGAGAGACGGATAACCTGTCTAGAATCTGTTCCCTTTTCTTTGAGACCGTTTCCTCGAATTACGAATTACTTGGAATAAAGGAACTCTTAAAAATGATATCTCCCTTGCATTTTAACCTATTGTTCTGAAATTTTTATCAATATTAAAGCACCTTTGTGCAATAAACCTAAAAAGGTGAAATACGTCTCATTAAGTAATTCTTTGTCCTATAATTATTTCCTGTTACCTCATGTTCTGGAAAATAAAAATAAATCGAATGAAGAAAAAATGGCCAATTTTTTAGGTTTATTGCACAGTCATGCTATTTATGTACACATTAGAGTTGGTTTGATGCTAGTCCAGAGTTATCGTTTTTCCCATGAGCATCACTTTTTCTAACTTAAGAGGCTAGTTAATCGTTAACTATCAAGACATGTGATCTGAAAAGTACTCTATAAAATGATGGTAGAAGTTTCCCACAAAGTTCTGTCCTAAAAAAATTCATTTTTTGAGTGGAAGACCACCTTAATCCAGATGCGCTATAAATAAATATATAGATTTAGCCAAGCCTAAAAGCGAGACTCCCCCTTTTTAAAATTTTTGTTTATTTATTCATTTATTTATTTATTTATTTGTTTATGTATTTATTATTATTATTATTTTTTTTTTTTGCTGGCACTTATTAATTTGTGAAATTACTCTCATTCAAGTCGTTAAATAAAAAAAAGAAAAAAATTCCTGTCCCCGCTGAGTGACGGACTCGACTCGGCGGTGTCCTAAGCCGGCGTTTAGTCCACGAGGCCACGACCGCTAACGGTACTTGTATTGTTAATTTTGTTGCTTAATTATTTTTTCGTGACAAGCTGCCTATCAAAATAAAAATGCTGGTGTTTTTCCTAGCAAAATGTGTTCGGACCGCCTCAAAAACCATGGCGGTGGACAGAAAAAACCAGAAGGCTATAGTTGGCGTCGAGACTGCTGCGAAATGCTGCGAACTCAAGCGGTGTGCCGACCGAGCAGAACTGACAACAAATATGAAGTCCTAAGGCAAATTGAACTTTTCGCCTGAATTTTTTCGCCTAAATTTTTCGCTTAAATTGAACTTAAATTGAACACCAAAAAGACAACTGAGTATTCTTTTGAAGTTTTTCTTTCCATTAATAACTTTTTTTTTACTTTTGTTGTCTTTGCTTGTTTTGCTACAACGCGGGTAACCATGAGATTTTGCGCCAAAAACGCGGGATACAGCACGTGGTTATATCAAGTGTAGATGGCACCTCATATTGGTCACCCTGTGGTTCAGACGGACGGACGGTCATGTGACTATTACGAAACTACCACAACTTTCTTGGCTTGCTAGGTTACCAAATTTAATTAGCAATGGTGCTCCGCTGGCGTACTAGCGCGCGGGCTCCGCTATTATCATGATTATCGCTTTTACCGTTTATACAAGCTGAACGCAAGGTACCCTGCAAGCAGAGGTTTCTTGGTTAACCTGTGTTCCGGCGGACCAATAAGTGCTTATTCGCCCGCCGGAACACAGGGTGACCAAGAAACCTCTGCTTGCAGGGTAAATGCAAGGTAACTACTCGTTCATTAAATAGTGTTATACACTAAGTCTAAGCGACTTTAATTTGCTTAAAGGTATTGAAAACGGCCAGTGATGGGCCCTTGAAGTGGCCCACAGAGCTGGAACTTAACCTGAAGTGATTTCACTTAGGATTATTAGTACACCCCACTTAAGGCTGTCCACAGGATGCTAACCCAAAGGTTGGAATGCTAATCCACAGAGGGTTAACTCTAGCGCGCACATAGTGACCGCGAATCGCTGGTGCCTATTTACATACCAGACAAGATACAGATTGCAGCGAAATATCTTACAGGTAAAGCGTGAAACAGAACGACGCTAGCAAGACGTTGGTTTGAGATCGAAATTTCAACTCGGCTTGAGAACAGTTCGCAAAGCTCCCTAGCATTACAGGCCCTTAACCCTTCCCCAGTATTTCAAATCTATATACTTCACAAATTCCACCCATACAAAAAGGTATAGGGGAACATTAAAGCTTATTTCAGGTGGAGACACAGGCAGTCCTGTGTTTTACGCTAATATACATCTTTGCACCTATTTTAAAAACATTTCGCCATTATTTGCAGTTTTTGACTTTTTTATGGGCTTCAAAACTTACGACAAACTAAGCACCATTCGTCGCACGACCGAGTTAGAAGGGGCATGGGTCTATTCTTGATTTGACGTCACAAACTGCTTTGCATGCATGTTTACAAAGACTTAAGGAGATGCAAATCAGTTTGTGATGTCAAATCCAGAATAGACCCATGCCCTCACTAGCTCGGTCGTGTACCAGATGATGGCTAGATTTCGTAACTTTTACAGCCTATAAAAAGTCAAGACTGAGGGGGATTTCATAAAAAAAGGCGTCATGCTTTTCGAACAGGTGCAAAGAGTTATTTTAGCGAAAAAAATATTTTGGAGTTAGGTGCACTTTAAGCACGTGCAGAAAATATGGCTCCCAGCGCGTGCATACTCAACTTCATAGCGCACGCCGCATTGCTACATTTATGACTGCTATCAACGTCATAAACGTTTTGGAGTAAAGAAAATTTTCAACCGAGAAGTATGCACTGCAAATTTTAAGGCCAGTACGATACCACGAGTTTTACACGAAAAATTTCTCTAGTACTTTACGACGGTAATTCGATTTGCAGAGGAAACAAAAGTCACTAGGCTTCAGGGAATTTACGACGAAGATATTTATGAAGAAGCTGAATCTCAAACTGGCTTGAAAGGCAAAGCACTTTCTAAACGAGGGAAAAGTTATGAACTGAATGGCGTCCGCAAAAGAAACACGAACACGTTTTATCCAAGGACAATTGCCTGGAAACGCACTCTGGCAGCGAGAAAAAGTACAAACAAAGACCAGGGAAGAGATTGGTTATAGCTGTTGTTTAACTCATACTGAGAAACTCCGGGAGGTGGTAATGTTAGGCGCGAGTCGGAAATATAAACGCATTTCTGGAAAGAAAAAAGGCTTTATCTTGACGTTTCGTATGTTCCAACATACATCTTCAGAAGGTCAGAGTAAACTGTTGAATAACAACAGAAATTTAAGTGTATAATAAGTAACTAATTAGAGAAACAAAAGATAACAAATAGTAGAAAAATTTGCATATGAAAGGAAAAGCATGCAAACTAAAAAAGGTAAAGTTTTTCACTGCTGACATTTTCATTTAGGGAAGGTTGTAAATCCCCAATCAACAGAGTCTCCTTTATCTCGTTTATTATCTCCTTTATCCTTTGTACAAACGTCAATCGTCTGGACAGTCATGTGACCCTGCCATCGTTCATGAAGAAGCTAAGGGTAGTGGTGTTCACACTAATCACGTGACCTTACATCTAGCAACGGATAATGCCTGGGAAGATACGAGGACTCGCACGTCAATCAAATCAGCTTTGATGGGTTTTTTTGTCAAGATTCGAACGACAGAAGCAAGTGAAGAAAGTGAGACTTTGAAAGATCGCCAGACTGAAGTTTTATGGAAGTTGGACAAATCAAACTGCTCCCTGTCTGTTGCTCGGTTCGTCTTTGTCTTTAACGTTCGTTAGTAGCTGTCGTAAAGTAGTTATTGGTTTGTGAGCAATACGGATGTTGTAGGGTTGTAGGATTCGTGCGATAGTTTCACAAGTCCCGTTGATGTAAGGTATGGCTGCATTAATGACAGGTGTGCGTTAGTGTTCAGTAGCGTTCGGTTCGGAGTTTCTGTAAGTGTTGTGTCTAATAAAGTCCCGGTTGTAATTGTTCTTGTTGAAAACGTTGTCTAAGTACTTGATTTCGTCCGTTAAGGTGTCGAGTGAGTCACAAACTAGTTGTGCGCGTCTTGTCAGGGTCCGTATAGTCGTAGCTTTATGAGAAGTAGGATTGTAAGATGATTGGTCTAGGAGTCTGTCGGTATGTGTCGGTTTTCTGTAAATTGTCGTTCGTAGTTTGTTATTGTCGCGGGTAACTAACCAGTCTAGAAAAGGTGTTTTCCCGTTTTCCTTGATCTCCTTAGTAAACTGTATGTCGGCGTTTTGTCCTTTGAGGTGTTCGTGAAAATCGTCGATTTCGTCCTTGTCTACGGCTGTAAAGGTCGGCACACGGATGTTTCGATATGGTGAAGAGATTGAAAATTGCGATTTTGATAAGGAAAAGGACGCGAATTTTGGAGTATTTGGTTTGTATTTGTTGTTACAATATAAAGCTATTGGTGTCTTAACGACTTTTGGAGAGAGGTGCCAAAATTCGAGATTTACAGTAAATAAATAACTTTGAATCGGTCACGTGACGGCTAACAGTGTGTCACCTTTCGCTTCGCTTATTAAATGCAAGGTGCAAATTATCAAGGAAGCTTAATCTCGCTCAAAATGCCTTAAATCACCCCAGAAGGCCATTAAATAGCAACTAAGACAACACAGAAACAAGGTGAATCATTTGTTGAGGTGATTTATTTCGCGTTTATGGCAATTCAAGCGTATTTGTTGCATTTTTCATACAAACTCTTATATTTTGCCGAGGTCATAAGATATGCAAAAAGCAACAGGTTATTATATGCGCTCCTCTCATAGCAAGCTTGGGTTGCCTGTGATAATACCAGGGTTCAAGACCAATCTTGTGTCCCAGGTTCCTCTCGGTTTTCAAACTCAGGTCAGTGCCGAGGTTGCCCAAGGAGTACTTGAAATTCTTCAAGGGTGGAGAGCTCCGCTGAGCTCTGTGCACGAAATGAGTTTAAAGAGGAACCATCATTTTCTTCTAAAAATAAGCGTTTTTCTCTCCCAGCCTTTCGCTCAATAGTTTGTGATTTATTCATCAAGAGCATCCATGGCTCTTGTTCGATGGTGCATGAGATGAAAATAATGTCAAATCCTCGCTACATGTTAAATTGTAGAATAGACTTCAATCTTTTTAGGACAACTTCTTGATTGTATCCAGAAAAAGAGCCAATTGCAATCATTTCTTCACCCGCAAAGCCCGTTAAACCGACCAAATTGTCACGGTTTTCTCTAAACTGCCAAGGCTACAGTGCTGTGACCTAATCAGTTGATAACGACAAGTCGGAAAACAAGAACATAACAAAAGTGATGCTAACAGTTTAAGGAAACGATTTTATTATTGTATTACATTACACAATATCATTCAGTCATTCCGTAGGTACGGTCTTCATGAGCTGAAAAAGCAGAGAGGCACCCTGGTTTGCTCAACGTTAACATCTTTGTTTTCTCCAACATGAGAAAAGCAGCAGGCAAAGTATCTTGGAATTTGGATGCTCCGGACAGTGGATCGGCTGACAGGAATAAAAACAAGAGGAAAAAAAAGAGAAAAGATCAATGTCAACTGATTAATGATTATCACATCTAAGACACCTCGTTGCATTTCTTACTGACTTTGTGCTGGTTTGATTTTATTTATCTTTTTTTTCTTTTTATAATTAAACCAATGTAATGGAAGGCACCGAAACGTAAGCAATGGAGTGACACAGTAATGTCCAATTTGGAAATGAAAGAATTCAAAAAATTCCTCTAACGGCAACATTTCTCGGTTTTAAGAATTTTCATCCATTTTTTTTTAATTAAACAGCATGTAGTCCTATTACTTATAAAAGAATCCCAAAGATGCCTGCCTTACTTCAAAGTTTGAGTGGGTTAATTTTAAAGACCTTTACAGCGGTTTTCAATTGAGTGTCGAAAGCAATTCACGTTTTGCTTTGGTCTTGCTTTACTTCGCTCTGTGATTGGTTAAAAAATCTCGCGCCACTTTCTCGACCAATCAGAAGTAAAACTCAAACCAATCGCCACTTGTTCGCACGCGTTTTCCCGCGCTTGGCGCTGTTTACGTGTATTTGCTTCGAGTTCTGATTGGTTCGTTGGGTAATTTGTGTTTGTTGTGATTGGGTGGGATAATTACTTTGGTTTTGGTTTTACGACACTCATTTGAAAAGCGCTCTAAGTCATGGATTGTAATTTAAGAGAATTGTTTTAGAAAGGGCGTTTCTTGCCTTCATAGCCGTATTTTTCTGAACATTAGTTAAGTTTCTTGACTCGCTTTGCATGAAGAAATTATCTCGTGAAAAAGATTTCATCCTAACCGTGCTTTTCAGAAACACGTTTTTACCTTTGACCCTGAAGCGTTATAGACGGTATAAATATTGAGATATGACGTATGGGAAAAGTTATTTTTGCTTCTACCGTTTTGGATGAAAAGAGGTCGCTGTATGTTCTCATCAAATTAAACTGTAACTCCAACACTCTACACTATTCTACACAATGATTTGCTGTAATATTTAATTTTCTATACGTATTCTTAACTGGTGTCTGTTTGCAAATTTAAAATGATTTGAGTGAAATTCTATGGCTGTCGTATGTGAATATGGTCTGATTGGAACACGTTCATGCAGACAAATACCGTTGCCTTCAAACGGTGGCCACGAGATTTGTCTTCTTTGCCATGCTTGAATGGACTGTGCTAGCCTTTTCAGGGTTTTTCTCTAAAGCAATAGTATCTGCGAACGTATCTCTGTATGTTCTTAAAAAGGCGACAAAGTAAAAAGAAGAGCGATGAAAATAAAACCTATAGAAAAAAATGCGATATTGCCGTGGTTTGTTTTATTTTTTCATTTATTGTAACCGTGAAACAGAAGACAATACAATCTCATTCACAGGGCATTTCTTTAGGCCAAAGGAGCACCTTCGAAAAAAAGTGTGAGAAAATGCGTTTCAGAATATCGTGCAGATGTTGGAACCATGCATTCCTTACAAATAAAACCACTAATAAAAAGCCGAAGGACACAATTCATACCGTTAAAAATTTTTACTACAGTGTAACTATATTTTATTTCATCGAAACAGTGCCCCCAAACTCGTAACTAGTCAAAAGACAACCCTGAACCAAATTTTCTCTTTCTGCCTGTACAAGATCTGAGCAAAATGCACCCTTATGGAGTTTGAAGACGATTAATGACAAGGGCGATTTCAAAGAGAAAAGGAAAATAAATTAAAGGTTCAACCTTCACAGGTTTGCTCAGTTGTTGGTAGCATTACCTTTCTCATCAGCAGCCTCGGATGGATGTTCATCCACCATCTTAACTGGGTTTTCAGCCTGAAGGACAGTCTGCGCACACAAAAAAGGTGTACGTTACTTTCACAAACTTTACGTAACCAAACGTCGGAGTAAATAAGTTTAATTCAATACAAAACCTGTGACGGCATATGAGCACCCAAAGGATTTTAAAAGAAACTGTAGGCTAAAATTTGTCATTTAGATCACCCAAATCAAAGAACGTGTTGTAGCCTAAAAACTGAAACAGGCTCTTACTTGAAAAACTGAAGCAAAAGACCTGCACTCACATGCACTGCAAATGCACTCACATTGAATAAGACGGTTTTCTGAAATGCAATATTAATACTACAAGCACTTTAACCTAACAGTCTAAATAGCCTTATATTCTCAGTAGACACCAAGTATATAAGAACCCTCTCACGCTAACTTGAAGGTGCATTATCTCTTAAGCTTGCAGATGCGCGGGGTTTTCAATGATTTTACAGTATAACTAAGCCATACAAAAGAAACGTCGATTAAATTAATTTTAAGTAGTGACATACTTGGTCTTTTGCAGACATTCTGGATCAAACTAATGTGGCGAGCTTCTGTGGCAAAACTGACTGTATCCTCACTAATCCAAAGAAGGAAGAAATTAAGACGTAGCACGCAAGCTAGCCTTTTTATTAGTAGTAAACAGCAATGGATCTTGTATTCCTACATTCAATAGCACGTCTATCATATAATCGGACTTTGTGTTCGCTAGAATTTTTGTATGTAAATCACGCGATCAGCAGCATACTATCAGGTTGGTAACAAGGTATCTTCTTTCAATGCTGATCCCATTTTTGTACGCAAATTTCTGATCCTTGATTCCAAAAGCGTGTCCAATTTTGATCCCTTATCCTACAAATATGGCAGAGCCTGATCCCTGATCCCTAAAAAACTGCTGATCCGGCCCCGATCCCATGGTCTGTGATCCCTGATTCCAGGGCTGTGATCCCGATCCCCGATCCCATATACTTTGTTACCACCCTGATACTATTATTGTACTATTGACCAGTAACATATTTTTAGCTTTCTCTGTGTTTTCATCCAACCGATTTGATTTCCGGATAATTATGTTCAACAGGTCTGAAATTAAACATCAAACAACAGCAATTTTCTATCAATCTCTCATTCTAGAATTTAGTATCCGCGTTCCTTGCCCGTAGTCAGTTGCCGTTTACCCAGTGTCCATACCTTGTGGTTTTCGTTACTGTTGATTATGCTAAACGTTGTATTACCCTGATGACGTGATCGGTCGTGTGATCAAACAGGAAGTTTTTTAAAGGAGCTTTGAAATATTCTTTAAAGGAGAATTAGCAGGAGCTGCGCATACTCCCCCTAACCGTCAAATTTGAAAAAAATTAGGCTCGCGGCAGGCGGTTTTTACAAATCAAGATCAAATAACTTTATTATAGTCTCAATCGCTCGCAAACTCGCACGCATATATTTTTGCTCGAATATCTTGTGTAGAAAAGCCAGAGACACTGCTCCTTGTTTTTGGTTGATCGCGACAGGATATTTATTTCCATTCTTGGAGAGCTTAGTTTTACCCGCTTTATGCAAAATCGAAAAGTTTACTAACAGGATGGACGGAAATCCGCGTGAATTATTGAAAGACATTAGATCGACACTTCCTCTGATACGCCTTGATTTACGCTTTGTTAGCCTCCAAGAATAGTCGGAGGATAAATAACGAGGATAAATGCGAAATCGAACACAGCTTTGCCTTCGAAAACAATTTCATCGGCTAGCTAAGGGGCGAAAGACTGTGTACAACTTACTCGTGGGAGAATGTCACAAAATTCAGTCTTTTATTTATTTCAGGGAATCACGTTTCGACGAAAACCAAAACTTTATGTCTTTTATTCAGAGCATAGTGTCATTTTACAATATTCACAGTGGCTTCATTAAGAAGCGATGATAGCTTGATTTCCAACAGTTAAACAGATTTTCACACTTTCGCAAGAAAAGCCGAAAAAACTCTGCGTGAAACGATACTTACAGTTAACGCTTTCTTTTTGTTTTTATCGCGCCGATATGTTTTCCCAATGACAAACTTTCAATTTGAAACGCAGCACCTTAATGTCAACCTCAAATTCTGGAATTTTTTTACGTAGTTTTCTACGGTGGTTCAGTGTCTATTTGTGTTTGTAATCACCTGAGTGATGTTTTGACGGAATGTTGTCAGTCGAGTGATACAAAAAATATGGGAATTTTCTAATTTCTGTACAAAACAAAATTTCAAAGACCATTTCTTATAGCATTTCCCTCCAGATTAGAGAAGCTCCTCTTTGATCAAAACCAATCAAATTGTTCAAAACTCGTTTTAAACTTATAAACTGTGTTCTTAGATTCTTCTGAATCACACAGTAATTTTGCAATGCTGAAAAAGTCGGTTTATTTGGCATACAAGAGGTGAAACTCAGTCGAGTCCCACAAATCTCAAGCTGTGTTAAAATCAAAATAATTTGCCCCTTCAACATTGGTTCAACGTCGCTCCAACATTGGTTACGAACAATTTTTCTTCACATACCCAGATTTGTGTTATCAAAATAATTTGCCTCTTCAACAACATTGATTCAACATTTTAACGTGAATAATACTTAAAGCCGCCATTAAGCGACGATGACTTTCAAAATCTAAATATAGCAAACACGGCTAATAAAGTTAAGGCCCGATTTAACGGTCCAACATTATATATTTACCTTAAGGTTCGCTCAGCTTTGTTGTAACTGAATCTTTCAACATGCAAAACTGTTGTTTATAAGCTCTTGAAACAAACTGAAGTCGGTTTAAATTTTGATTCAACATCCCTTCAACGCAGAAAAGTGTTGAAGGGATATCTTATAACATATGCCATCAATGTTGGAAGACCCGCTGAGACGTTTTCAACAATTTTAAACTGATTTTGACCAAACGGTGAATGAATGAATTGAGAATCCAATTCAGTTAACCAGCAGTTGAAGCACGTAGGTTTATCTCTTTCTTTTTAGCCATTCTTTATTTTATTGTTTTTTTTTTCGTGGCTTTTAATAGCTGTCTACCTCTTCCTAGCTATTCTTAAAATAATGTCGTCATAAGATTGTTATTTGAAACTCCTTTAATTGTTATTCTTTATATCTGAGCAAATTTGAAAAAACCGTGCCGTAACTTTTTCGCTTTGTCCTGGACAAAGCTTTCTGCGGCCAAGCAAAAGTGAGGGGGCCCGGTGTCAAAAGGCACACCACCATGTTTCCCGGAGACCAAGCTTTGTGACCACTGGTGAAAGTTGGGTCTGGGACTCCATTCAGCGGGGGGGGGGGGGGGGGGGCGGGGGATAGCGAAGATTAACATTAGCTGTACTGTGCAAAAGATCTGAAATAGAAGTGATTACTGGCTCTTTAGGGCAAACTGATCCTTTGACCCCGTGCACAGAGCTTTATCTAGCCAGGCGGACACCCTCGAGTGGAGGGTCGGCTAACCCAGGGAGGGTCGGAGCTGCTCTGAAGTCCCTGAGGAACTGCGAGGGAGGGGTGGGGAGGGAGTCTCACAGGCGGCCGTGTTGCTCTGTTATAGTGTTGCGTCAGTTATGTTGTTGTAAAACCACTCAGATAGTGCTAAAGAAAATTGAATTATCGTACTTGTTGAGCTCAGCAGCATGGCTGTAGCGTAGCCTGTGCTTAATTTTGGCTGCATTCTTAGTTCATTTTCACCAAAACGGGTCTTTTTTGACTGTGATGTGAGAAAATTAAAAAAAAAATGTGCCGTAACTTTTTTGCTTTGTCCTGCACGGTTAAAGGCCCATCACCAGGTTGGCTTGTGAAGGAGAAGGGGAGAGAGAGGTGAGAGGGGTTTTTACCATAATAATGATAAGAGTTTGAGCGCGGGAAAACGCGTGCGACCAAGATAGGTGTTGGTTTTTCGTCTGATTGGTTGAGAAAGTTGCGCGAGCTTTTTTAACCAATCAGAGAGCGTAGTATAGCAAAACCAAAGCAAACACAGTATTACTTTCAACACTCAATTGAAAACTACTCTAAAGCGTGCCGTGGTAAAGACAACATAGTCACTTATGCTCAAGGCAATTTGTTTAGTTTGCTGGTCCACCTTGTGATTACTTTATGAACGAACACATCACGCGTACAAAATCGGAAGGCAAGTGTTCAGTTAGCTTGCGAATGCAGCGGCCTCTCCGCACTCCGGCTGCTTGCCGCGTTCGGAGGGGAGAGACTCGTTTGGAGAGTCTCTCCCCTCCGAACGCGGCAAGCGGCCGGAGCGCAGAGAGGCGGCTGTATCCGCAGGCAAGTGTTCAGCCCTTTCCTGTGGGTGGTGTATTGGAGGACAGTCATTTGGCTGGAAGATTGTTCTCAACTCATTTCCTCGAAGCTTCGTTGCTTGGCCAACTGTTCATTTTTCCAACCAGTTTTTCCAGCCACGACTTCTTACCACATAATGTGTTCCATCCATGCGTGCGTGAAAGTGGTAACTACCGCCCCGGGGAGAAGCCTCAGACAATAGCAAATATTGTAAACGCTCATTCAGTATCCAACTGACGAAAGGCATGCTATTGGTTAGTTTAAGGGTCACGTGATACACTGTTTGTCAGCATCCCCTCTCACAGCCGTTTCGTTACCAAGAACACCTCCACTGGGAACGCCAGGTTGGTGCAGGACACTGGTTCGGAACGAGTTGTATGGGAGCGTTTCAGGATTACTGCATTAGCAGGCGGTTTCCCGACCCTTGATTTGCACTAGAGTCAAATCAGATTTACATTAGAAGGGTTTTCGGGTATAGTTAATATATGCTTCACGTAGTGTTTTCAAATCACGCATACACTTAGGCATGTATTTGGTTTTCAGACAACTGGCTTGCCGACTGGTTGACATTGATTAAGAATTCACCTTCGTACATACAACATACACGATGAACTTAGGAAGCATTCGGTACCAAGGCCAACAGTTAAGCCCCAGTTGTGACAAGCATCTGATTTCCCCTTACAATTTGATCAGACTTACAGGTCGTGAAAATAAAGGAAATGATCACCAAAGACAAAATGCCTTGATGTTTAAGCAAATTCTCCCACCTAGTACCATAAGAAACCCATGAAGGACAGTGAGGAGAACACACATGTTGATATAGGGGCTTAAATGGATAAGAGATCATCGGAGAAATCAGGCCCAAAACACTTCGAAGAAGACTTGTCAAAAATTAGGAATAATTCAAATCTCTTAAACTTACTAAAAGCTAGATACCAGAAAATCACACAGGTACCATAGAATTCCAAGAAGATAGGTAACTTAAGCTTTTCATTTAACAAGGAAATAGGCGCTCTACCTGTGTCTATTATTTTTTGACATCAAATGTTTATTTTAAATCCATCCCCCCCATCCTTATTTTTCAATAAACGTTCTCAAAATCATGAAAAATATTTATGGAGCTAGCTTTGCACTATTCCAATCAGCCCTCCTTTGGCACCAGTTGTTTTGTTTGTTTGTTTGTTTGTTTGTTTTTTTCTGGAAGGGATTTTGCACCTGAAAATGCTGCACAGAGGGAATGTGAGCACCAGTTGGAGGAATTGCACCTCCTTGCAAATACTATTTGTATGCTCCCAAGAAATACAAGCACAGTATAAGGAATGCAACATGACAAAAACAATGATTGTATGATCAAAATTTAAAATTGTTTGGTTTCATACAATGTAATCTGTTTGTTTGTTTCTACATTGCTCTGCGTACAGTATTCAGATTGCTATTTATGTAGGTAGAATAACGCGGTAGTTTATATTGGGACTTACAATTGGAGGATATTATGCTGTAATCATTCTTGGGATGTCACCTTAATATAAGAAGGAATTTTGGGGGGCTTATATTTGGAAGGGCTTATTTTGGAGCGGGGGGCTTATTGTTGGAATTTGATGGTACCTACTTGCATATACTCTTGAGGCAGAGGCTTTTCCCGCTTGTTCAAACATGTGTAAACAACGTACTTTCCTTAGACGATGGCGCAAGAAAAACGTGGCTGACGCTGCTCGTTGATCGAGTCAGCAGTCGATGACTGCTTCTTGTAAGTACACAAGAGAAATCTCTGGTACCCAAGAAAACTTGAGTATGGATAAAAATAACACTTAGAAACTCAGACACTTTCCCACCCCACATCCGTTAACTGACGTCTCTCAATCAACCACATTCATGTCAACATGTTCATTGTTTTCAGTGGTTTACTTGCTTGTAGGAGGTTCAACTGCATGTTCATCATTCTCAAGGGTAAGACATTTCAGAAGATCTTCACTAACGGATTACAGATTTTTCAGTTGTTCTGTTCTTTGTCTTGTTACCAGTGTAGTATTTTAGCCAGAGTGTTAACTTCCAAATCCAGCTTGTTGTATTTTGCTTTGCGCTCTTCAATTTCACCCTTCAAAAGATCCCTCTTTTTCTTCAATTCTGCCACAGAAAGTATCTGCCCTTCAAAGACGTGGAATGTTTTAGATTTACTCTTCAACGCTTGATTTTTCTTACCATTTGTCTTCTTAAATTCACTGCTGACTGCTTCTTCACTTACGATTACTTTCGATTACTGGGTCTTCACTTATAGCAAAACAACGTCGAGGGACAGAAAATTCCAGAAGATCAGTGTATGTATACGTAACAGGCGATTCTTCCTGGTTTACTTATGTTGAAGGTCCTTGGTTAGGTGAAGTTGGATTTCCATTTTGAGGAGGGAGGAACGGAATAGGGAGGAGGGAGAAATGGCCAAAAAAAGTAGGGAGGAGGGAAAATCGGGGAGAAAATGTAGGGAGGAGGGAGAAATCGGGGCAAAAATGTAGGGAGGAGGTAGAAAATGAAATGTTGGGAGTAGGGAGAGACGGATGAGGGGTGATTGTATGGATTTTTTTTTTAACTTGCGTCATGGCAAGGGCTGGGGGAAGGGGACTTTGACGTCGACGACGATCCCCTTGGGTCCCTTGGGACTCCCTTGGTCGGACTCAGTGACCGTTTAAAAGGTGTTGACGGGCAACACGACTCTTGTTCAGTTCGTACGTGGTATTTTCTATGCCTCTATAGCTGGGCAGTATTGCATTACAAAAGGCAATATTTTCTTTCGTGCCGTTTGATTTTTCTGCGTTAGAGCAGAGTGCTTGTCACTGAACTGAGCTTCGCCAAGATGTTTTTTAACCAGGCTAACTGGTCACGTACAAAATCCTCTATGGCTTTGCTCCAGCCTATTTAAATGAGCTGCTACTTAACTACACGCCTCATCGTTTACTACGATCAAGTAGCTTAAACCTACTGTCTATTCCAAAGACTAAAACGGTTACCTACGGTGACAAATCCTTCTCAGTCATTGCACCAACGCTCTGGAATGACTTGCCCATTCTAATCAAACAGTGTTCCACAGTTGACTCCTTTAAATCGAGATTAAAAACTTTTCTTTTTAACAGTGTCTATAGTAAGATTTGGTAAATAACTTGTTGTAAAAAGCATTGAGACTTCCATGCATTGTAAAATGCGTTTTTAAGCACCTTTTTATTATTATTATTATTGTTATTATGATTATTATGATTATTATTATATCAAGTGAGACAAGGACCTTTCATGATGTTCGCCTTAAAGGAAGTTTTGGAGGAGTTTGTTCCAGGAAGCCTGAGTGCTTCCTCTTTCATAAAACCTTTTGTAACATCTGGTAGGTGGCACGAATAAAAATTCTTATACTGAAAAGTCCACGTAGGTTTGTAATGCGTTCGCACGACTAGCAATGATTCCTTAAAAAACCTCTACCCTTTGTACACGTTTGTCGGCAAGGAATCTGATTTCTTTCTCTGAGATTTCAGCCGTAAAGTTGATAGAGGGATGAAACTTATTTGCCTGCCCAATAGAGTCATCCACTTCATCTCTTGTTATGTTCCACAGTGAAAACACGTCATCGATGAGTCTTTTCCACACTAGTGGTTTATAGGTACTCTGTCTAAGGATCTCTTTCTCAATGTTGGCCACAAAAATGTTAGCAAAAGCTACGGCCATTTTCGTTCCCATAGCAGTACCATGGGTTTGTAAGTAATCTTTTCTATTGAATTAAAAGAGATTTTCTTAAGAATAAGACTAAGCATTTCTCTGCGCTACCGGACTGGAATGGGAGGCTTATTATCCTAAAAATCTCGTGGTATGCTTGGCGTACCGTGTTTATCCCCTCTCCTTGTGGTATGTTTGTGTAGAGGCTAGTCACGTCCATTGAGACTAGGATAACGTCGGCAGAAACTCTTGTCTTTTCCACAAAGTTTAAAAAGATTAGTCTGCCGTATCTTTGAGATACGAGTCTTGCAATTGTGGTATAGGCTGAATGAGTCTATCAACAAATGATGAAATGCGTTCTGTTGGGCCGTCACACCTTGATATGATTCATGTAGGTCTACTAACTAAAGTCGGTTTGCGAATCTTTGTAAGTGTGTAAAAAACTGGCGTTCTCGGCAGATTAGGTGTGAGGGAAAGTAACTTTTCCGTCATTGAGTCAATATGTCCCTCTTGACTGAGGGATTTTACTAGCTGTTGTACTTTCTGTCGTCAAGTAGACTCTGGCCCTTGTTAATTTTGTCTTGTCTGTTCATTACGACGGTTGTGGTTCCCTTATCTGCTTTTTTTAAGTACGATGTTTTTGTTGCGTGTAAAATCTTTTGGCGCGGTCGCTCTCTGTGTGGCAGATTATCTTTTGGTCTGCACACTTGAATATTCGCAAGGCTGATATTATCCTCTTCTAAATACCTTTCTAGCGTCACTGATGGCTGGATAGGTGGTATCCAGTCCAAGTTAACGTGGAAAGGGTGGGAATCGCTATTTCCCCTTGAAATATTTACTGTAGGCACACACGTCTTGCGAACTGCTCGAAATCACTCATAAGCTGGCGCCTAAAATTGTACTGAGAAAAAAATAGCCCGCTGCAATTTACCTGGACGCTCGCGCTCCAACAGAATTTTAAAAACACCGGCTAGATAATAATATAAGTTCAAATGAAGCCTAACACTATTGTAAAAATTAAAACCTAAAATCCAAGCTTTCGCCAATCAACGGCATCATCAGGGATATAGGCCTGCATCATGGATGTAGGCCTGTAGGCATCATCAGGGATGTAGGCCTACGCGGAATATTTTTCTTATCCCTGATGATGCTGCTGATCGGCGAAAGCTTGGATTTTAGACTTTAATTTTTACCATAGTGTTAGGCCTCATTTGAACTTATATCATTATCGAAAATGCTATTGAAGGACAACATTCAAAGACACCAGGTAGACTTTATGACTACTTTTAATGAGTGAAAAGGGGCTATGATTAGCTTTCGAGCCCTCCGCTTTTGGTCACTTGGCATCGTTACTCTGAGGAAGTACTTTTCTTAGGTTTTTAAACACTGGCTTCTTGAACGGCCAAAACCGATCTATTTGTTTAGAGGGATTTTTTAGGACATTGATTGGATTCCTGCAATATTACAAGTCTCTAATAGTAACAGAGATGTGAGTAACAATTAATGTTTAATGATGCAAACCAGTTATCAAACGTGGGCAAAGCAAGTGAATTTCTCAGCTTATTAGGCCTAAAATGTAAGTACCGTAATACTCCTTGTGAAATAAGTATAATTCGTCTATTTCTTGCCCCGGCGCTTATTCCCGTTAAACCAGGTATACTTCATATAATTTAAGAGCGCTGGTAGGCGAACGTTCAGGGAGGAAGGGGAAATTGCCCCCAAAAGTAGAGAAGAGGGAGAAATTGGCTGAAAAAGTTGGGAGGAGGGAGATTTACCCTCCTGTCCCTCCCCCCTCCATTTTGGGTGGGCTTTTCCATAACGGAACTGTTCCAAGCTTTCAACAACGGGTAGGGAATGTCTAAAGCAAATAGGACCTTCCTGGCTCTTTCCTATGGCAGCATAGTTTGATGAAGGGGGCCTTATTGATAACTTCCATTCTGAAAATGACTTCAAGAGGTTAACAGGCCTTGCCACCGTAGACGGCGCCATCTTGAATTGCAGACGAGGCTATCAATTAGCTGATGGCGCGGGAAAATTGATAAATTAAACGAGACTTACCTGTAAGGTGAAGTTTGATTGGAATTCTTTCGAGTCATCAAACTGAACCAAGGGATCACATGAGATAGCTAGACGCATTTGCATAACCAGTATTCACAGCCTAATGCGAGTGTCCTGCAACACACACAAAAAGGGGGTAGTGTAATAAGACCATCCCAGTTTTAAACTCAGTAGAATAATGGGTAGGCACGACAAAATCAAACATAAAAGGCTTACAATGGACGGGCATGTGATCCCTTGGTGCAGTTTGATGACTCGATAGAATTGCAATCAAACTTTAACTTACAGGTAAGTCTCGTTTAATTTATCAACTCTATTTCGTCATCACTACCCCAGGGATCCCATGAGATTTTAAAGCCAAGACAGTCACATGAGGAAAGAAACCCAAAGTCCAACTATAAGGTGTTTAATGTATAATCAACCCTACACCTTACAGTAACATTAAGTTTCACCTGTGAAAGTAAAGAACAGGAAACGGTTTGTGCTAACAAACAATTCTCTTATGAAGACACTTAGTAATAGTAGCAACAGGGCTGAATCACAACAACCCTGGAAATCTCCAAACTAATAGAATTGAAATATTAGTCAACTTTATGAAGTCAGTTAATAATAGCAGCAGGGCTGAGAGACAAAAGACCCAGTCTCTGTGCTAATCAGTCTGAAGTTTACAGCAGATGCAAAGGTGGAGGTCCCAACTGGTATATTGTAGAACTGGTCAAAACACCTTGAGGACGACCATTCAGCTGTACGCAGGATTTCCTGAATGGGGACATTTGCTGCTTTGGCTTTAGAGGTACACGCAGTAGCTGCAGCTCTTGTACTGTGTGGTTTGAATGCTTTGGTGTCAACACCAGCCAACTCCATTACCAAACGAATCCATCTGGAAATAGTTTCCCTTGAAACCTGTTTGTAAGGTTTGGTGAAGCTAATAAGAAGTTTACTTTCCGCTCCCCTTAGTGGCTTGGTTCGCTTGGGATATTCTTTCAAACAAGTAGACACACATGCAGAGTGACGAATCAGCAGGGTAAGCTTTTAAGGCAACGGATAGAGCTCTGTAGCCAGGCCTGCTTTATTTGACCTGTTCCGTGAGCAGGAATTCAAATCCATTATGCACTTCTTCCAGGCAACCAATGTCAAGCATTTACAAACTGTGCCCTCTTTATGTAGAGACTAGGGCTATTAGCATTACCAGCTTTAGAGTGAGTGATTTTAAATCAAGCTTCTCAGGAGGGTGGAGGGAGGAGAGGTAAGTTAAGCCCTCCCAAGTTGATTGGTAGCGAGGAATTGGTATAGTGAGTCCTTGTTAACACCTTTTATAATCCTGGAAACAAGTGGATGACTGCCCATGGTCATGTTGTTCTTAGGTATGGTAACTGCTGATACGGCAATCCAGGCAGTATTGATGGTGGTGTAAGTCAATCCCTTGTCATGGAGACTGACAAGGAAATCCAAAAACAGCGGTCAGAGGTGGATCATAGGGATCAGCCTCCCATTTACTACAGAAGTCCATCCACTGTTTGTTGTCTGGTTTGTACTGTCTGGGCTTTCCGTCGGACCAGGACATGAAGATGATAGCTGTAGTCTTGCCTGAAATATTTCTCTGCTGGAGGCTTTTCTGGAAAGCTTGCAAGCCATCAGTCTCAGCTGTTTCCGAAAGGGATGCAGCACATGGGTGTGCGGTTGTGTCAGCAGATGAGTCGACTGTGGGAGAAGAACAGGGTTGTCTACTAACAGGTGAAGGAGATGGGTGAACCAAGGTTGTGTCTGCAAAACAGGAACTACAAGTACGCCAGTTGCTTTATCCTGCTCTATCTTCTCTAGGCAGGCTACTAGAACACTGAAAGGAGGAAAAGCATAGAAATAATATTCCTTCCAACTCATGAAAAATGCATTAACATATTTTGCACCAGGGTCTGGTTTGCATGACACATAACTGGAAACCTTAAAATTAAGTCTGGATGCAAACATGTCGATGTGAAATGGACCCCTCAGTTTGTCTAGGTCTGAAAAGACGTCCAAGTTTAAAGACCATTCAGTTAAACTGTTAATTTGCCTAGATTCAGTGTCAGCATCTACATTAGTAGAACCAGGTATGTGACAAGCACTGAGCCAGATGTCTCTCTCCATACACTACAGCCAAAATTCCTTAGCCATACTATTACACTCGGCAGATTTAATGTCCCACATGTTATTAACATACATATATGCTACTGTGGTTGTATTGTCAGACTGGATCCTTATGTGTTTGCTATGAACGTGCCTGAGTAGTGATTTCATCCCAGCAGAACCGCTTTCAGTTGCAAGAAGTTAAAATGGAAGGCTTGTTCGTCTAAACTCTAAAGACCACCAGTTGTCTGAGCCCCATAAACTGCACCCCAACCTCTAGGCCCCTTTGTATTCGCGACCCAAGAGTCTCATTGGGCAAACCGGTCGGTATGTGTCCTTGTGGTTATTTTTAAAACAGCATGACGTACATTACTGTGAGATTATGAGAAACGCGATCACGTCGTGAAGCAAAATTTATTACAGGAATGAACGAGTGCAGTCAACGCAAGTCCGGGAATTTTAAGGTAGGTATGTCTGATTTTCGGGTAACCTCCTTTTGGCTCTATCGAGTGTTAGCAACACAAAGGGCTTGAGTCGCACGATTTGTTACCATACGCCAGGAAACAAAACCTAAAACAGGACCAGAGAATTATTCGGTCTTGTCACGCCGTTTGTAATGATGTTCGTCGTTTCAGTCTTGTGATATATTTTCTATGCTAGACCGCTAGCATAGTCCTTTGTGACAATCAAAACCGGTTGATGCATGCAATTGCGATTTTAGTAGATTTTCCTGGGTAGGCTGTCAAAACAAAATCATACAGTTTTGTGTGAGAATTATCTGGCGGGAATTTATGTCAACATTACGTAAACCTGCAAATTCTCCTCGATGCCTCCTAGAAAGCTGCGCATAATTGTCTTTACTATAAAGTTGCATTGATTTGTATGTAGGTCGAGCAAGAACCCGACATCGAACAATATTTAGACTAAGGGTATAGATTTTTATGTGAAGAAATGTATGCTAGAGGAAATGTATGTATATAAATGTATGAAATGTATGTTATAATTTATTCGAGCTACACTGCTATCACGTATTAACATTACTCAGCTTCATTGCGTTTTCCTTTTGATATTTTACCTACTGTATTTGAGGAAAAGAAGGTTTCCAACCTAAACCGTAGCAACCTCTTGGGTACTAACAGGTTTTCTTCAAAACATTATATTGCATTTGTGTTTTGCGAATAACACAATTCTGGCGGGAAATATGAGGTTTTGAAAATCGTGCGCGTCTTTAATGACGACGACCGATCCACGAAGCTTTGGGATCGCGACAGAAAGAGACAAGAGACATTTGGCAAGTAGCAACACTTTGAGGCGAAATATTAGCATCGCGCTCTAGCTGTATTCTTATTTCCCTAGATAATATGCTGGAAACTTGATCGCTATCATAGCGCTTTAGCTTATTCTTTTTTTTCTTGGGTAGAATATACCTGGAAGCGGAATGCCTAACATCGCACTTTAGCTAATATTCTGTCTTCCCTGGGTAGCAGATACCTGGAAGCGGAATGTCTAACATCGTTTTTTAGCTTATTCTGCCTTCCCTGGGTAGCAGATACCTGGAAGTGGAATGTCTAACAGCGCGCTTTACCTTATTCTGTCTTCCTTGGGTAGCAGATACCTGGAAGCAGAATGCTTAACATCGCTTTTTAGCTTATTCTGTCTTCCTAATTGGGTAGCAGATACCTGGAAGCGGAATGTGTAACATCGCTTTTTAGCTTATTGGTCTTCCTTGGGTAGCATATACCTGGAAGCGGAATGTATAACATCGCGCTTTGGCGTATTCTGTCGTTGCAGCAATCAAAAGCGATCGACCGATAATAACTGGCTTAAAATACACGATGTATCGTGTCGTCTCGCCTAAGCCTTAGCTTGCAGTGTTTGGTGCTGGAAAAAGGCGGATAATACCCTGAAAAATTAAAATAAATGTTTTTGGACATCATGGCACTGTCGTAATTATTATTACCAGCTTAGCCTATTAAATTAGTAAGCGTAGGTTGCCAAATTGTTTGCGCTCGTTACTGCGTATTCCCATGTTCGCGCTCGTTTTTGCCTTCGCGCGAAAAATACCGCCAGCTACGCAGGCTACTAAACAAAGTGACCGAGAAGCCAAATTATTTTTATCTGCAATGAATTGTAACAAACATCACTCAGCATTGTCAACTTTTACAGGACACAACTAATTAAAACAAGAAATTCTGAATTTACAGGCGGCCGATAGTCTCTCTCCCCCCCCCCCCCTTTACCTAAGGAAAAAATGGTAAAAAAAATGTGTAGTTCTTGGTTTCCGGTGACCTGTTATGACAAGTTGCACTTCCGGTGCTGACCAGCGCGTGAATCTGTATGACCAAAACAGTGGCTATTTGAAGCAATATTTTGACTACTGCTGTGACACTATCGAAGAAAGATATTTTGGGTATTCTGAAGAACTTACAGGCGGCCCATGGTGACTCACCGGCATCCCCCCTTCCCCAACTAAGGAGACAGCACGTGAACCTGCGTGACGAAAACCGTGAAAGTGTGATGCAATATTTTGCCTATGACCCTGACACACTTAGGCTTGCGACGAACTGTGAACTGCGTGCTTATGGACATCCGATGTGGCGCATCGTCACTATCTGTCACGGTATTCCCTTTAAAAACACTATTCAGAAACACGTCTGCAGCAATTCTAATGTATTTCGTCAATAGTACCCTGAAGTTTTCTGCGATCGTGGAATGAAAAATTCAAATTAATAATAGGCCCTTTTAGGGGGCTACGAATGTCGCTAGTCTGAATTTCAAAACCCTTCGTTTCACGTATTGAGGAGGAAGCCATGTCCCTGTCGGTATTTTACTATTGTATTTGCGCTTGTCTTCGTCGCTGTCGCAGTTTCAATCCATCTTTGTGTCGTTTGTCGCCATTTCATCTGTCTTATGTCGCTGTTTCAAGGCCAAGTCGCCTGTCGGAATTTACCCCAACAGGGCCTCTAATAAGATCTTCAGTAAAGGTCATGTTATTGTTTGGAGAATGTCTGGTATTTGAGAGGTTGGACTTCAAACCTGATAAAATCTATCTGTTTGCGTCATTATAACAGAAAGGCATTGTTCAGAGGCTGCGCAACCCCAAGAGGACTAAGTAACTGACTTACTAGGACGACAAAAATGAAAAACAAAAAACGTCCATTTTACTAGTCGGCACGACGTGCATGTTCGCACGTCGGCCGCCTAATAACACCTCATCCCATCTTCATAAAGCTACCTACAAGATGTCAAACCATGGCATAAAGTTACTTATGCAAATTAGCTGAGGGCACATTCAATTTGCCCTCATGATCAGCTAATTTGCATAATAGGTTTTGCGCGGCTCAAAGCCCGTCATGGCTTTCGTATAGGACGAGTTGACAGCCGCCTTGAAGGCTCTTTGTTACAATTTTTATAATAACTACTCCTTTTTTATGCTACTATGACCTTGCTAAAATGCGTTTATAACAATGGTAATTAATGTTTTACTTTTTAAAACAATGGAAAGAAATTAAGATTTCTGTAACCGTGACGTAAAGAAGTTAATCGTTAACCGTAAAAGACACCCGCCCCATTGAGACCCTCCCTGACCCAATGGTTGGAATGCTAGTCCACAGAGGGGTTACTGTAACGCGTACATAGTAAGCGCGAATCGCTGGTGCCTATTTTTATACCAGACGAGATACGGATTGTAGCAAAGTATCATACAGGTAAAGAAAACAGGACGGCGCTACCAAAACGTTGGCTTGAGATCGAAATTTCAACGCGGCGTAAAGTGTAAGAACTTCGTAAAGCTCCCTAACATCACAGGCCCTTAACCCTTCGCCAGTATTCCGAATCTATATACTTTGCGAAATGTCACCCATACAAGAAGGTAAAGGGGACATTAGGCTTATTTTAGGTGGATACACGCGCAATCTTCATGTTGCACCACGTGTCTGACCTTAAGCGCGTGCAGGAGATATGGCTCCTAGCCCGTGCGTACTGAACTACAAAGCGCACGCCACATTGCTACATTTATGACTGCTATCAACGCCGTAAACGTATTGTAGTAAAGAAAATTTTCAGCCGAGAAGTGTGCATTGCAAGGCAGTTAAGGCGGGTGCGATACCACGAGTTTTGCACGAACATTTCTTTATTACTTTACGATGGTAAGTTGGGATCTTGCAAGAGCTGCAAGGATTCGCTTAAATGTACGATTTGCACAGAAAACAAAAGTCTAGAGGCTTCAGGGAATTGACGACGAAGACATTTCTGATGAAGAAGCTGAATCTCAAACTGGCTTGAATGGCAAAGCAGTTTCAAAGAAAGGGAAGAGTTATGAAGTGAATGGCGCCCGCGAAATAAACACGAACACGTTTGATCCAAGGACAATTGCCTGGAAATGTAGTCTGACAACGAGAAGAAGACAAGAAAAGGCCAGGAAAGAGATTGCTTACAGCTGTTCTTTGTTGAGAAAGAAGGTGGCAATGTCAGAAGCAAGTTCTTCCAGAAGTGGAACACAAAGAGTGGTAAAGAAATTAAAAAGGAATCAACTCAGCTTGCCTTCTCAGAATGCTTTGACACAGTTCAATCTTCTTTTTCTCAGTGAGGTATAAGTAGCTCCGCCCACTCCTGCCACTATGTACAGCAGTCAATTGTCCCGACAGTCAGGTGACCCAGCCATTGTTCATGAAGAAACTAAAAGTAGTGATATTCATACTAATTACGTGACCTTAAATGGTAATGCCTGGGAAGAGACGAGGACACGCACGTCAATCAAATGAACTTTGGTTGGCTACCTTTTAAGATTTAAGCGACAGGAGAAAATCCAAGTGAAGAAAATGAGACACTGAAAGATCGCCGGTCTTTAGTTTTGTAATCAATGGAAGATGCACAAATTCAACTGTGCAAGTAGATTTTCACTCAAGTTGTCATGTTGTTTGAAAGAACAGCAAAGAAAAAAGGTTTATGGCTTGTTAATCATTGATTAAAAATATGTTCATTTGTTGTAAAATGTGATTGTTCTTGGAAGTTTATGATGATATATTTATTATTTCATATATCCACATTCATTAAATAAATATTTCCAGTCCATCTAGCGCTCTACGACATATCTGGCTTGCTTCTGATTGGATGAAATAACGGCATCTTTATTCTTGCTCAGGATTAAGAAAATGCAAAGTTATTTGTAACGAATGATACCAGGGTACAAGACCAACCTCGTGTCCCAGGTTCTTCTCGCTTTTCAAACTGTCAATGCGAAGGCGGCCCAAGGGGTACTTGAAATTGTTTCAAGGGTTGAGAGCTCCGCTGAGCTCTGTGCACGAAATGAATTTAAAGAGGAACCATCATTTTCCTCTAGAAGTTCGAATGTAAAAATAAGCCTTTTTGTCTACCTGCCTTCCGCTCAATGGTTTGTGATTTATTCATCAAGAGCATTCATGGCTCTTGTTGGATGGTGCATGAGATGAAAATAATGTCAAATCTTCGCTACATGTTAAATTATAGACTAGATTTCCATCTTTTTCGACAACGTACCTCCTTATTATAGCCAGAAAAAGAGCCAATTGCAATCATTTCTTTACCCGCAAAGCCCGTTAAACCAACCAAATTGTCACGGTTCTCTCTAAACTGCCAAGGCTAAAGTGCTGTGACCTAATCAGTTGATAACGACAAGTCGGAAAACAAGAACATAACAAAAGTGATGCAAACAGTTTAAGGAAACGATTTTATTATTGTATTACATCACACAATATCATCAGTCAACCCATCCGTAGGTATAGCTACGGTCTTCTAAAGATGAAAAAGCAGAGAGGCACCCTGGTTTGCTCAACGTTAACATCTTTGTCTTCTCCAACATGAGAAAAGCAGCAGGCAAATTATCTTGGAATTTGGATGTCCCGGACAGTAGATCGGCTGACAGGAATAAAAACAAGAGAAAAAAAAAAAGAGAAAAGATCAATGTCAACTGATTAATGATTATCACATCTAAGACACCTCGTTGCATTTCTTACATTTTATCAGTCATCAAAACAGTACCCGCAAACTCTTAAATATTCAAGAAGTATCCTAGACAACCCTAAACCAAACTTTTCTCTCTCTGTTTGTACAAGATCTGAGCAAAATGCACTCTTATGGAGTTTGAAGACGATAAGTGATTTAAAAGAGTGATTTAAAAGAGAAAAGGAAAATAATATATAAATAAAAGGTTCAATCTTCACAGTTTTGCTCAGTTGTTGGTATCATTACCTTTCTCATCAGCAGCCTCGGATGGATGTTCATCCACCATCTCAACTGGTTTTTCAGCCTGAAGGATAGTCTGCACAAAAAAGGTGTTACTTTCATCAACGTTACGTAACCAAACGTCGGAGTAAACAAGTTTAATTCAATATAAAACCTGTGGCCTGATAAGAGCAACCAAAGGATTAAGAAACTGTAGGCTAAAATTTGTCATTTAGATCACCCAAGTCAAAGAACATGTTGTAGCCTAAAACTGAAACAGGCTCTTATTTGAAAAACTGAAGCAAAAGACCTGTTGTGTGATTTAATAAATCTGAGGATTTTAAATCATGGTCTAATGTTTACGTAGTTACTGATGAAAGGCATATTTATATGTTTATGACACAGAGAGCACTCACATTGAATAAGTCGGTTTTCTGAAATGCAATATTAATACTACAAGCACTTTAAACTAACAGTCTAAATAGCCTAATATTCTCAGTAGACACCAAGTATATAAGAACCCTCTCACCCTAACTTGAAGGCGCATTATCTCTTAAGCTTACAGATGCGGGTTTTCAATGATTTTACAGTATAACTAAGCCATACAAAAGAAACGTCGATTAAATTAATTTTAAGTAGTGACATACTTGGTCTTTTGCAGACATTCTGGATCAAACTAATGTGGCGAACTTCTGTGGCAAAACTGACTGTATCCTCACTAATCCAAGGAAGGAAGAAATTAAGACAGCACACAAGCTAGCCTTTAGTAAACAGCAATGGACCTTGTATTCCTATATTCAATTGCACGTCTATCATATGATCGGATTTTGTGTTCGCTAGAATTTTTGCATGTAAATCACGCAATTAGCAACATTGATACTATTATTGTACTATTGACCAGTAACATATTTTTAGCTTTCTCTGTGTTTTCATCCAACCGATTTGATTTCCGGATAATTATGTCCAACAGGTCTGAAATTCAACATCAAACAACAGCAATTTTCTGTCAATCTCTCATTCTAGAATTTAGTATCCGCGTTCCTTGCCCGTAGTCAGTTGCCGTTTACCCAGTGTCCATATCTTGTGGTTTTCGTTACTGCTGATTATGCTAAACGTTGTATTACCCTGATGACGTGATCGGTCGTGTGATCAAACAGGAAGTTTTTTAAAGGAGCTTTCAAATATTCTTTAAATAGCCTCGTGCTTTTCCACAAGTCAGGAAAACATAACACAATGTGTTTTCCTCGCTGGAGGTGGAAGGGGGGCTTATTAATTTTTCGTACGGGGCGGAGATGAGCCGCCCCAAGGTTGAATCCCTTACTTGATATAATAAATTTTATCTAAAATGGTCCCCTCTTTATAAATACAAAAATGGCATCTCTTTTACGTCTGAATATAAGCCAAAAACAGTAGGTCGTCGCAGGATTTCGTACATTTTTGCGTTGTGGTTTCTGCCAAAATTTTACAAACATCATGTTTAGCACTTAGACTTAGCTGCTATCTTTTCGCAATCCTTTAACATACTAATTAATAAACTTTTCCTGGCCTTAAGTACACTGCAAGCGCCAAAAAGGCACCCATTTCGGAGCCTCATCGTATAACCAGCTATAGGGAGTTCCCCCCGGGATTTTCCAACGCCCATCATGTGTTCCGTTATGTGCGTACGTTGTACGGAAATCATATGATCAGCAACATATTTTGGCACTGAATAGTAACGTATTTTAGAGATCTTTTTGTTTTTATCTCGCCGATATGTTTTCCCAATGACCAACTTTCAATTTGAAACGCAGCACCTTATGTCAACCTCAAATTCGGGAATTTTTTTATGTAGTTTTCTACGGCAGTTAGGTGTCTATTAGTGTTTGTAATCACCTGAGTGATGTTTTGAGGGAATGTTGTCAGTCGATTGATACAAAAAATATGGGCATTTTCTAATTGCTACACAACAAAATTTCAAAGACCATTTCTTGTAGCATTTCCCTCCAGATTAGAGAAGCTCCTCTTTGATCAAAACCAATCAAATTGTTCAAAACTCGTTTTAAACTTATAAACGGGGTTCATAGATTCTTCTGAATCACACAGTAATTTTGCAATGCTGAAAAAGTCGGTTTATTTCGCACACAAGAGGTGAAACTCAGTCGAGTCCCACGAACAATCTTTCTTCACATATCTCAAGCTGTGTTTTTATCAAAATAATTTGCCCCTTCAACATTGGTTCAACGTCGCTCCAACATTGGCTACGAACAATTTTTGTTCACGTACTCCGATTTGTGTTATCAAAATAATTTGCCTCTTTAACAACATTGATTCAACATTTTAACGTGAGTAATACTTAAGCGACGATGACTTTCAAAACCTAAATATAGCAAATACGGCTAATAAAGTTAAGGCCCGATTTAACGGTTTCAACAATATATTTGCCTTAAGGAGGCTCGCAACAGTTTTTCTGGTCTTGGAGTGTATCTTTTGAAGTCAAAATTTCGCATAGAAGATAAACTTCGATTTCCTTGATACTACACCACCTTTTCAACAAATGATCAAAGTTTATTTTCTCACTGGTTTCCTAGCAACAACTGTCACCATAGCAACGGTAATGGACAACCCCTCATTTTAAATAATGTCGAATATCTCGAAAACTAGTCCGACACTTTATGGCGAAACTTGAACTATTTGAACTACTCAACCTACACAACTTGTATGCGAAATTAGGGAAAATCTGTAAGAGCGTTTTCATGTAAATCATGATTCATTTTTTACGGGCTGATTTTGGTCATTCCTGCACTTTTCTCCAATATTTCAAGAAAGATAAAACTTAACACTTTCTCTTTTCAGTTGGACGAGCTTTTATGATATTAAAACATTCTTAATGAACATTGAGCTTCCTAGGTGGCTGCGATTTTAAGATAATTATATTTAAAAACTGCTAAAATGCAGCACAAATCAGCCAAAAAGAGGGTAATTTGCATAAATAGAAATATTTCTAAACTGCCCTTACAGATTTTTCTCTTAAATTGATTGCCGTTAGAATAATAATTCTTTTTGATCAGGGTTCCAGTGAGTTTTAGGCTGAATAAACATTTCTGTTATTAGATAAGAACGCTGAATCTCGGTCAAGTTTCAGTCGTTATTAACTTTCAACGAGCAACAGTTTTATTTTGTTTTTCCTGGTCTATTTCACGGTTATTCACGTGCAATGAATATTTATACACGCTGCGCTTGTGTCCTGTCGTGCGTTTATAATTCCTTCTCAGAATAAAAAAAATATTCGTCTTCTGAGCTTGTTTCTCGTTATTTTTCGGCTCCAGTGTAATGCCATCGTGGGCGTTAACATGTACGCAATCCGTAATTAAGAATGCTAAAACGTCAGTTAGTATTTAAAGAATAATGGAAAAGAGTCTCCAGGAAGAAGCTCAGAAGACGAAAAATTTTTACTATTATGAGAAGGAATTATAAATGCACGACAGGACACAAGCGCAGCGAAAAAAAGCGCAGCGTGTATAAATTTTCATTGCACGTGAATAACCGTGAAATAGACCAGGAAAAACAAAATAAAACTGTTGCTCGTTGAAAGTTAATAACGACCGAAACTTGACCGAGATTCAGCATTCTTATCTAATAACAGAAACGTTTATTCAGCCTTAAACTCAGTGGAACATCGAAAAGAATTATTATACATTCTAACTGCAATCAATTTAAGAGAAAAATCTGTAAGGGCAGTTTAGAAATATTTCTATTTATGCAAATTACCCTCTTTTTGGCTGATTTATGCTGCATTTTAGCAGTTTTTAAATATAATTATCTTAAAATCGCATCCACCTAGGAAGCTCAATGTTCATTAAGAATGTTTTGATATCATAAAAGCTCCTTCAACTGAAAAGAGAAAGTGTTAAGTTTTATCTTTCTTGAAATATTGGAGAAAATTGCAGGAATGACCAAAATCAGCCCGTAAAAAACGAATCATGATTTACATGAAAACGCTCTTACAGATTTTTCCCTAATTTCGCATACAAGTTGTGTAGGTTGAGTAGTTCAAATAGTTCAAGTTTTGTCATAAGGTGTCTGACTAGTTTTCAAGATATTCGACATTATTTAAAATGAGGGGTTGTCCATTACCGTTGCATTGGTGATAATTGTTGCTAGGAAACCAGTGAGAAAATAAACTTTGATCATATGTTGAAAAGGTGGTGTAGTATCAAGGAAATGGAAGTTTATCTTCTATGCGAAATTTTGACTTCGAAAGATACACTCCAAGGCCAAAAAAACTGTTGCGAGCCTCCTTAAGGTTCGCTCAGCTTTGTTGCAAATCTTGTTCATAAGACTCTCCCCTCCGAACGCGGCAAGCGGCCGGAGCGCAGAGAGGCGGCTGTACCCGCAGGCAAGTGTTCAGCCCTTTCCTGTGGGTGGTGTATTGGAGGAAAGTCATTTGGCTGGAAGATTGTTCTCAACTCATTTCCTCGAAGCTTCGTTGCTTGGCCAACTGTTCATTTTTCCAACCAGTTTTTCCGGCCACGACTTCTTACCACATAATGTGTTCCATCCAATAAGAGTGCGTGAAAGTGGTAATTACCGCCCCGGGGAGAAGCCCTAGACAATAGCAAATATTGTAAATGCTCATTCAGTATCCAAATGACGAAAGGCACGCTATTGGTTAATTTAAGGGTCACGTGATATACTGTTTGTCAGCATCCCCTCTCACAGCCGTTTCGTTACCAAGATCACCTCGACTGGGAACGCCAGGTTGGTGCAGGATACTGGGTCGGAACGAGTTGTATGGGAGCGTTTCAGGATTACTGCATTAGCAGGCGGTTTCCCGACCCTTAATTTGCACTAGAGTCAAATCAGATTTACATTAGAAGGGGTTCCGGGTATAGTTAGTACATGCTTCACGTAGTGTTTTCAAATCACGCATACACTTAGGCATGTTTTTGCTTGTCAGTCAACTGGCTTGCCGACTGGTTAACATTGATTAAGAATTCACCTTCGTACATACAACATACACGGTGAACTTAGGAAGCACTCAGTGCCAAGGCCAACAGTTAAGCCCCAGTTGTGACAAGCATCTGATTTCCCCTTACAATTTGATCAGACATACAGATCATGAGAATAAAGGAAATGATCACCAAAGACAAAATGCCTTGAAGTTTAAGCAAATTCTCCCACCTAGTACCATAAGAAACCCATGGAGGACAGTGAGGAGAACACACATGTTGATATAGGGGCTTAAATGGATAAGAGATCATCGGAGAAATCAGGCCCAAAACACTTCGAAGAAGACTTGTCAAAAATTAGGAATAATTCAAATCTCTTAAACTTACTAAAAGCTAGATACCAGAAAATCACACAGGTACCATAGAATTCCAAGAAAATAGGTAACTTAAGCTTTTTATTCAGCAAGGAAACAGGCTAATAAACAGGTTTACACCAGGAGGAGGCTAAGTGCTCTACCTGTATCTATTATTTTTTGACATGAAATTTTTATTTTAACCCCCCCCCCCCTCATCCTTATTTTTCAGTAAACATTCTCAAAATCATGAAAAATATTTATGGAGCTAGCTTAGCACTATGCTAATCAGCCTTCCTTTGGCACCAGCTTTTTTTGTTTGTTTGTTTGTTTTTTTCTGGAAGGGATTTTGCACCTGAAAATGCTGCACAGAGTTAATGTGAGCACAAGCTGGAGGAATTGCACTTCCTTGCAAATACTATTTGTATGCTCCCAAGAAATACAAGCACAGTATAAGGAATGCAACATGACAAAAACAATGATTGTATGATCAAACTTTAAAATTGTTTGGTTTCATACAATTTGTTTGTTTGTTTCTACATTGCTCTGCGCACAGTATTCAGATTGCTATTCATGTAGGTAGAATAACGCGGTAGTTTATATGGGGACTTACAATTGGAGGATGTTATGCTGTAATCGTTCTTGGGATGTAACCTTAATATAAGAAGGAATTTTGGGGGCTAAATTTGGAAGGGCTTATTTTCGAGAGGGGGGCTTTTTACTGATTGGAATTTGATGGTACCTACTTGCATGTACTCTTGAGGCAGAGGCTTTTCCCGCTTGTTCGAACATGTGTGAACGTACTTTCCTTTGACGATGGCGCAAGAAAAACATGGCTTACGCTGCTCGTTGATCGAGTCAGCAGCCAATGACTGCTTCTTGTAAGTACACAAGAGAAATCTCTGGTACCCAAGGAAACTTGAGTATGGATAAAAATAACACTTAGAAACTCAGACACTTCCCCACCCCACATCCGTTAACTGACGTCTCTCAATCAACCACATTTATGTCAACATGTTCATTGTTTTCAGTGGTTTACTTGCTTGTAGGAGGTTCAACTGCATGTTCGCTATTCTCAAGGGTAAGACATTTCAGAAGATCTTGACTAACGGATTACCGATTTTTCAGTTGTTCTGTTCTTTGTCTTGTTACCAGTGTAGTATTTTAGCCAGAGTTTTAACTTCCAAATCAAGCTTGTTGTATTTTGCTTTCTGCTCTTCAATTTCACCCTTCAAAAGATCCCTCTTCCTTTTCAATTCTGCCACAGAAAGTATCTGCCCTTCAAAGATGTGGAACCTTTTAGATTTGCTCTTCAACGCTTGATTTTTCCTACCTTTCGTCTTCTTAAATTCACTGCTTACTGCTCCTGCAATTCTTCGAAGAGAGCTGTGGATTTCATTCCTGATTACTGGGTCTTTACTTATAGCACAACAACGTCCAGGGATAGAAAATTGCAGAAGATCAGTGTAAGTATATGTAGGAGGCGATTCTTCCTGGTTTACTGATGTTGAAGGTCCTTCGTTAGCTGCAGTTGGATTTCCATTTCGAGCGGGCTTTTCCATAACAAAACTGTGCCAAGCTTTCAACAACGGGTAGGGAATGTCTAAAGCAAATAGGACCTTCCTGGCTCTTTGCTTGGCAGCATAGTTTGATGAAGGGGACTTTATTGATACTTTCCATTCTGAAAATGACTTGAACCTTTCAACAGTGGACGACGCCATCTTGAATTGCAGGGAAGAAATTGCAGGCGAGGCTACCTAGTGGATTAGCACGCAATGCGTGCAGAAAGCGATCATATTTCCTAAGTAACATAGGATTAATTGCAAAGGATGAAAGGGTTTTTCAATGCATATAATGATGAGGTTTTTTATATACAGGGTGTACAAGGGTATACAAGGCGAACAAGGTTATAAAGGGTGTACTTCAAAGGTATACAGGGTGTACTAAAGTATACAGGGTATGGAAGGATATACAGGGTGTACTAGATAAAGGGTAAAAAAGGGTGGGTGTACAGTAGAGTATACAAGGTGTACTAAAGTATACATGGTATACAAGGTGTACAAGCGTATAAAGGGTGTACAAGGTATACAGGGTGGTACTAGAGTTAACAGGGTATAAAAGGGTTTCCAGGGTGTACAAGAGTATACAGGGTGTACAAGGTGTACAAGGTGCACTAGAGTATAAAGGGGGTAAACGATGGTATACAGGGTGTGCTAGAGTATCCAGGGTGTGCTAGAGTATACAGGGTGTACTAGAGGAAACAGGGTATAAAGGGTGTACAGGGTGTACACGTGTTCAAGGGTATACAGGGTGTAGTAGAGTAAACAGGGTATAAAGAGTAAACAGGGTGTACACGTGTTCAAGGGTATACAGGGTGTGCTAGAGTAAACAGGGTATAAAGGGTATACAGGGTGTACTAGGGTAAACAGGGCATAAAGAGTATACAGGGTGTACACGTGCTCAAGGGTATACAGGGTGTACTAGAGTAAACAGGGTATAAAGGGTATACAGGGTGTAGTAGAGTAAACCGGGTATGAAGGGTATACAGGGTGTACACGTGCTCAAGGATATGCAGGGTGTACTAGAGTAAACAGGGTATAAAGGGTATCCCTCGCTTTCCTCAGACCAGATGTGCTTTAATTTGCTACTCCATCTCAGACTAAAGAGTTTGTAAATATTATACCCCATTTTAGACTGGACGTGAAGAAGAATGATTTATAAAGACTTTTGTTCCTGGGCCATCGTAGCTTGATCAAAAATAAAACACAAACAGCGGTAATAAACATTTTAAACTTACGCATTTTTATATAAACTTGACGTTTCGTACGCTAGTCAACATACATTTTCAAAAGTGACCGTTACAATTTTGACAAACCTTTTATACAAATTATAGTGATAAGGGGTCTGGAACCAAGATTAAGAAAACAATCTTAACAGTGAATCTGTAAAAAGCTACAGCTAATTAATAAAGTATCAGCTTCTCACTGCTGACGTTGACATTAAAAGCTGGCTTCAGTTCTTGGATTAACAATGTTTCTTTGATTTTGCAGTGGTAATCAGTTTTGCCCGATGCTAAAATGTCAAAATGATCCCACTTGATGTTGTGTCCAGTGGTTTTGACATGGTCTGCAATGGCAGACGTGTGGTCATAAAAGGTTTGTCAAAATTGTAACGGTCACTTTTGAAAATGTATGTTGACTAGATAGCATACGAAACGTCAAATTTATATAAAAATGCGTAGGTTTATAATGTTTATTACCGCTGTTTGTATTTTATTTTTGATCAAGAAAGATTTAATTCATATATGTTATTCACCGGCCGGGAGGTCCGTATAGCGAAAAACTGTGCCCGAGGTCTTGAGTACGGCCCAAGGCCGCAGGCCGAGGGCCGTACTCAAGACCGAAGGCACAGTTTTTCCCTATACGGACGGACCTAGGCCGGTGAATAACGTGTTAATTTTTTTCTGTGTTTTTTGGAGGTAGAACGAGGCGAATTGGCTTGAGAATTGTTTGTAAACAGTCCTTCCACGTGCGCTAGTTCCCACGATCAAAATTCTTAAGCTTATGAGAAAGAGCCGCTAGCAAACCGTAGGGATAAGGGATAGATTAACGATAAAACAGAACTTAAAATATATCCTTAAAAAAATAAGCGTTAAGAACAAACCCGGAAGTCTCATAGCAAGAATAAAGAAATGAGCACCGAAAGATTTTTAAGACAAGTAAGACTTTATGTGTAAACGAATGCTTATACTCCACAAAATCTACTGCACTGAGTCTTAGTATTTTAAACATTTTTGTTCGTTCTTGGTCAAGATTTTCGCAAATCGATACTTTGAGAAAACTAAACTAAAAACTTGTTGACATGCAGCAGTTCTTGTCGAAGACACAGCGTTGCGAGGTTTTTTGTTTGACTATTTTAGCTAACAGTCATTAATAATCATATTGTTTTGAATGAAGCTAAATGGGACAGGATTAGAAAAGAGATCTCCAAGGAAAATAACGACATTTCAACCGAGAACCGGAGATCAGAGGACTAACTTGCAGTTAACCCGTGTTATTAACATCAAATGGCGTGTTAATAAGAAAATCACAACTCGAATAAAAAACACAGGAAAACTCGCCTTTTTCGTAGAATAACCAGGCCTATTATTCCATTGCTGATTTTTCCTTTCACTTTACAACGGATAGTGAGAGAAAAGTTCCCATTACCGGCCGTGCCGGCCTGAGCCGGCCTTGATTTTGCGCATTTCACTCAAAATGGCTGCCGTGCTCTTCACACGTGAATTTTCAAGATGGCAATATCTCACTCTCGGAAGGAAGGATTACCTTTTGAAACCCAAAAATCGAAAGAAGAAGCTCTAAGGAACACTCGACAAGTTAAGCGATGGAATTTAGGGCTTTTAGAGCGAAGAAAACATCTTTCGAGGACCAACAGCCGTTTTGTCAAAGCGAAGGACAATCTTCCATCCCAAGAGATTTTAGGAGCTGCAGACTTTCTGGGAAATGCTCAAGCACTTCTACGAGTCTACGGTGGAGTAAATTACACATTTGATTGTAAATTTTTACCGAAATAACTTCTTAATTGAAGGATTCTTTGTATTTCTTAAAGTTTTCGTAAAAGCTTTGAAAAACGTGTACAGTTCGCATCAGTAAATGCTCTTCAAAATAACTTGCACATCGAGCGAAATCGCTTGCGCGTAGCTTCCCTCGAAGAAAGAATTGAACGCGCTTGGTTTTCAGAAACGAATAAAGGCGTGTATTAATAAATGTATTACTTAGAAAAGCTTACTGTCTCCTCTTCTGTGAATCTTCGTTCATGAAATTGAGAAAAATAGTAATCTGACCTAAACAGACACAAATCCTCTGTTGTGGTTTGATTTCACGCGCGAGACAACATGTGAAATCTCTTGCGTAAATTTTCAAAATGTTGACTTTGAGGTTGTATTTTTGGCTGTTTCTTAATTGACAACTGGTGCATTTTATTCGAAAGTTAGAAATTTTAACTATTCTAGATCAAGTGAGTGTTGTTTTTTCGAGCCTATAAATTGTCGTTTCGTACTGCACATGGGGTTGTTTATTACCAACTGCTAATTTAGCGAAGCGATCAAAAAACACGCGGCTGGTAATGAGTTAAGAAGAAAAATCCAACGTTTCGTTGTGCAGGAGTGAAATGATTTCATTTGAAGTTTTCCCGCGGATTAGAGCGGTGTACGCGGGGTCCGTATGGGAAAATCCGGACCGCTGGAGCGTGCGTCATTAGCCAATCAGATTCAAGGATTTAGGATTCCGGAACGCTGAGATGCTTCAGAAAAAAATAATGTACATTACTACAACACCTGTACTTATTTTTGCGCATTTTAAAACAACCTGGTTTAGATAAGCAACAAGTTACAAAACGATAAAAACAAAAACGAAAAAGTATACTCCATCACAATAAAAGGACAAAATTGAAATCCATCATAAATCTCGAAGGCCGAAAATGGCATCCCACCCAGCGACATGTACCCTTATAGCGAAGAGGTTCGATAAAGCTGATAGTACCAACCACAGAAAAATATAGCAGGTCACGAGTCCAGGTGTCTTTAAATACATTGGAATTGTTGTTTCTCGTGATCTACTGTGCCAGGGTTCTCTCTTGCTGCCATCAATTTAAACCGGGTACGAAGTTGAGGGTGGTAAAGGGGGGGGGGGGGGTATAGATCACGTTTCACGAAAAATAAATCGGCCCTTTCACAATTCACGAAAAATGATAATGGAATTTCACGCTTCACGAAAAAAAAAGTTTTTTCTGACATAACATACCGTTACATTTTGAAAAGTTACGTCAAAAGCAAAGCCTTGTTTGAGGTTTTCACTATCCGTCCGCTTCGCGTTCTGGGCGCTTCAAAAAGAAAACCAAGCTCTGGGTTCTGTGTATGATGAACAGCACCATCTTCCTCCACTACAAAATCACCAGAATTGCTGTCGGATGAGTCGTCATCGTATTCGGATTGCCGATCGTCTCCTGGGTCCCTCGATGTAGACGCGCCTTCTCTTCCCTCGTCCTCAGATAATCCAGGTTGTTCTTCGAATTCTAACCGTTCTCCTTGATGGGTAACGGTCTGATACGTATTTAGAGGAAGAGTTCCAGCTTTATACTTGGTGGTTTCTTGTCGGACGGTGCGTTGTCTAACGCACTTACCGTGTGTGTTTGCCCAGTTTCTCATCAGATCTTGGTCGGCTGAACTCATGAAAGGGAGGCTTTGTTGCGACATTCTTAGAAAATCTTGAAGATGAATTTGTGTTGAGGGCACAGGATAATACGATGTCGTGTGTGTAAAGTAAAAAGCTGACCACTGCGTCATTCGTTTCGCTGATTCGAGAGCTGTGCTCCCAAAATCCCTGGCGTAGTACAATTGCATACATGTTGGATGTTTAAAATGGGAAACTGCGTGGAGGTTCACGACTTTCACGGTGAGGAGAGCTTCAGGGTTAAGGGTAAGTTCTGGATTGATCTTTGTGATGTTGCTTTGTAACCGTGCCAGTCCTTTATTAATCATGTGGACTGACTTGACTGTCTTACTTGCAACAGTTCCTTCAGGTCCATTGGTCTGCCTGTTGCGGTCCAGTAATGTCTGTGCAGATTGAACGGTGCCTTGAAGGTACCCTCCAGCTTCTTGCAGGGTTGAGGTGTGAGTTCGCTTGTGCTTGTGGTGCACGGAGAAGGCATGATACAGTTGCCCAAGATTTTCCAAAAGCTTGACTGCACATCCAACATCTGTTATTAACTTTACAGCTCCAACCAGTGCATCAGTGACAAAAATGTTCTTTCCATTCTCCACGCAAAGACCAATAAGCTGGGAAAATGAGGCCCGAGTGCCATCGCTGTTGCCTTCCTCACCTGTGCCTGCAATGATTTCAACGTCCCCATTTGAAGAAACCTTCTTTATCTGTCTGCTTCCCATATCTGCAAAGACAATCTCTCCCTGATCCCCAAAAGGAGCAACGCTTCGTACGTCCTTACAAGATGGAGTGCTGTTTGAAAGTAGAACGGTCTGTTCTCGTGTTGTCATGTCAATCTTAGCTATCCCTTTGTCATACGAAATGACAAGTGTTTGATTAGAAATACACATGGCATACACGGACTTGCAGTCGTTGGGATATTGGGAAAACTCCTTGACAGCGCCAATGATTCCAATACCGTTCAGTGTAAGCTCCACGAGAAACAAACGAGACTCACTGTTCGATGCCACTGCTATCATGTCATCACTTACAAGACAAATGCTGTCTGCAGCCACTTTCTTGTCCATGTTTACGTCAGTAGATACTTTCCCTGACTTTTCATAGTCCTTCTGTAGTTGTGCAAGAGAAGCTTGAAGTCGTTCTCTAAGCTCCGGAATGGTACCATCGTGGCAGTCCTCTGCTAGCCAGTGCATCCTGAAGTGACTTTTTTTGTCTTAAGTGCAGGGGGCGTTAGAGTTATTTTTCGCTCTACTTCTACAACAGTGACAGCGTTTTTCCCTTTTTCAACCACTAAGGCAACACCTTTGCTTTTTAAATATAACATGCTCTTTGCATCTCTCAAGCCAGATTTCATCACACTAACGCGAACTGGATTGTGCAGGTCTGCTAAACACAACTTTGTCTCCTTCTTCAAAGGGGAGTAGTCCAAAAAGAAAAATTTTCCATTCGGTCCAAGGCAAATGCAGATGGGATGTGGATATAGCCCAGCTTTGTTGCTGTCAATTGGCCGAAATTTGTCCGGTATCAACGTGTGAACAACACTTTTCGCAGAAGACAAAACCTTTAATACAGCTGGTCTGCATAACCGTAAAACTGCTTCTACAGCCATTCTATCTTTGCTTTGCACGTCTCTCTTTGGTTAAATGTTTTCGAAGTTGTGACTTTATGGCCGGGTCACTGTCCTCTCGAAGCGTATGGACAACCGCTAAGGAGAGGCGACTGTTGTCAAGCAGACAAAACCAATTGCTAAAACTACATTTCCAACTTTTTCCTACATATGCACTGCATCTGGTAGATAAACACATAACTCCAGCAAAGGAGCTACCAACCCATCTCTCTGAAGTTGCTCCAGTAACTCCATGGCTTGTTTGTTTCCCTCCTCACAGTCAGACGAAAGGGCAACGATGGCAAGGTGAACACATTGAATCTTGTTCTCTAAGCAGTGATTACAAGCTCGTAGGGCAGGAGAGTGACTGACTTGGCCGTTTTTTGAGCACTCATCGCAGACTTGCTTTTGCTCCCAACAGGTTTCACATTTCTTGTTGCAGATGGTTTCGCTGCATTGAGAAATGAGTTCAACGGATTTAGTTTTCTCCAAGCAGGCCTTGCATGACTGCAAAGCATCGATTTGCTTAGTAAACATATTTAGCATGTCTTGTCCACTCTTCCCCGTCTTTGTGAGATATTCAACAGCTACCGGCATACTGACACCATCACAAAGCGTAGTTAAGAATGAAACGTTTGCCTCTGTGATAACGTTTTTCTTAAGAAACTCCGGTCTAGGAGAGGGATTACTTTTTACAAATTGAATATCAACCTTTGGCTTCAAGCCGACATTGCACTTTTAGGGCTTCGTCAAACAATATTCTGGGCTGTAGTGCTGTCCCATCGTTTTGTATAGTAGCACCAATAACTTTGGCCATGGGCGTATCAATTACAGGAACTACTTTCTTTGAGCCCCCTGTTGCAAACGCGAGAAAACCTAGGTGCATGTCCTTTAAAACACCGCTTGCATTAGTATAACCACCTTTCATTTTCTGTCTTGTGGGCTTTGATGGTCCACCAAGGTTTGGTTTTGCCTCCTCGGGATTCTTGGCTCCCCCCTTGCCTGTTCCATGATACATAGGGCCTCTAATAAAATTAACAGTGCTTTCCCCTCCAAGGTGTTCAATGGTGTTAAAAAATTCCACCACTTCTGGATTATAATGGTGGTTAGGGTCATTCAAACTGTGAACTGTATCCTTTAAATACTTATCCATGATTCTATCTCTTGGTATAAGACCCCTTTTAATCAAATCGTCAAGCTTTAAGCTGACTTCGTCTGCTTGTTTCACTGCTAATGGGACGAAAAACCAATCACAGTCCTGTAAATTAATTTCGTTTTCTTCATCGGAGACGGAATCACCACTAGAACTATTGTCCGAAACACTTGATAACCGCGGGCGTTTGTGGTCACTAATTTCCATTACTGTCATGTCTTCATCTAACTCCAGACTCTCGTAAGCAGGATCCAACACTGTCACATCGGGGTCATTGGGGTCAATATCCAAATGCTCACTATAAAGTTCGAAGTTTGAGTGTCTTGGGTCACTAAGAAGAAACAATAAACTTGTTGTATGATTCTTTAATGGCTAACGAAAGGTATAATTGAGGTCATAAAATCAGATAATTTCAACATGACAACGACTCGATGTGCAAGATCTGGACAGATCTGGCAACTGTAGATGGTATTCAGTTATGATGGAATAAGTCGTATCTCTTCTTGTTTTCGTTTGGTTCATAAAGCAATAATTGGTAATTAACTTTCAATTTTGACAGTTTTTAATTTGTATGATTATTAACTGTATATAACTAGCTAGCACAGTCGTATAATTAAACGATTTACAATACAAAAGAAGGAGCCAATCACATTTGTAGATCTGGATCACTGATATCATTTTCGTCTTTATGGGAGTTGGAGTCAACCACGTGCACAGCATCGTTAGCTTTCTCAATAGACCCACTGCCATTTGCATTCTGGTTGTCTCCAGTATTGTGCTGGAGAAAGGCAAACATGTTCTTCTGCATGACCTTCTTTTTACTTTCTGCTAAATCTTTTCTAGAACAGGCATCATAATGCTCTAAGGAAGAAACAAAAGGAAAAAAGTAAGAAACACTTTTGGACGACAGCAACAACAGCATTTATACTCACGAGCAAGCGAGTTCAAGTTGGTGCGGGCGCTCTACATTTGTTTTTCAACCAAGACAACTAATAGGTCTAGGCAGTCTAGAACAACTGGTTGAAAAACAAATTTAGCGATTATTCAGCTACCGTCAAAAATTGCAAGCGTATAATTATCAACAACGACAACCATTTTATTTTGCAAACGATAAATGGAAATAATTATAGCATAAAACTAATTAACTAAATATTTTTTCCCTAACCATTAAGATCAAATATTTAATAATGACTAAAACGCAGGGTGTGAACATTCGATCAAGGTAACAAAGCGTCGTTGAAAACGGGGTAAATAAATTAATTAGCATTTGCAATCAATGGTGTTAAATAACCTAACTTACTATCTTTGAAGTACTTTACTAATTTAGGTGGGCTTCTGTCCGTTGGTAGCTTCTTTGTCTGACCGCAAATTGTACATCGCACCTCATTTTCCTTCACCAAAACAGCACCTCCCAGATGAGCAAGACCTAAACAAGAAGATACAGTAAGAGAGGGATGGAAAATTAAATGAAGCCGTTTGCTATCGTCTTTCCATATTCCTAGCAACGAACAGTAAAGTGTAGAATAAGTCATGCTGGTACCTTCTATCAGCTCTTCCCTCTTCTTCTCTTTCTCATCTTCTGTCACTATCTTTCTTTTTGTTCCCCTCGTTTCTTGCCTTTCCTTGGATTTGGGGGTAGACTCACTCCCTACCACTAGCTGGATAACAGGAGTGTGTTTTGCGAATGACACTACTCTGGGAACAACATCCACTGTGAATTCAAGAGCCTCAGTACCGCGTCGCCGACTAGCCTGTCGACAACACTGGGACTACAGAAATCAAAATCTTCGTAAATCACTCGAACCTTTCTCTACAATGACTACGACTGCTTACATAGTTCTGTCGACCGAATTCTGCTCGTAAACGCATGCAAACGCTATTAGATTATTACAGTGACTGACAGCAAGCAGTCAATGCAAAATGCAAAGCCAAATAATTCAATAAATTATTCAAGGTGCTAACATAACATAGGTCAACATACCTTGCAAAATACTTTCCCTTTCCAGAAAGAAAACCATTTCATTTTCCCATTGTTGTTGGGTCCGAAGACAAAAACTTCCTACAGTTCCAAGAGAACGGAGTGTTCTCATAAACGAAGTCTCAATATTCTTCCCAAGGCCTTTAACTTCGGCTATGGCTTGCACGCCGCAAAAATCTAACACAGTTTTTTTTAAGACTTCCAGATCTCTGTAGGCTGTGGCGGAGAACGGAAAACGGGATTTCTCTTTATGAATCGAAACTTTTTGCCACCTTCGTTTAAATAAAAACTTATTAGGACCGTCACATTTGGTAAAACCTCGAAACCTTCTTGACAATTTTGTCGATCTTGTTCAGCTCGTGTTTCCGCCATGGTGGGTGACAATGATGGCTGACCACAGTTAACCAAAGCGTAATATAAGAGTTTGTATGGAGCTGAAATTCGATCGAAAATAATCGGCGGTTTTCCGCCGAAAATACATTAAAATCGAAATAAAGTCTAAAAACCTTACCTGCTGTGTGTTTGCTGTGTTTTTATCGCTTTTCCGAGCTTCCGGAGGCCGTTTTGGGCGATTTTCTGCTTAACGGTCGATGCGACGGCATGTCACGTACTAAAGAGAGCTAAAGGTAGGAAAACGGGAATTCAAAATTGCCAACTGACACTCGAGGTCCCGATCAAAATACCCGCTAAAAATCGATTCAATCTAAAGTCAGCGCTTTAAAACCACAACACATTTCAAAAAGGATAAATCTCTTACCTTTCTATGTGATTCAATCGTCAATTAGTTTATCTCTCGAAGTACAGCCCTGCATTAAAAGCGAACTAACTGTTCGAAATCGCCGCCATCACAGGCTTGTAAGGAAAAGAGGGTCAAAACTAACGGTCAAGCCTGGGACAAAGCGCCAAATTTCGCTCCACCGGGTAGGCATTTGCCGATTGTGCTAGTAAAAGTGGCATATTATGCTAGTGGCAGTGCTCGTTTTTTGCCCAAATTACGCTCAAATTATGCTCGCTTTTCAAAATTATGCTACTTTTTAAAAAAATTATTCTGTGCACAAACTTCACAACTCACAAGACAAGTTTGAAAATGTATTTTATTAACCCTGGCCTGACGTTCTGGGCCCGGTTGTTCAAAACCTGGGTAACTTTATCCGGTGGTTAGGCCTATACGGCGGATAAATCTGCTATCCAGCGGATAGTTATCCAGCGAACAAAAATAGGTTGCACAAAGCCTGGATAGTGTGGTGGATAACTATCCGCGGATAGCTTGCTAACCATCGCGTGTAGCAGAGCGTGACACAGTTTGCGCAAGGTTTTGCACTCAAATGGCCTCCAGTTACCATGGTAAAGTATGCAAATTTCGAGTAAACAACGAACTGTGCGCGCGCTAGCAGCGCGCGCTGGGTTTCAAAACAAATAAAAACAAATACAGTGAAAACTAAACCATGCAGTTTCTGACAAAGCCCTGGATAACAAATTTAACATTGAATAATCTCGCTCGTTTCTGAACCACGCAGTCCGGCTTGACTTCTCTAATTCGTTCTCTAACAGTTAATTAGCGCTTGTTATATTGAAGCATCACACTTGCTTGCAAGTAATCTGCAAGTGCACGATCTTGTTGATCATTGAATGAAGCTGCCGGGATGCTGAATACTCTCTCTGCGGCAGCAGACGATGGTTGGACCAACAGTATTTTCTTCACTGCCATGGACCAATTTGGGAGACGGTCTGCGTGGGCCTGCCACCACTCCACCTTCTTTTCCTCTTGTTCAATGACCACATCCTGAGCAGCAGCGACGTACTGTGGAAGCTCTCTAATTAGGCCATTGATAGTTGCATCATTGTCGAGGAAAGGGAAACTCCTTAGGGCTTCTACTGTAGCGGGTGTAGGCCTCATCCATTGAACGGCAACTGGACACATGATTCTTGCAGCTTTGAAGGCCGTGACTGTGTCATAGAGCTTCACGTTAAACTTCTGCAAGAACCAAAGTATAGCCGGCTGTACACAAGCTTTTGCCTTCCGTTCTAGATCCGCGGCTCTCTGAGTAGCATCTTCGTTGGCAATTGCGGCAGCAACTGCGCGTACATTAGGAAAGTGCGGAGCTTGGCATGCCTCGGCGACAGCCTTTAACTTCTCGTAGCATGAAAACACAAGGGGCCCGTCACCTTCCAAGTAGTATGTAGCTTTGACAAAATGCTCTCCTACATCAATGGTCACAGCCAACTCGAGCTTAAGATCGACAAGGCGCTGAGGATCTGAGAGTATAGCTCGAAGCTGTGCCACAATCTTTGGAGCAATGTTCTCTACTTCCGCATCATTCAGGAATCCAGCAACGTCTCCAAACTGCCCCAGTAGCTGCCTGTAAACTTCCCATTTTGACCACCAGCGTGTTTCGCTATACGATTTCGGCTTTCGATCGGTTAGGGACTATGGCTGTGACTGAATAAGCGTACCCACAGGTTTCCAAACTCCAAAAGAGTAGGAATTTCCAGATGTTTGCCAACATTATCGAGCGTGTGGGAAAAGCAGACAATGTTCAACATCTTTGGGAAGATGAATGCTATCCGATCCAATGCTGCTTGATTGACACTTGCTCCATCCCTCATCGCTGCAAGCAAAGAGTTCGCCTTGATCCCAAATTCAACGCAAAGGGCTTCGTTGAGAACTCTTGCTAGTTCTTCTGAATTCACCGACTTTGAGCAAATGTCAATTCTTATAAGACGCTGTGTTATCATCCAGTCATCATTAATAAAGCGAAGGATTATCGTAATAGCCTCACCTTGCCTGGTGCTCCCGTCAAATATTACTGAAACGTCCCTTGTCATATCTTCTCCTGGCAAAGACAGTTCCTTCTTTATTCTCTCAACTTCTTGCTTGAAAATAAGAGAAACATACTGTCCGAGATGCGCACTATGAGTGAGGCGATACCCATTTTTCTCTAGCAAAGGACGTAGCCTGTCTACCTTCCCGATTGGAATCCCTGCTTTCAAAAATTCCTCCTATACTTCCTGTCGGTATGCTTGCTCAGCCAACGGCAGCGTGTTGTCTTTACGAGTCTTCTCTCTGCTGAGTGCTTCGGCTATCGTTTGTTCTCTTAACCTTGATCTCTTCAGCGCATCTTTCCCTTTGGCATGTTTTCTTGAACTACAACGTGATGCTAAAATGCTCTTTTTGGAGGATACAATTTCTCTGCAGGCATTGCAAAAGATCGTTGTGCCTCTGACACTCAGGTGCTGATCAGGGAACTGATTAATACGATCTTGCAAAGGGACATTTTTCACATTAGTGACATTACTCGTCCCCCTCCTCTTGTATTTTCCAGTGGTGGATTCGAGGCGTCTATCCCGGGCAAGTTGTGCAGGCTTTGGTCTATCCTCTCTGTTCTCGCTTCCTTGTAAACTATCTGGATGTAAGTTCACTGCACTTGACTCGTTTGGCGTGGCGGCCGCCATTTTGAAACGAGCACTGGGAGAAAGACTAAGGAGTCTGGGACCGAGACACAGACTTCCGGTTCCGTTTCATCGAATTCCCGCGGTATCTCAACACAACTAAAAAGCAATCGCAAAATAGGAGTGGAACCAACTGTTAATAGTAATCTATCGTTTTTAGTAGCTGAGATCTTCGTTTTCTTGAATTATTCTAAAATTGTGCTATTAAGACAAGAAAATATACGGATTATGCTAGCAGTGCTACTTTTGGAAAAAGGGCAAAAATTATGCTCAATTCTCAGATTATGCCAAAAATTATGCTAGCACAATCGGCAAGAGCCTACCACCGGGGGACGACTTGAGTGACTTCTATGTCGCCAAATGCCAAACTCACCCTCTCTCCTGTAAGTCAAGTTTTATACCTGAATGCGACCCGCGCGCGATTTCCCGCCGAAATTTGAGCGGTGCAACACTTAATTTACCGGAGAGGGGGCGAGTTTGGCATTTGGCGACAGAGAAGTCACTCATGTCGTCCCCCGGTGGAGCGACATTTGGCGCTTTGTCCCAGGCTTGACCGTTAGTTTTGACCCTCTTTTCCTTACAAGCCTGTGATGGCGGCGATTTCGAAAAGTTAGTTCGTTTTTCATGCAGGGCTGTACTTCGAGAGATAAACTAATTGACGATTGAATCACATAGAAAGGTAGGAGATTTATCCTTTTTGAAATGTGTTGTGGTTTTAAGGCGCTGACTTTAGACTGAATCGATTTTTAGCGGGTATTTTGATCGGGACCTCGAGTGTCGGTTGGCAATTTTGAATTCCCGTTTTCCTACCTTTAGCTCTCTTTAGTACGTGACATGCCGTCGCATCGACCGTTAAGCAGAAAATCGCCCAAAACGGCCTCCAGAAGCTCGGAAAAGCGATAAAAACACAGCAACACACAACAGGTAAGTTTTTTAAACTTTATTTCGATTTTAATGTACTTTCGGCGGAAAACCGCCGATTATTTTCGATCGAATTTCAGCTCCATACAAACTCTCATATTACGCTTTGGTTACCTGTGGGCTGACCAGGCAGGTTTGGCCAAAGGTCACCGAACACCAGAGACACCAGAGCACACCACGTGGTCAACACAAGGATCCACTGTCCTGTCACGTCACGCAATATTATTTTTGTCTTCATTACGTAATGACGGATGTCATTAATTTATAGCCATTTCACATTTCACGGGAAAAAAAAAGGAAAAATCCGATGACGGATCACGAAAATACCCTTTACTACCCTCGAGGTTGGTGAGGCCAAATGCTAGTTATGTCTGGGTTCGTTTTTTGGTGTCTTTAGGGAGGTAACGAAAACTGGCCGACATACCTTTTGATACACTGTATCAGCGTCCGTTAAGGAGGCTCGCAACAGTTTTTTGGCCTGAAAGTGTATCTTTTGAAGTCAAAATTTCGCATAGAAGATAACCTTCGATTTCCTTGATACTACATCATCTTTTCAAAATATGATCAAAGTTTATTTTCTCACTGGTTTCCTAGCAACAACTATCACCATAGTAACGGTAATGGACAACCCCTCATTTTAAGTAATGTCGAATATCTCGAAAACTAGTCAGACACTTTATGACGAAACTTTTTGAACTATTTGAACTACTCAACCTACACAACTTGTATGCGAAATTAGGGAAAAATCTGTAACAGCGTTTTCATGTCAATCATGAATCATTTTTTACGGGCTGATTTTGGTCATTCCTGCAATGTTCTTCAATATTTCAAGAAAGATAAAACTTAACCCTTTCTCTTTTCAGTTGAAGGAGCTTTTGTGATATCAAAACATTCTTAAAGTACATTGAGCTTCCTAGGTGGCTGCGATTTTGAGATATTTATATTTAAAAACTGCTACAATGCAGCACAAATCAGCCAAAAAGAGGGTAATTTGCATAATAGAAATATTTCTAAACTGCCCTTACAGATTTTTCTCTTAAATTGATTGCCGTTAGAATGATAATTCTTTTTGATGTTCCAGTGAGTTTTAGGCTGAATAAACATTTCTGTTATTAGATGAGAAGGCTGAATCTCGGTCAAGTTTCAGTCGTTATTAACTTTCAACGAGCAACAGTTTTATTTTGTTTTTCCTGGTCTATTTCACGGTTATTCACGAGCAATGATGAAATGTTTATTCAGCCTAAAACGCACTGGAACATCAAAAAGAATTATTATTCTAACGGCAATCAATTTAAGAGAAAAATCTGTAAGGGCAGTTTAGAAATATTTCTATTTTTGCAAATTACCCTCTTTTTGGCTGATTTGTGCTGCATTTTAGCAGTTTTTAAATATAATTATCTTAAAATCGCAGCCACCTAGGAAGCTCAACGTACTTTAAGAATGTTTTGATATCATAAAAGCTCCTTCAACTGAAAAGAGAAAGGGTTAAGTTTTATCTTTCTTGAAATATTGAAGAAAATTGCAGGAATGACCAAAATCAGCCAGTAAAAAATGAATCATGATTTACATGAAAACGCTCTTACAGATTTTTCCCTAATTTACCATACAAGTTGTGTAGGTTGAGTGGTTCAAATAGTTCAAGTTTCGTCATAAAGTGACTGACTAGTTTTCGAGATATTCGACATTATTTAAAATGAGGGGTTGTCCATTACCATTGCTATGGTGATAATTGTTGCTAGGAAACCAGTGCCAAAATAAACTTTGATCATATGTTGAAAAAGTGGTGTAGTATCAAAGAAATCGAAGTTTATATTCTATGCGAAATTTACACTTACACTTTATATTCTATTCAAAAGATACACTCCAAGGCCAAAAAAACTGTTGCGAGCCTCCTTAAATGCACGAAATCCGATAACTTCACGTAGAAAAGGATCCGCCCAGGATTTACTCTTCTCCGAAAGATTGGGAGGTTCGGTTTAAGGATTTTTAAGCCTATTGAGGGTCGTACATTTTTAAGCGGAGGAAAACAGACTTTCGACTCTAAGCCGTTGTTCACAAATTTAGTTTCTTGGGTTAGTTCGCGAAAAAATCAACAAGATATCGTGGAACAGCTTTATTTTACTTGGTAAACTGGAACTTTGGAGTATTTTAGCCGTTAATGAATAAAGACTGAAAGGTTTAGTGGATAGTCTGGTACAATTTTAAGATATTTGTACGGGAAAAGTGATTTTTACCTTCCCCCCCCCCCCTCCCACCGCGGTTTCAGTTAAACCTCTACAAGAGTGCTCCAATTTAATAAGTGAATCTCTTTCCTTAACATTCGATCAATCGATAGCAAGCAAGCCGTGATGAATTGAAAGCTGCCATAGTTACACCATTATATAGAAATTCTGAGAAATACACTGACCCCATGCAATGATCACCTTCCAATATTTCTTATCCCTGTGGCGACCAAAGTGTTCAAACGGGTTATTTATGACCAATTACTCAACTATCTCAACTATCTCTGAAAGTAATTTCGAAAAGCCTCAAATGTGGCGCGCCCCAGGAAACCATTTTAGGACCTGTACTGTTCTTTTGCTATGATCCACCGAGCTGTCTGCCCTTTTCACAGCCGAGGATGTTATATGCTGATGATACCAGCATAACATTGGCAAGTCAGCAGAGACTTGCAATTACCTCAATTCTGAACTGGATAGGGTCAATCTGCAGGTGGTTCTCAGCGAATAAACTCACCTTGAATTTGACAAAAGACAGATTTCATGCTCATTGCTTCTGGGCAAAAATTATTAAATCTTTTAGGTTGTCCTCTTTTGAAGCGGTATTTGCATTTTTTTATGAGGCAGTAGTAAAACAAATATCAATATATTTCACCAAGAGAGGATACCTTTCTTCATTTCACTGCTCCCCTAGTATATTGTTCTGGTTGCGTTCCGGGCCCTTATCGATTGTGTTAGTGAAAGTAACATATTATGCTACTAGCAGTGCTCGATTTTTTTCCAAATTATGCTCAAAATTATGCTCGTTTTTGAAAATTATGCTACATTTTCTTTAAGTATGCTTTTCACCAAAAACACAAAACAAGTCCAAAATTATATATTTATTGTTAATAAAGCCTGACATCTTCTTTATCTGGAGTTACACACTTACTCTAATAAAACACAACTAACTACTGCACTTCATTCCAGACTAGAAGCGGTGACTTAATGTGTCAAAATGTACGATGTTAGTATCACATTTAACATGTTCTGGGACACAATGGCATGACACAATGGGATGGCAAAATGCATTTCTTTGATGAAACAGCTTCTTTGCAAGCAGTGCAAAACACCGTGTTGCCTATAATAACACTTAGATGCTGACCAGGAAAGTGATTGACGCGATCATGTAATAGGACCTTTTTCACGACAGATGCCTCCCTGGTCTTGTATTTGCTTCTAATTTGCTTAAGGCTCCGATCTCTAGCAATTTGAGCGGGTTCTGGCCTATCGGGCGGCTGTTCTTCTCGTATCCGTAAGTTGCTTGACGCCGTTATGTTGCCTGTGAAAGCGGGAACTGCCACCCTTGCAATCTTTACTTCCGGTGTGCACAGTCCTCTGGAGAACGAACGACCCAGTATTGCGGTAACCTTCTTCCCCGTCCCTTCAGACGAATGGAATAGACTGAACCATGGGCAGAACTTGAAGATAATCAACCTTAGAAACCAAGCAAGTCACGACTCTGGTATTGTTCCCTTCACAAAAACTAAAAATATGCCGATTATGCTAGCAGTGCTACTTTTATAAAAGGCGCAAAAATTATGCTCGTTTTTCCAAATTATGCCAAAAATTATGCTAGCACAATCGATAAGGGCTGTTCTGCACGTGATTTACACTAGCTAGATGAGGAGGTGGGAAGGGGAGGGGGGGGCAGAGATCCAAAGTTCCCTCTTCCCGTGCCCTTTATTCCTAATTCCCGCCCCATTTTTGTTGGCTCCCTCCTCTTTGCCCGCTTTCGATTGCGAAATATTACGAAATGTTACGTAATTTTACCCATTTCTCCCGCTTCCCGTCACCTTCAGAATCCCGCTTCTTGCCCTCCTTTTCCCGCTTCCCGTACACTTCACGCCCCCTTTCCCTTTGGTTTCCCGCCCCCTTTCCTCCCGCTTCATTATATTTAAAGGAAAAGGTGCTCTGCCTATAATTAGGACATCCGGCAAATTCCTCATGGCATTCTCAAATCAGAGACGTACACCATATATGTTACGTTGACAGACAGGCTCCTTTACAAAAGGTTAAAGTGGGCATGGCAGGTTGACATTGACGAAGAATTTACCTTCACGCATTTAATCGAAACCCATAGCGAAAACCGCAAGCACTCAATGCCAAGGCCAAAGGTAAAGAGATTATCTAAGAAATGCGCAGAATGCGTTCACTTCGAACGAATGTCATCTTTACACTACGTTGTTCTGGAGCACGTAACCCCGTAGAAGTCTACTGACAGAACTGGCTTTACGGCTGAGAGGAGTTTGACTAATACGTTAATGGCAAAAACCACATAGGTCCATCGTGAGCAAAAAATAACCAAGGGATTATATAGCAAAGTGCCGGATCTTGTTGAATATCACGTACTATCATATCAGCCTTTTTCCCCCTTTAAGGATAATGGTGATATCAGCCTATCCGTTGTTCATGGACACGTACTCGTTCTGATCACCAGTCAAATAGCTACAGTTATATTAGCTTTGAAACCCGCGGAAGCCGCAACCGCGACGGAAACCATAACGAGGCCAAGGCCAGGAAAATATAAGAGCTGCAGAGCACATTAAAACACATTTCAGCTCTTGTCGAATATCACGCATCTTTCTTCAGTTTATCTTGTACATGTGGTACCCACTTGTGGAAACCGTGATCGCAGACATGATCAGTAGGGGACAAAAAAGGATTAAACGAAGGCTTTTTACTGAAACAACAAAATGTCAGCGATTCAATGCCTTGCCTCGTGAGAGAAAAAGGAAAGCTTGTGCAGAAACTTATGCTATTGGTGTTTGTCACTCTCGGAGGGCTGCTCTCGTGAAACATACATGAATGTAGGCATAGAGCAGAAATTATAGCAAATTTTAAAAAATTCTGCGAGCATGAGAAAAACTGCCATGGCCCATATCAGGAAAAAAACATGTGAGATATCCTGCTTTAGTCTCAGTATATTGTGAAATTAGAATGATCTGACGCTATGTTTAAAGTAAAATAAACAGGATTACACAATGTGGAAACCGCACAATTTCCCTTTACCCTGGTAAAGGTCAATGTGACTAGTTTCTCAGTTTCGCTTTGAACTCGTAGATTGGTTTTGTATCATTTTGATTACTGGTGGTTGTTTACCCTTAAGGCAGCGATCACACCTATTCGTTCATTTTAATTTTGCACCACGCGTAAGCGATTGAACTGAAGGGGCCGGAGTGAAACCGCGTATCAAAGAAATCTTCCTTTTTGCCTCTTACGTTTAAGCCGTCCACGCGTTTTAAAAAAACCTTCTAATTTGGGATCTCTGGTACGTGTGTAAAGAAGGCCGAACCGTATAAGAAAATCTCCGTATTCAACTGAATATAAACGTACATGTGTGGGAGAGGCCACAGTTGCAATCTCATTGATGCTGTAGACGTTGATCTTCTAGTGCTCAATCAATCCAAAAATAGTCCAAGTGTCCAACAGTCCAGTCCTGATTCTCTTAATGAATTAATCGTACCCATTATTTCACTATAAATTCGTTCCTTTTGAATCTTTTGCACAAATTATTTTACGGACGAGGAAAGAAGCATGTATATAACTAAGCTTTCAGTTTGTTAAACTGACAAAAAAGTACGAAAATGACAAAAAAGCACTAGAAAATGTTCGCATACTTTTGATTGTAGACTTTCACTGCCACTGAGGACTGAAGCCTACTGAAGGCAATATGCGTGCACAAGTACGTCATACGAGACGTAAAAAGAGTTTATCGGCTGACTTTTTCGCTTCCCAAAGTGCATAAAATCTCAAATTTCCTTCAGCAAACATAACGTCCGCTGATTAGTTATCATTAATACTTTATGATCTGAGTATGAATTCATTCACAGCCTCGGCTCACTTCTTTGGTAAAAACACTCTTTCAAGAATTAATTAACCACTTTGTCCACTGCATGCAGATGTCTACATATTTTCATGTACACAAGACTTCATATACGTTAGTAGTAGACTGAGATGAGATGATGATGATGAAAGACAATTTGACGCATTCTCACAAAAGACTTTCCCCTCACTGATCAGTGTCCTTATTAGGAGATACCGTGATCACCGCTAAAAAATCAGCATTATGGATTATTATCTTTACCAGTTTTTTGCTTCATCGATGGACAGTGAGACGAAAAAAAAAACCAAAGCACTTTCTCGTTCACAAAAGATCCGGAATTCAAAACTATTAAAAAAGTCCTAAGTCACTACTCAATAGCTTTCACTTAATGGTCACATTTATAGGTTTTTACCCACAGACCCGAAAGGAAGTCACCTTGTACAGCATACTAAACAGCATCGCAGGAAAGTGCTGCTAAGTATCTTTCGCTTGAATGGTTGCACGATTTCTTTCACAGGGTAAAAAGAAGCAAATTACTTTCTCAAGGTGTGACTCAGAGATCAAGATCAAGTGATTCCGGTGTACGTGTATTGTATTGGCTCTGCTTGTTTTGCCTTCAGTTTAACTTCCTAAAATGGTTACGTGTAGTGCACTTCGAAACACGTATTCTATGTTATGAGCGCACTTTATTTTGATTAAATTCAAACATAACGCCCTCGGGCTGTGCCGTCGAAAGCGAAGTATTTGAACTGAGCTAATTTCGGACACAGGAAACTTGCATGAATGAAGAACTGTAGGGTATAGCAAGGTCAGCTATGTTGACTGTACCCTTTTGTGTTTAATCATTTGAGCGTAATCTGTGTAACAACGTATATTGTAACAACAAAGGCCTTTCGCGGTTCTGGAACTGTCTGGAAATACAGCTGATACATATCTACACAACATTGAAATAAAATAAAGTCACGCTATTTTTATCAACGATTCTACCAGAAACTAACAAAGGAATTCTTTTGAAGAAATTGTTTGAAGGTTCAGTATGGGTCGAAGAATTTTGTGTCAGTTCAATGTAGTCCTGGGCCGATGAAATTGAAACTTATCACTAAATAGCAAAATGTTTATAATTAATTTGAGATAGGATCTATTGAAGAATAACAGTTTAGAGACCATTTGACGCTAAAAGTGACTCTTTCCATCCTGACCTTTGTTTCAACTTGTTTGAGGGCTGAAGGCAGAATAGTCAAGCCCTTTGACTTTTTAAACCCATTTATAAAACCCTCTCAACTTTAATTTCAAACTGAAATAAAACCTGAAACACGGAGTTGAAACGATAGAAAGACGCTAGAGAATAAATGGAACGACGGATTCCCCAAATTGGACTGGATTGAACCGAATTGAAAACTGACAAATCACACTGCGAGATTTCTGTCCGGTTTAATAGCAATTTATGTCTAACTCAGTGAAAACTTGGAATGTCTATGATTCACAGCTGAAGGGTGTAGACGACCATGTGCCCATTGTTCATCATCAGTAATTTTTGTTCCTGTTGTTGTTGTTGAGTTTCTTGCGCTAAAGAGCTACCACCAAGTATTGTAAAACGGATTTGACAGAATACGTCTTGGGTACGTTACTGAAACAAAAATAATAATAAAAAAAGAATAGAATAGAGCCACTCATCAGTGAAAAGTCAGGTCTCCGCAAAAAATTAATAATAATAATAATAATAATAATAATAATAATAAAAATAATAAGAATAATAATAATAATAATAATAATAATAATAATAATAAGAATCATAATAACAAATACTGGACACACTGCTGCGAAGGCAGATAATACAGGATACATTTCAGTCACCCTGGTACTCGATTAGTTTCTTGATATTTTTCACCAATGAAATTTGTATTTTTACACACATGGACATGACGTCTCTTGTGGGGGAGGGGAGAGGAGGAAGAAGTTAATTTGATTAAGGGATATGTTCAAGAAGTCCTACACGCAAATAGCAAATACTTACTCGAGGCACTCTATAAATGGTCATCGAATTAGTTCAGAATGTTTTAGGCTCCTGTAGGTCGCCAGCCTTCCTGAACCCTTAACTCGACAGTCGTGTTCGAAACTCAAATCTCCAAAGGTCAACCCTTCTCCGATGCTGTAAGATATCAGGAACTCTAATTAGTCTAAGACAAGCTATCTCAAATACTTAACACTTTGTTCTGCTCAAGTCCCACCGGAAAAACAGAAACCTCAGATAATCAGTCCTAAAATAGACTGGAAGAGGAAGTATCCTATTTAGTCAAAAGCATGCAACATGAATTTAAAGAAAATACGATGACAGTGCATTATTGAGAATTTCAAGCAAGGATCGAACAGCATATCTGGAGAGAAAAAGGGAACACTTGAAATCAAATGAAATGGGAATTTAACACCAGGAATATGATAGAAAAATGTCAGGTAAAGAAATTGAACTCCATCGCAGAACAAACAACTCGTTCACCTGACACTCACTTGCCCCACCCAGCTGCCTTGAAAACACTCCGGCAAAGTTGTTTACTTCAAGGACCCTAACTGAGAAATTTTAGTGCGGATTATAACAGCTAACAAGAACAAAGGTAAACCGAAACAAATCTAAAATAAGCCGCGGCAAACAACTGAGATAACCTTGGAATTGTTTTTCAAGGTTAGATACAGTCTGGGTGTGGATATCGAGTTCTTTTCCAATGAAAAAATCGTTCTGGTCACGAAAGCGGATTTAAACATTAGTGGCATCGACTTTTCAACATTATTTCAGAAAAACGTTAAAATGAGTCAGCGTATCAAGATTCAGATATTAGGAGAAAAAAGAGTAGAACAAGATTGCAACTTACAAGGCTAAATGAAACCTGGAAAACCTCGAATAGAGTCAGAGGGCTTTAGAGATTTAGGGGGCGTTTCTGAAATCAGGGTATCTCAAAATCTTGCACATATCTTGGTCATTACGCAAGTTTACCTTGGCCGTTTGAGCATTATTTGCTCGGCTGGCATTTGAAACAACAACTGTTTGAGCGCCTTTTTTTGGAATACTTGGAATCTGGGAACAGGTTACAAAAAGAAACGCGTAGATAGGTGAGTTTTAGACAAATGTGTTCCGCGCAAATCCGAATTTATAACATTACACACACTTCCAGAGTTAAAGCTAACATTGACAATAGTACCTTTTTTATTTTAGTTCGTCAGTAAAAGGGGTTTAGCCCTAAAATAACTGACATGCCATTTGACATGAAAACAGAACAAGGTCAGATCTGGAAAAGCAAAAGCAGGAATTAAACCCTGTAACTTGCAGAAGGAAGTCGTGACATTTGAGTTTCAGATGAAATCCTCAGCAAGTTACAGTGTGACCATACGCGGATGAAAAATTTTAAATTTCCTTCGGTGCTTTTTCAGTATTTGTCAGTTAAATAATTTTGGATTTACTTACTTTCATGAACCTGACGTTTAAGATGAGACATGATAAGACAGCTGTTTTTGCATCGTTAAGGGGACCTCAGTCAAGCTTTCGTCGTCGTAATCTCCCAGTGACAGGTACTCAAACCACTAATCGTCCATGAAACGCTTACGGAGATTGAAAACATTTTAGAAATTCAGCATCAATGAATCATCTTGAAACTCAACTTTAAACCTTGAGAGATGTGACGTTAAATATCTTTTGAGTCTGTGGATGAAATCCTTAAGTGTGACCACTCAAGGCTTTTTTGAGCGGTGCTTTTCTGTGATGAAATCTGTTTTTCGATATTTTACAAAATGAAATTTGGGATTGTTTTCCAGTTCTCAACCTATGCTTTCTTAAGGGCAAAAGGGTAAAACTGCAAGGGATTAATTTCCAAGGTTAATCTTGGTACTAAACGGAAAGCGGACTCATGCACGAATTCTCTTAGCCATGAGACCTACGATGAGATGAAACTGTCTGAGTACTGCTACTTATCCTTGTAATCTTTCTCTTAACAGTCGCTTTGTGTTTCTTTAGCTGGTATGGTATTTCTGAAAAACGAAATCTATACCAATTTGTTATTTATAAAAGCTAGAATTCGTTGATGGAGGTAGAAATCAATTATAGTAAATCATTTACCTTCGGATGCGTTTTAAAAGGAGCTTAAACTAAAGAAGGATTAAAATATCATCAGTCACGAAAGGAAAGGAGTAAAGTCTTTCTGCTGTGGGTGAGAAAGAAACTACAAGCAGAATGAACGCATTTATTGTTCACATACCGCTCAGTACAGAATATTGTCGCTAGCGGAGATCAGTAATACGAGATGCAAAATCCCGGTTGTATTTGACTTTTTTTTCGAATTGCAGGGCTCCTTTCCGTGCAAACTGCCTTTATCCTTTTTACTTCCGCATATATTCCATGAAAGCTGTTGACTGTTAACTGCTTAAATAAATATCTGGTCAATTTACGCACAAAGTAACACCACCAAAGAAGAGTTCTGCTCAACAGCGAACTCAAACCGGCGATAGAACAATATTACGTGACTGACAGGCGAAGGCTAACAGTATTTTCAAGCCAAAAACACTCAATGAGCTAACATCGTCTACCTTTTTTAATCTCCTTGATGATCCGGCTAGGAAACGCAATTTGAAAAGTGCAATTTCTAAAACTGGAAAGCCTGTTCAGTCAGTGTTTCAGACAGACGAAAAAATATTTGACTTCAAACAACAATGTAATGTGAAGGCACTATTCATTCCAGTTGCCTTGTTGGTGTTTTTACCAAGCTAAAAAACAAGAATAAGAAAAAAGAATAAGAAAAAGTCAAGGCTAAGGGCCTTAACAGCTGACACCGAAATTTACATGTAGGAACAATAGTGCCTTTCACACGGCAACAATAGCGCCAACACAATGAGAAAACACAATCTGGTTTCAAGGGCCTAATCGATTGACAAACGGAGAAGCTGAAATTTCATCTTTTATTTTTCTTCCTGAGAGTTTTACAACATGACTAAACTTGACAACATTTCCCCATATTACTTGTCCTTGTGAATTTTTATGCCAGGTCATGTACATCCACCGCAGGATCAATCTCTTCGTAACTTTTAAATTGCAAGCGCCACCTCAAATTCTAGGCAGTCAAACCATTGACACCAATGGACAAACCACACATCCACTGCAACCTACGGTCACCTACAGAATATAACTGGGAAAAGTCCCCCGCTCCCCCCCCCCCCCAAAAAAAGAGGAAAACCACAGCAAACAACTACATCGCTTCTATCGTTAGATACACATTACGTAACTTACAACTTTACTATTAGCCAAATAAGAGATAAACTCTGTCCTCAGCTGTCACAGTGACGTTAAGATGCCGAAAATACTCCGTCTGTCCGCCACTCCCCTCTTTGGCTACGGATAGATGTCATACGTTATAGAACAGGGAATCTTTCACAATTATATTGTTTAAACGTGTTTTGAAGCGCGGTGAGGATATGTTTGCTTCGATTTATCCACGTATTGACGCCAAGCCACTTGGAGGGCCTGAAAACGATGTGTTAGCGTGTCCTGGTGTGGAGTGTTAGAATATACTTAGTCAATCTCATATTGAAATGGGCTGAGCTCCGTCAACTTACACGCTAGGGCCTGCACGAATGTCTCTTTGAGTTTATAAAACTGGAAGAACAGTTCGAGAAGAGCAGAAAAATAAGAGTCAACTTACGAAAGCTGAGATCAGAACAGGCTCAACAAACAAAGATAAAGTTCTTCAAGACGAGTAAAAGTGAAGACTTTTCAGCAAAACTGTGGTTGTTGTTTTCAAAACATGGTTCAACCCAAACTGAAAAGCAGACTTTCACATTGTATTAATATTCCCTCTGAAAAAATCTATGTGCATGATCAACCATGATGCGAAGCCGATTCATTCAAAGAGTTTTTACACTGGACATCTTAACTGAATGAGGTGACCCACAATTGAAAAACATCGTCAATGCGAAACTTCCATTACTGTGGCAATGGAAACCACTGAACAGGTTCCCCTTTCCAGGTTTTACACTGGGTTTATCATCCACATTAAACCTGATTAAATGTGCTTCAACGCGCTTTTTTGGGCTCGACACACTGAGTTGCGCGTCAGTCCTCAGAATTTCAACCTCCTTATCATAATTTTTATTATTACGTATTTTCTTCTAAGCTCGACGTTGTGACTTGAATTTAAAAATACACGAATATGCTGCCAGAGTGCTAAATAAACCGTCACCTTTTAACTTAGAAGGACACTTTAAGTATCGATTACCTATACCTAACATGCATTTTTTGACCTAATTCTTTTGTCCGGTACTGCACTGAACTCGTCAGAGTTCTTACAAACCGCTTATGCGTCTCTTAAATTCACCCTTTTCCGAATCCTATAGCGTGGCGGACCTTGCAAGCCCTGCAATGTCGTACTTATCGTTTGCCTTTGTAAATGAAATTCCTATAGTGACCATTCTCATGAAAGCTACTGAGCAGTACTTTCCTATATCACTGTTCTTTTTCAGTTCTTCAGTGGAAATTGTTAGAAATCTCTGATCATGTGAACATGAACACGCTTAACCTTGCTGGAAAAGGGTAAACTCATACCAGTAGGAAAATGCCATTCTTCAGCGTGTAGAAGCTAAATAGTGATCTCCGCTTAACAATAAGCTATGTCGCCACAATAATTGTTCTTCGAACACACTCTCGTCACATGAAAGTCCTCCTGCAGCACCTACATCAAATTAACTAAAGCAATTGTGCTTCAGTGATATTGGAATTAAAGCTCGATACAATATTGATCATCAGAATATACATCAATGACATGCATAAATAAACGTAAATGCTTTGCAGGTAAAGTAGAGCGTGACCTCTGCGCGAAAACCTTAACAATAATAATTCACCAATAAAAAACAAAGATCTTAGCTTGTGTTTTTACTGCATGGTATAAGTGCAGATAGTTCTTAAAGTAGTTGACGAATGAAAAGTAAAGCTCTTTTGCGGTAAAATAATTAACTAAGAATGTTCAAGAACAAGCCTACAGTCAAGGCTTTCTAACCCAGCATACACTGAATCATGCAAATGAAACAATCTGGTGGCTCACTGTCGATACAATTTTTCTTCGGACCGACCTATCCTAGAGGTGCGGTTGCTCACAGCTCCTGCAAGTTCTGTTTACTGCACAGCTTCAACATGGATCTGGTAAGGCTTAGGACGAACAAACAGTCCAAAAGTGTCTCCAATCGGGTCCTCGGTTCCATTGCGAAGCGTTAACTTCTGCAACAACGTTCCAAGCACCAGAAACAGTTCTGATTTGGCATAGCTCTCTCCGGGGCATTTTCTATCGCCTGCAGAAAACGACAGGAAGCAAGGAGATCGAACAACGTTTAGTCTCTTTTCATCCATGAAACGATACAGATTGAACTCGTCAGGCTTGTCAAAGTAATGCGGGTCTCGGGAACATGCCCAAAGGTTCACAAACACGATGGTTCCCTTGGGAAGTGGATATCCTGACAGGCTGGTGTCTCGTGTGGTGCAGTGCGGCAAGGCAAATGGCATGAAGCTGCTCATTCGAAGGACTTCCAGAATTGTCGCTTCCAAGAGAGAAAGCTTGTCTCTGTCCTGGAGAGACAGCGGAGAAGATCCTTTCAAACGCTTTAGCTCTTTCTGGAGCTCGGTCTGTACGTTTCGGTTGGATACCAGGTACGCTACAGCCCAGCGAAGGGCGGTGGAAAGTTTTTCGTATCCACCGCCGAAGCAATCAGCTGTTATGTTAATCAACCTTTCGTCGTCAAAGTGGTTTGAGTTGTCATCCTCTACATCTTCTTCTAAGTGTTCGCTTCCGAACTTTAGAGCCTCCTTGTCTTTGACCACTTGTTCTAATGCTTTGTTGAAGGTCGTTTCTTCAGTGTCGCTGACTTTCGAATCCCTCTTGATAACGTGGTACAATTTCTTCACAAATTCTGTCAATTCGGCTACAGGATCGTCCAGCCTCTGCACTTGCTTCTTGAACACCACCTGCATCCACGGCATGAAATCCACGCCGTTTCCGACTGCACTGCTCTCTATGAAGTCCGTCGAGCCATCCATCATGAACTTGGCCTTCTTGACAAAAGTGTCTCGGAGCTGTTCACCAAAAAACAATCAAAACTGCAAACTGCAACCCAGGAATTTCAACAGGTAGGCGGGATCGAAGCGGCTTTGTTTAGAGTTTAGGAAACTCTTGATTAAAACGTTCGTCTCTCTGAGGACTGTTTGGAGAAGTGATTGTCATCGTTAAGGACGGCTCGCATGGCTAGCTCCGTCGCTCGCTTGTTTTTTACGTACTTTGGTCCGAATACCGGCCACGCGATAGTTCTGTCCCCCCGGCTGGAAGAGATGAAACTGTGCAAGGGTGGGCGAGAAGAGAAGTCCGAGCCTTTCTGGAGTAGCGCCTCTTTTACAGTGTCGATGTCATTGAGAATGATGACCTCTCGGCTTCCAAGTTTCATGGAGAAGATTTTTCCGTATTGTTGCGCTAGCCTTGTGACGTTTTTGTGAGGAGCGAAACCGAACAGGAATATGTTGCCAATAACGGGCAAACTCCGCGGACCAGGTGGTTTTCTCTCCACTGACGACCTTGCGTATCTTAAAGACAGCAAGACGATCAGGAGAGCTAGGGAAATAATCAAGAAAGAATGCTCCGCTAACGCGTCCACGAGGTATGCCCAGTGCATCTTGACGATCCAATACAGACTCTTCGAACGTACGTGAACTCACTGCGAACAATATTAAAATGATCAGATTGTCCAAACCAGCGTCACACAGTGACACGACTCTTTATATACTTGGCTGGTGGAATGATTTCTTGCACAATCGAAGACGACTGCTTAAGAGATTCTGGTTGCGGGGCACGTAAGTTGTTTTGACATGACTGTTTGTCCAAGGGGAAATAGTTGGAAGTGTCGAAAAAATGGAAACCTGAAGTGTGACCATTGAGATGAGATCTTTTGAGGAGTAGTTATTTTTTCAATGTGGTGTTTGTTTGTATTTTTTCTTTATTTTTAACAAAACGTTTTCGCTTTTGCAACGTTTTTTTGTTTTTGAGCGCTTGCGGGTCATGTTTTACGACAAAAACAAACAAATCGGACAGTTGTTGTTTCAAATAAAACGGGAATCAAACTCACGTCATAATCTCATGACAGGTACTCTAACCAACCACTCATCTTCGGTTCGTTGCCGCCATTAAGTATTTGAAGGCATTTTATAAATGTAGCATTAATTGTTTATCTTTTTCACACACTTAAGCCGCTGAGTGAGTGTTTTAAGCGAGAGATTGACCACATCGGGTAGGGAAAGACAAAATAAAAAACAAGAACGACAAAAAAGAATCATGCAAGCGATTGTGACGGCATGGCATGGTACAATCGTAGGACATTTGTATAACAAAAGTGATGCCCGCCCCCATCACCCCCTGCACACAGATAGTGTTTTCGACGACAATACATCGATGTATCACCTCCTCAATCGTACTTTATTACAATCTTACTATATGGCCAATACACAATGATCGTACACTCATGACGACTTCCCTGCCATTATTCGCTCTGTCTTGTTTTTATTTGTGTATTTTTTCCGCTCGTGTTGTACTTGGCGAAGCTAAATAAGTAAATAAAATAAATAAAACGTACTGCTGCCCAATCATTACCTCGAGTAGCTGAGCTTTTACTTTCTAATTTAACTGTCCTGAGTGATTTAATAAGGTCGATATGGGAACGGGCATCAATGACCAGGGATACTGGTCCACAAGGAATTAAACTCTCCTGGATCACAATAGCAGCTTTTTGGGTCGGGTTGTGGGATGAGGCGGTAGTAAAATATATCCCAATATATTTCACCACTATCCCGTTGCTCCGCGGTTGCGTTTTCTGCCCTTGATTTACACGAGTTAGCTTTAAAGGAGAAGGCGCTAGCTCTGCACGTTGTTGGGACGTGCTTCACATGGCGTTCACGCAGGTACGACATATATTCCATTAACTAAAAAGTGATCTTACAAAGGTTTAAAAATGAGCACGGGAAGTTGACATTGGCCAAGAATTCACCTTCACGCACGAAAACTGCTACATATGTGGCGAAAACCGCAACCACTGAATGCCAAGGCCAAAAAAGGCGAAGAGATTACTGGCTATCCGCGAAACTCTCAGTTTCGGATCACATTAAACGAATGTCTTCAGTGCACTCCGTTAAGCGTTTGTTGTTTCGGGGCACATAACCCCGCAGAATTCTTCTGACAGAGCTGGCTATACGGCTGAGAGGAGTTTATCTTAATACTTTAATGGCAAAAACCGTATGGATCCATGACAAAAAATATCCATGAGATGACATAGCAACGTACTGGATCTTGCTGAATATCACGTCTTAGTCATACCAGACCAGTGGATAGTTTATTTCTGGCGCTCTGATTGGCTACTCAAACTAGGGATAGTATGTGTCGTACCTGTCATTCACCTCCCGGCATCGTTCTGGACTTCGCAGGCGAGTTTTTATTTGGTGCTAGCTTGAAACCACTGGTTGGTATTTACTGAAATAATTATTCACCTCAGTGTCGATGGAGAGTGGTATATATGTCCACCACTTTCCACCTGCACTTTGGTGAATAATTATTAAAGTATCGTATCAGCCTTTTCCCGCCTTTTAGCGCCACTGGGCGTGAATGCCTTTGATGATGATGATACCAGCCTATCCGTTCTTCACGGACTCGTACTCTTTCTGAGTGAAAATAGGTACAATTATATTATCTTCGGAACTGTGAAAACCACAACCGCGACTGAAGCCACAACGAGGCCAAGACCAGGAAAATATAAGAGCAGCAGAGCTTACTAAAACGCATTTTAGCTCTTGACCAATATCACTCTTTATGAGTTTTCGTGTTTTTAATTACCTACTCCCGAAAAAACGTGATGGCAGACATGACCAGTAGCTGGAAAAGCAGAATTAACTCGAAGGCTCTTACTGACACGACAAAAATTTCAGGGATTCAATTCCTTGTCTCGTGCAGTATAGAGAATCGAAAGGGAAGTTCAGTTGTGCGGAAACGTAGGCTATTATTTGTTATTAAACTATTAGCTTCTGTCACTCGTGGACGGCTGCTCTTGCAAAATAACGTGAACGTGTCATAAAGCAGAAATTATAGAAAATTAATTCAAAAACTCTGCAAGCATGACAAAAAAACGGCATTGATCCATGTCTGGAAAAACATGTGAGATATCTTGTTTCATCCTTGACGAGACAAGAAACCGAGGGAGAAAAGAAAAATGACAATTAAGCAACTCGTTCAAATAATTAAAACCTCGGCCAGAAGTCCACCAACGCACTCTAACAACAATGACCTGACCTGATATGTAGAAAGGTGAAACAAACGAGATTACACAATGCAGAAACCGCACAATTTTCCTAACCACGGAAAAGGTCAAGGGACCGTTCATTTTTTATGGGATAGCGGGAGCTGGTGGAATTTGATGGGTAGTAGCTGCAAAATATAATGACCCCCACCTCTACATTAGAAATTTTTTACCTGTGATAAAGTAAATCGAAAACTTATCAAGCTTAAATTAAACAGTCAATTTTAACACTCAAGTCCTACAGGAGTAAATGTCTTTATTGACAAGCCCTAAAAGTAATTTTCTGGTAGAGGTTCCAGGGGTATCCTTCCCTGGAAAATTTTGAAAATCTGGAGATGCTCTAATGCAATTTGCTGCATTCTGAAGTACATAAACAGAAAATTCCTGCCGGTTTAAAGCATTATTTTGGACACTGTTATCAGTTGTTCAGTTGTTTAAGAATTAGACCAGCGAGGCCAAAAAAGAATTTCACATTCCCCTGGCTGTATTTTGTAATGAAACAGTTGGTGAGGTAGAGTTGCCGTTAGGTGTATAGTAATGTAGGGAGGTACGGGAGCATTCTCCCCCGGGAAAATTTGAATTTTCAGAACCGTAGAAACGCTTTTTTTGGCCTTCTGGCACTGTTGTTTGCATTATTACAGACACTGTCACTACCAAACTTAAAGGCCATTTTTTTGGTGACCCCCCCCCCTTTACACACCATATTTTTTCGGCTGGCCCCCCCTTTGAAGCCATATTTTTTGTATGCACCCCCCCTCAAATCCCACCAGCTCCCCCTACCTCATAAAAAATGAACGGTCCCCAGTGTCACCACTTTCTCAGTTTCACAAGAGCGTGAAGTTTGCTTTTGTATTATTTTGATTTCTGGTGGTTTTTATCCATTGACTTAGTTGAAGGCAGGCATCGTTCACACCCATTCGTTCGTTTTTGCGCCCAGCTGCTGCGCAGGCCATCCACGTGTAAGCGATTGAACTAAAAGTCAAACCGTATAAGAAAATTCAACCGAATAAAGATCGTCAATGAAGACGTTCAAATACGTACGCGTGTGAGCGGGGCCATTGTTAATTTCCTTTGTGATCTCCTTGTTGCTCCGGTTGTGAAATGATCTCCTAGCACTCAACCCACAAATAGTGCAAGTGTCGAACAGTCCAGTCCAAATTTTACTTAATGAATTACCGGTTCGCCATGATTTCATTCACTGTTCCTTTAGCATCGTTATTCATTGCACAAGCTATGCTCTGAGGATGACAGTTTTAATAGTTTTAAACTTACCGAAAGCAATATGCATGAACAAGTGCATCATACAACGACAATCTATCGGCTGACTTTTTTACTTTCAAAAGTGCACAGAGTCTCAAATTTCCTTAATCAAAATACTAAAGAACAATTGAGCTTTCAAATACTTTATGATCTGATTTCATTCACAGCCTCAAACTTTTGACTCGAGAGTTTATTCTGTCTTTTAACCTTTTTGAGCCTTGCATGCAGATGTCTTCATACATATTCAGCCGAATATGACTGCATATAATGCGTGCAGTATCTCTTTCTGCTCATCATGAGCAGGGATAGTCGAGCAAAAATCGCGAAAATCGCTAGGGGCGTGGAAACGTGACGCGCACGTGATGTGCGCACGTTTGCGTGTTGTTTTTCTTGACCATAGCTGAGCGGAAAGAGAGACTGCTGGTAGTCAAAATACGCTATTGGTTGACTGAGCTGATCGTGATTAAGAGACAAGTTGACGCATTCTCATAAAACAATTTCTCCTCGCTAATCAGGTCTCTGCGACATTAGGAGATTTTACATGTTGATCACTGTCGGATGAAAGACTCAGCCTTAACTTGTGGATTATCTTTTTGCGTTAAAATTGAGCAGGGTTTTGCATCAGTGATCGACAATGAGAAGAGGAAAAAAGAAACGAAAAACATTTCGTTATATAATAATAAACGTTTGTGCTCTCAATAGAGTCTGAATTCGAACAAGAAAAAATCACAAATTACTGCTCAGTAGATATCATTTGAATGTCCCTCTTTATGTCAGATTTAATCCACTGACTGACACAGTTAGAAGCAAATTACCTGACACATGATGTGTCTCACAGCCCGAGATCAAGCGATTCCGTGTACTGTATTGGCTCTGTTTCCTTCGCCTTCAGTTCACCTTCCTAAAATGGTTACACGTAGTTAACTTCGCAACACGTGTACCATGTTATAAACGTCCTTTATTTTAATTAAAATTAAATAAAACGCCCCCGGGGTATGCGTTAGACCCTCATATAGACCTAGTGTAACTCAGTAGACATCATGCCGGCTGTTTGAAAGCTAATTTCGGACACAGGAAGCTTGCATGAATGAAGAACTAAAGGTTATGCCAAGGGCAGCGTTATGTTGACTGCACCCTTTTGTGTTTTAGTCGTTTGAGCGCAGTCTGGTTAACAAAGCTTATCGTTACAATAAAGGCATCTTGCGGTTTTGGAAGTAACTGGAAATAGCTGTAATGACCGTCAGCGCTGATACACATCTACAGACTCACCAATTAAATGCAACATTGAAAACCGGATATTTGGCTGAATGGTCATAAAGGCATAAAGTCACGCTATTTTCATTGACAATTCTACCAGAAACTAACAAAGGAATTCTTTTGCAGAAATTGTTTGAAGGCTTAATATCGGTTGGAGAATTTTGTTTCAGTTCCCTGAAGTCGTCAGAAAGTGGCAAGCAATTAAGAGATGTGTACCGATTTGATTGAAACTAGCATATCGCTAAATACAAAACTGACTGATCTTGGATAGGATCTATTGAAATAACAGTTTAGAGACCATTCGGACGCTAATAGTGACTGTTTTCGTCCACTTTTGTATCGATCTTGTTTGACTGCTAAAAGCAGAGGTAGTTTAACACCATTTAAACCCTCTTTACTCTCAAACTAGAATCAAACCTCGAAACATGTAGTTGAGATGATGGAACAATTCCAGGGAATAAATGTAAGGACGAGTGCTAAAAAGTGGACAGAACTCAGAGGGAAAACGGATTACAAACCTTACAAGTGGGGGGGGGCAGGGGGGCGGGAGACCGGGAGAAAAGGTGGCAGGAGGTGTACGGGAGGCGGAAGAAGAGGGGGCGGGAAGCGGGAGTAAAAGGGAAAAATTATGCAACATTGCGCAATATTTCGCAATCGAAAAAATGCAAAGGACGGGAGCCAAAAAATACAGGGCGGGAACCGGGATTAAAGGGTACGGGAAGCGGGAGGTTCAAACCCCCCTGTCCCCCCCCCCCCACTTACAAATCACACTGTTTTCTGTTCGGGCAGCGGTTTACGTGAAACTTTGTAAAAACTTGGTTTGCGTGCAGTGCTGCAAAGTTCAGAAATCCTTAGCTCCGTTTCTTACTACATATGTAACAGTTCTTTCCTTGATTACTTGGAATGTTTGGGGTTCGCAGTTGAAGGTGATTATAGAGTAGTGCGCGCTCTGATTGGTCGAGGATCACGCGCGAGGTGATGATAATACTGAAGCACTATTTTTCAAACTCGACGCCGCGTGAGTTTTTATGTTTCTGGAGAAAAGAAAACAAAATGCGTTTGCTCTGATAATCACCTGAGCAATTATACTAAAACAATTATTCTCCTCAGGCTCAGCGAATATTGCGGAATAATCCCCTCGATTTCGTCTCGGGGATTATTCCACAATATTCACTTCGCCTTCGGCCAATAATTGCTCAATACTTGGAGGGCATTGTAGGGGAGGGGAGGCTAATCGCTCAAGGGATATGGTCAAGAGGTTCTTCTCGCAAATAGCAAATACTAACCCGACGCTGGTGCTGGCAGAGTGATTTTATAGGCGCTCTATAAATGGTCATTGAATCCGTTCAGAGTGTTAAGAACGTTTAGAACGTTCCGATAGGTCGCCAGCCTTCCTGAACCCTTAACTTGACCTGTAACGTCGCGATCGAAACCCTAATCTCTGAACGTCAAAGCTTTTTCCATGCCCTAAGGAATCAGTAACTATAATCAGTGTAACACAAGCTACATCAGACACCTAATATCTTGTTCTGTTTCCTTCGCTCAAAAACAAAACATTGAAATCAGTCCTAAAACACATTAGAAGGAAAAGTATTCTATTTGGTGAACAGCATGCAACATGAATTAAAAGAAAAATTCGATAACAATACAGTTCTTGAGTATTTGAAGCAACGACCCAAGAGGATATCTGAAGAGAAAAGCTTTGCATTGTTTTACAACATTGTTCATCAGCCCTTCACTTTCCTTTTGGGTTTCCCAGAGCATACTTAAACAATCACTGTTAGCAATAGGTTCTGTTCTCAGTTCTTTATGTCTTCCTTATTTCTACAACTGATAATGATTTCTAAGGGATATGCCGTTTTTTGGTTGGAATGCAATGTCTGTAGGAAGATAACTGAAATCAAATCAGAAATGGGAGTTAAACAATTAAGAGGAGTCTGGTTGGAAAATGTCAAGCAAACAAAGCAAAATCTTGCAGCGAAACAAACAACTCGTTTGCCAGACACTCACTTGCCGCACCCTTGCTTTGAAAACACTCCGGCAAAGTTGTTTACTTTAAGGACCCTAAGTGGTAGATTATTGGCTATATATATATATCAAACTAAGCCCCAGCGAGTTATTCGGATAACCTTGGACTTGTTTTTCAAGGTAAGATACAGTCCGAGTGTGGATATCGAGCTTTTTTCACCAGAAAAAAATCGTTTTGGTCACGGAAGTGAATTAATAACATAAATGGCCAAAACATTCCGAAATTGCATCAAATGAACGTTAAGTCAATGGAGCAAGAGAGAGCCATAAATTGGACTGAAAAAAAAACAGAAAACATCGGTACTCGTGAGGCAAAAACCAACCTGGAATAGAGTAAGAGGGTTTCAGAGTATTAGGGGCGTTTCTGAAATCACGTGCAACATCTCAAATAGAATCTAGCCTAATTGTCTTCTCCAAAATGTTGAAACAAGTCATCGCTTTTACTTTAGTCGTTTGGGCAAGTTTTTCAGTACCTTGTTTTTTGGAAAAGACGGATTCTGGAATCGAACAAGTCTTGTAAACAAAAAGGGATGCTCTTTAAGCATATTATTGCTTTCTAGGCAAATGTATTCCGCGCAAATCCGTATTTGTTTACACATGTCCCCACATACAGTTTTGGAATGTCAACGACGGAAAAAACTTCACAATAATGTTTTCTTCGATAGGTCATCGAGGGGTTTTTGGTCGTAAAATGTTTGACATGCCATTTGACATGAAAACAGAGTAAGGTCAGATGAAAGCAGAGGCAGGAATTACACCTTTAACTTACAGAAGCAAACCTCGTGACATTTGTATTTGAAGATAAAATCGTTAAGTTTGATTAAAAACTACTGTGAAGTTATTTCCTATGGTCCTGTTTGCTTTTCTAGTACTTGTCAATAAATTAAAACAATTGTGGATTTTACCTCCTTTGATGACAAAAACGGAAAAAAAACAAGACAACAACCTCAGACAGTTGTTGTCGCATCGTCTACGGGAATTCAAACTTTCGTCATCCTAATCTCGTGACAGCTACTCAAACCACCACTAATCGTTCTTCAAACACTTAAGGTATTTGAAAGTTTAGAAAATTTCGCATTATTGCTTACCTTCCTCAAACTTTGAGAGAAGTAACGTCAAATAACTTTTAATTTTAGTCTGTGGATGAAATTCTTAAGTGTGACCACTCAAATCAAAGCTTTTGAGCGTTACTTTCAGTGATATCCATTTTTCAACATTTTACAAAATGAAATTTGGGATTGTTTTCCGGTTTTGAACCTATGCTTGCTTAGGGGCGAAAGGGTTAAACTGCAAGGGATTAATTTCCAAGGTTAATCTTGTAACTAAAACGGAAAATAAGGACTCATACACGAATTCTCTTAAGCATGTGGGCTTCGATGAGATGACACTGACTGAGTACTGCTACTTATCCTTGTAATCTCTCTCTTAACGGCCGCTTTGTGTTTCTTTAGCTGGTTTGGTATTTCTAGAAAACGAAATCTATACTAATTTGTTGTGTGTAAAAACTAGAATTCTTTGAAGGAGGTACAAATTAATCTTTATGAATCAATCACCTTTGCTGGCGTTTTTGAAAGACCCTAATCTAAAGAAGGATTTAAATATCATCAGTCACGAAATGGAAAGAGAAAGCTTTTTACCATTAATTGGCCCGTGGATTCTGCCGTACGTGAGAAAGAAATTACAAGCTTCTGTTGTGCATAATGGCTACCTCTATACAGAATAGTGTCGCCAGCGAAGAACAGTAATACGAGATATAAAATCGGGTTGTATTTGACCTCTTTTTGCGAAAATTGCAGGGCTCCTTTTTGTGCAAATTGCCTTTTCACTGTCATATACTTCCGTGTGTATCCTATAAATAAGTTTTGACTCTTACTGTTGCTTCATACAAATCTGGTCAATTCGCAACATAACAGCACGAATGGAACGTTCTGCTTAACAGCTAATTTAAGGACTTCAATATTCAAACGATAGAGCCATATCGCGTCAATAACCTAAATCCAGAAAACAGGGGAAGGTTAACAGTTCTTTAAAGCTTAAAACTATAATTGAGCTAACATCGTCTACCCTCTTTTAATTCTCCCGGATAATCCGGGTAGGAAACGCTATTTGGAAATCACAAATTCAGGAATTGGAAAACAATTTTACAAGGATAACCGAGACGCTTTTTCAATGTTTCAGAAGGACGCAAAATCATTTGAGTCCAATCACTAGTGTCACTGTGAACACATTTTTCATTGCAGTTGGCTTGGTGGTGTTTATAAGAATCCTTCATTTCTCAAGCTAAAAGAACAGGGGTAAAAGCTGACCTTCTTTTCTAAGTCAAGGCTACTGGATTGACAGCTAAGGCCGACATTTCCACGCAGAAACAATAGCGCCATTATACACCTAACAATGGGGAAACACAATCTTGGCTTGTGTGCACAATTCACCTCGATATAACCCTTTCAGTTTCACTCCCAGAGTCAGTTATGGAGACATTAAGGTGATACTAACTTCTGAGTCTGTGGATGAAATCCTATGGTGTTACCATTCAAATGAAACCTCATCAGCAGTACTTTCACATGGTACTATTTATATTTGAGTATTTTACAGAATGAAATTTAAGATACGTCTTGAATTTTGATTTTAGGCACTCTTGGGAGTGAAAGGGATAACGAAGTGCAATGGGACCGGCAAAATGTGTTCGTTGTAACGGGTTTCACAATTATGTTACCTGGGCGTGTTTTATGTGGGACAAAAAAATTCAGAACTCGATTGAACGAAGTATATTTTAACATTCGACACCAGAACACGCTAGTAAATCGTTTTAGGCCTTTCAAGTGGCTTGTATTAGTAGGCAGTTAAGCTCATCCCGGACCAAAATGGGCGGAGCTCCGTCAACGCCAATGTCATAATGATCGCGTGCACGAATGTTTCTTTGAATTCATAGAACTGGAAGGAGAATTCGGAAAGTGTAGAAAAATAACAGTCAATTTATGAAAGCTGAGATCAGAAAAAGATCAACAAACAAAGATAAAAGTGAAGACTTTTCAGCAAAATTGGTTGTTTTGAAAAGTCGTTTCAACCTAGACTGAAAAGCAGACTTTCTTGCACTATTCCCCCTAAATAAATTTGTGTTCATGATGTAAAACGTTTTGCACAGTACTCGTCCAAAGGGTTCTAACACTGAACAATTTGAGCTGCAACTGAAAATGTCATCCGTGCGAAACTTTCTTGACTCTCGACATGAAAAACACTGAAACCCAAATACAGTAAATAACTGAAGAGCTACTTACACGTGACAAGGTCATGAAATATTTTCAATATCCTTTCGATTTCGATCCCACGTTTTGTCAAAGAAAGTTAAAACATTTAGGGACCATCGTTATTTGTCTGAAAAAGGAATAATGAAGTACATGGTTTGAACTTTCAAACAAATCCCAAGACTAAACATTTCTTTTTCACTCATTTCTCATCTGATCAGACAAGCTTTTATCCCAATTTTTCAAAAACTTACAGATTTAGCAAATTTCGTGGATTGTTTAAACATTGTATTCCTACCTCCCGCTAACGTGAAAATTGTTTCGGACAATTTCAAAGCTTTGTCCCAAGGTCATCTCACCGCAAGCACTTAGAAAATAACGCACATAACACGTTCTACTAAGAAATTAAGCCTTCCAATCCCGGAGTCAAGCATTGGGTCATGTACAGTGAGATGCTAACTTTTGCGTCTTCGTACCACTTCGTACCAAGGTCACCTCACCTCACTTACCTAAAAACACGTACTGCCTTATAGAAATGAAAGCTGTTTTAGCGGTGTTTGTATTAAATGCAGTCACGGCAGTTTGTTTGATATATTTTTTGAAAATGAAAGTTTGCATTTTTTTCTAGTTTTGTGTTTGCGCACTTTTCTTATTTGAAAAACTTGTGTAGGAGGTGCGTATTCCCAGTCGCACGATTTAGACACAGCATGCCCCAGTGAGCACAGATTAACCAGCTTCCATTGCCAGTCCACGTGCAGCTCAAAACAGGGCTGTGGCGTGATCGATCGCTAAATTGTTTGTCATAAAATATTCTATGATCAATCCAGCGGATGTAGTCAAGTGGACGACATTAGTATAATAAAAAGGTAACAATTGGACAAAAGAATGCGTTAATTTCCTGTTTAGGCGTCCTTTGTACAGCAAAACCTTTCTACTTCCAAAAGGAAGCCCCGGAGGAGACGTTTTAATTGCATTTAAATGCAAATAAAGCCAAGGCCACGTCGAAGGAACTGTGTACGTGGCTCGCAGTTCGGTAAATCATTATGCCGAGAGAGTTTTCAAAACTGATAAGCTAGCATTAGAGGGTCATTAGAAACGAAAACGTTCCACTTTGACCAGTCCTTCCAAATGTCCTTTTCCTCAGATAAAAGATAAAAGATAGGCTACATTTTAGAGTAGTTAATACGAAATCCCTATTAGAGCACGGTGTGAATCTAATCTTTTGCTGGTTTTATCGACTTTTGGGAATTAAACCAAGTCACGAACACAAGCATTCTGAGACAGTTTGGCTCCATCAGAGCCGGAGGTTAACAAAATATACTTTCCTTATCATTTTATTGCCCGTTAGGAAGAATTATATAAACACTGCTATTGTGAAATTTTGCCTTCGAATTTTTTTTCCTCAGGAATGTTAAACATGGCCCTCGCAACAACTACAGCGTAATTCAAATGTCACTGCCCTTTACAAAATGCCTATGGCAAACTACAAGGTTTCACGCAATTCAAGCTTCCAGTCCAAATTTCACTGATCGTTTTTCAAAACGCTCATCTTTGAGACCGACTACCACGTATGTTATTCAGTGTATCGTTCCAAATATGACAATGAAAGTTTGCCCTTGACCGCTTATAAGCTTGGAAAAATTACACTGAAAAAACAACTCACACGAGCTCAGAACTACAATGTGCGCAAAATAAATACGGTTGCATTTCACGTGTACGAGGTTTTCCCACAGATTTTACAAACAGTTGAATTCGTTTTTATGGCTATGGTGTTTATAGCCTTCTCGCGAATGTCGGTAACTTAAGAAGCAGTGCATAAGGAAATCGAAGTACTCGAGAGAACTGGCTTGTAACCCGGCGAAACACCAGAACATGTACATGCAATTGTCTCAGCGGGTGCTGAAATGATCCCAAACAAATCCCTTCCTAAGAAAAATATTGTGTCAGAGAAAAAAGATGTAATAAATTTGAAAAAAAATCCGGCGAAAGGGGCTTGCAATGTGATCAAAGCTCATTTCCTTCCAAAGGTATTTTTTGCACGTATAGATCCTCCTATCCCTTCACAGACAAAGGACACCTATAACTTAAGTGAACAGCCCTTAGTGGCATCCGTTCGACTCTTGCAAAGTGAAAATAATTTTTGTTGTTGTAAAATTATACAGCAAGTATTCTTTCCGCTCTACATGTCATGTCTTCGGTAAGAAGGGAATTCAGATTCGTGACCTAAGAGATTCTTTAAGACTAGTGTTCACTCGTTTCTTAACTATTTTCCTCGGAAGAGTCTGACCTTCAATCTGTTTGAATCTGCCAGTGGTTTTACGAGCTTGGAGTCTGTAGATTCCTAAGTGTAACTATTTAACTGAAAACTATTGAGTAGTAATTTCCAACGCCGTTATTTGTTTGTCAGGTTTCTGGAATATCAAATTTTAGAATTTTCTTGAATTTTGGTTTTAGGAGCTTTTGGAAGCAAAAGGATCAGAGAGTCTAAATGCCTCGCGTTATGTAACGCGCTTTTACCTTTTACTTCTGGATTGACAAAAAATCTCGGCTATAACAGATTCTGGTTTAAATCGTTCTACTGTTCTATTCCCTTTAAATTTTTCCTAAAACTGGTGATGAAACTAACCGAAAACGGAAATCAAGAAAACAACCCCAGGACACCGACGAGGAATCTATGAAATGCCCATCTGTTTTGCCCGCCAAGCAGTAATAGGTCTCTGCTTCTAATTTATTTACTGTTGACCGAGGATGCAGGTCTCAGCAAGTCAGTCTCGTAAATGCTGAGAAAATTAAATTTAAGGCCACCTCGGTATCTAAGAAGTCCGAGATTTAACTTTACAAAAGTATCAATACAGCAATTTCAATGTCGATGAATGAAAGGCGGAGGCGAAGATCAGTAGGAAAGCACACACGTGGGACTAAATGAAAGACTGACAGGAAAACTCTTGTCAAATAAACAGCCGTACATAGATTTTTGAGGACAACGTTTGATTACCCTTTCACCCAAAGCCTGTCCTTAAGTCGTTTCAGTCGTGCAACGTGCTCTAAATTTTCAGTCTGTGCATATAGACCTTAAGTGTGACTATTCAAAGGGCAGCTATTGAGCAGAACTTCGATGTGGCGTTGTTTATTATGGCGTACAAGGTGAGTTCACAAAGCCTGATAAACAAGAAAGTAAAAAAATAAATGATCAACCGAATTTATTATGAAAAAAGATGCCACGCAATGGTTCCTACATCATGTCTGTACAGGTTCCGCTTTCCAGATTTAACACTGAGGTTATGATCCACAGCAACCCTGATAAAATGTGCTTCAACGTGCTTTCTTGGGTTCGAAACACTGGATTTCCACTCTAGTCTCCAATTATATGTCAACAAAAAAAACTCACTCTCCTAAATTTTTCTATTATTATATATTTTCTTCAATACTCAAGGTTGTCTGAATAATTTAAAATTCCCCAAAATGCTGCCCAAGTGTTGAATAATCCGTCACCTTTTAACTTAGAAGGACATTTAAGTATCCATTACCTATATCAACCCCGTATTTTTAGGCTACTTCTTTTGTCCAGTGCTGTACTGAACACGTCAGCTTACAAACCGCTTATGCGTCTGTGACATTAACCATTTTCTATCCTACGCCGGCATATCAGCTAATTAACGTTTGACTCCTTAGCTATAGTGACCATTCTTATGACAAAACTTTTCTTTGACACTGTACCTTTTCTGATCATGTGAACTTGGAACTCTTTACCTTGTTGGTAAAGGATCAATTCACACAAGTAGGTCTGTTCTTTTGCGTTTAGTAGCTAAATAGTGATCTCCGCTTAACAATAAGCTGTGTCGCCACAATAATTATTCTTCAAGCACACTCTCGTCACTTCAAAGACCCCTGCAGTAACTACATTAAATTAACTAAAGAGCTTGTGCTTCAGTGATATTGGCAATTAAAGCTCGATACAATATTGATCGTGAAAATTAACTGAGCTTAAAATACATCTATGACGTGAACGTAAATGCTTTGGAGGTAAAGCGTGACCTCTGTGGAATGGAAATCCTTAACAACAATTTAAAAAATAAATTCCCAAATACAAACAACGGCTTAGCTTGTGTTTTACTGCACGATAAAGTGCAGATCGTTTTTAAAGTATTTGACTAACGATAAAGTAAAGTTCTCTTGTGGTAAAATAATTATCTAAAAATGTCCAAGAACAATGTGCTGAAAAAGCAACATGTCCATGCTTTTGACACCGCCCTAATATACTAAGGTTTGATCTTTAGACTTCATGGATAGCTGTCTCTCAACGTTTCTTATAAATCTCTGTCTCGATCTCAATATCATTTGTTCTTTTAAACCAAGCCTACAGTTACGGCTTTCTAGCCCAGCATTCACTGAATCATGTCATTGTTTAATCGTCACTGCAATTGAAACAATCCTAAGGGTTCATTGCGGTTCACCCGGGGAATGCATTTTCCCTTGGATCTGTCCTAGAGGTACGGTTGTTCATAGCTCTGTTCTGCAAGTTCTGCTTACTGCACAGGTTCAACATGGATCTGGTAAGGTTTAGGACGAACAGTCAGTCCGAAAGTGTCTTCAATCGGGTCCTCGGTTCCATTGCGAAGCGTTAACTTCTGCAACAGCGTACCAAGCACCAGAAACAGGACTGATTTGGCATAGCTCTCTCCGGGGCATTTTCTGTCCCCTGCAGAAAACGACAGGAAGCAAGGAGATCGAACAACGCTCAGTCTCTTCTCATCCATGAAACGATAGGGATTGAACTCGTCAGGCTTGTCAAAGTAATGCGGGTCTCGGGAACATGCCCAAAGGTTCACAAACACGATGGTTCCCTTGGGTAGTGGATATCCTGACAGGCTGGTGTCTCGTGTGGTATAGTGCGGCAAGGCAAATGGCATGAAGCTGCTCATTCGAAGGACTTCCAAAATTGTCGCTTCCAAGAGAGGAAGCTTGTCTCTGTCCTGGAGAGACAGCGGAGAAGATCCTTTCAAACGCCTCAGCTCTTTCTGCAGCTCGTTCTGCACATCTCGATGGGACACCAGGTACGCTACAGCCCAGCGAAGGGCGGTGGAAAGTTTTTCGTATCCACCGCCGAAACAATCAGCTGTTATGTTAATCAACCTTTCGTCGTCGAATTGGTTTGAGTTGTCATCATCTGCATCTTGTTCTAAGTGTTGGCTTCCGAACTTTAGAGCATCCTTGTCTTTAACAACTTGTTCCAATGCTTTCTTGAAGGTAGTCTCTTCAGTGTCAGTCACTTTCGCTTCAGTCATCATAATGTGGTACATTTTCTTGACAAAGTCTGTAAGTTCGGCTACAGATTCGTCCAGCTTCTGCACTTGCTTCTTAAACACCACCTGCATCCACGGCATGAAATCTACGCTGTTTCCGACTGCACTGCTTTCTATGAAGTCCGTCGAGCCATCCATCATGAACTTGGCTTTCTTGACATATGTGTCTCGGAGCTGCTCACCGAAAAACAATCGGAACTGCAAACTGCAGGCCAAGAATTTCAACAAATAGGTGGGATCGAAGCGGCTCTGTTGAGAGTTTAGAAAACTCTTGATTAAAACGTTTGCCTCTCTCAGGACAGTTTTGGGGAAGCGATTGTCGTCGTTAAGGACGGTTCGCATGGCTAGCTCCGTCGCTCGCTTGTTTTTTACGTACTTTGGTCCAAATACCGGCCACGCGACAGTTCTGTCCCCCCGACTGGAAGAGATGAAACTGTGCAAGGGTGGACGAGAGGAAAAGTCCGAGCCTTTCTGGAGTAGCGCCTCTTTTACAGTGTCGATGTCATTGAGAATAATGACCTCTCGGCTTCCAAGTTTCATGGAGAAGATTTTTCCGTATTGTTGCGCTAGCCTTGTGACGTTTTTGTGAGGAGCCAAACCGAACAGGAATATGTTGCCAATAACGGGCAAACTCCACGGACCAGGTGGTTTTCTCTCCGCTGATGGCCTTGCATATCTTAAAGACAGCAAGACGATGACGAGTGCCAGGGAAATAATCAAGAAAGAATGCTCCGCTAACGCGTCCACGAGGTATGCCCAATGCATGTTGACGATCCAATATAGACTCTTCGAACGTACGTGAACTCACTGCAAACAATATTAAAATGATCAGATTGTCCAAACCAGCGTCACACGACTCTTTATATACTTGGCTGATGGAATGATTTGTTGCACGATCGAAGTGGTGCTTGAGAGATTCTGGTTGCGGGCACGCAAGATATTTTTATATGGATGTTTGTGCGAGCTGAATTAGTGGGAGGTGTCGGACAAACAAATTTGATGCTGGCACATTTTGTTTTTCTCGTTTGAGTTCAAGGTTGACTCGCTTGACTGATTTTGACAAACAGCCGGATTCCGATCTAAGCACGGGTCAATAGCCTGTCTACGTCTGTGAACACAAGCTAGAAAAATGGGGACAGGTCTCAGGGATAACGGATCAGACAAGATAATTCCCAGAACGGCTTAACAAGTCTCAAATAAACCATTCATACCAACGAATGATCAACGTCAACTTTCGCCCTACAGTGACTTTTCATTGTCAAGAGGACATGTTGGGAGAATTATAGAATATCGTCAACTGAGAGGTATCGTCTCGGATGCATCACCGAACTTTTGGAATGGACAGGAGCTTACAAGAAATTTATGCTCATAGTTAATGAAGAGAAAGTGTTTCTCGATCGCTGTTTTGTTCTGAAAGGGTAAATAAAATCAGGAAAGCCGATTTTGTGGTGTTTACATGTCAATTATGGATCACATTCAATGGAGGGATCGAACGCCAATCAACCGTTTCAACCGAAGACGCACGTACAGTACTATCTCTACACACGATTTTATTACGTGTCTTTCATTTTTTAACAAATTGCAACCATTTATTCTTGGTAACAATACTAATTGAATGAACAAGGCTTTTGCGGTTGCTTTGAAGGCCTACACATTATATCGTCATGGTTGGCAACCATTCGTGTTATACAAATTACAAAAATGCTACAATTGTTCGTTTTATCAGTTAACGTTTTCCGTCCAAAGGGTAAAATAAAAGATTTTTATAAAATAAAAAAAAAGCGAGAAGCATCACACAAACATATCACCCGGTAGTATTCATCTGAAGTGCCACACTTTAGGATTTTATCCACAGACACAAAAGTTAGAGCCTATAAATTCCATAAACTGTTGGAGGTTTGAATGATGAAATGAAGGGGTTAAATAAGTGTTAAATATGCGCTGCAGATAAAAATGCGAGATTATTGGGCTTGGGTAGCTTATTTCATAGTACTGGTTCCGTTACATTTACCAGTTTAGCTCTTTTACAGCTGTGCACGAAGTCTCATTCCGTTCGCCGGTACCAATCCAACATTTCCTCACGCGGGCCGATTCACGTGTATTGCGGTCTTTGCGTGAAATGATTGATGAGTAATCAAACTGCCATGATCCAAAAGGTATGGTGGGCCGTTTCTACGATTATATTGTGATTTTTAGCCAATAAACACATGTAACTGTTTGTGTATGCTACTTCCGGCCCTCTGAATCGCGATCGCGCAAACAAGCCTATTTAAGACCTTTGCGTGTCTTGTTTATTATAGATTTATGAGAATCATGACCTGCTCAGTGCATGTTCAGCAATCGCGGAAAGCGATCTCTTACCTACCGGGGTAGAGTTTTACACAATCGCTAAACGACAAAATTGGATTAAGGATGTCTAACCAATTATGGGAAGTGCAAACAACAATGTAGAGCCGGAAAAACCAACGCTGAGCCCGTCCGAGTGTATCATACGTATGTACTGAAAGTTGCACAGAGTCAGTAAATATTTGGACAGGCGTGTAGCCAAGTGTAGATACCGACGGCAGGTACGAGACTTGACGTTGATTAAACAGATTTTATCAGCATTTATACTCCGTGGGCACTATTTAAAACACGAGAGGTATTTGAAAAATCGATACACGACTGCACGAATTAAAATTGTCTTGATGGCGAAAAGTTCTCCATATGATATTCAGTGCAGTCTAAATAGAAGTGTAGCGGGAAATCTCGAGGGCTGAAGAACGGAAGAAAGGTGCAGTGGACAACGAAATTAGTTACACTGTACATGAAATGTCCTGAGGGTTACACAAAGAAAAAATAATTCAATCAGAATTATATAAGTTGAACGTTTGGTTGTATAGATGTTGTTACAGTTTCAAGCCACACACCGTAGAATTTAACCTTCATATCAGCTATCAGTGATCATTTGCACTGTTCAAACTCTCGTTGACGTAATGTAGTTCTATAAGCTTCAATCCATGGATTAAATCCTTTAGTGTGGCCATTCAAATGAAAATAATTGAGCACTTCTTTCCTGTGGTGCTGTTTATTGTACTAAATTAGGTGGTTCTAACCTTTGAAACTTTGGACCAAAACTAAGTATTTTTGTATTCTTTGGCGATTGGGTGCGAGTGAAATGGTTACGAGTTTTGATTCGCCAAGAAACAGAAACAACCTATGTTTTTTTTTTTAATAATACGCTCGACTGTAGTTTGTCCACAAATATCCCTCTTGGCGCTCTTAAAGTAGTGTTTGTTTTCCCCAATACAAACGAAAGAACTGCAGGTGGACTCGGTCACCTAGAAATAACAACATCTTGACAAGTTGAACGAGTATGTCGTCATAGAATAAATTTGCTACGCCGCTAATTTAGGGCAGGGGCACGGAAACAGTAGACCCCCAGAAAGAGATTTCAAACGTGCCGCAAGGTCAAGGGCAGAGTTAAATGTTTCATGAGTTACACGAAAGATACATTTTCTCCCACCCACGCAAATAATGGGACGGTAGCTTACGTAATCGACAAGAAAAAGATAGGTCTGGATGGCGTACATGCATATTAGTGAATACGCCGCCACAATTTTCGAATCCGAAAACTTGTTAATCATCTCTGGGTACAGTTATTCGAGCAGGTACAACATTTCAAAACAACGCAGGCTTTTGATTTGTTGGTAATCTAGACATAATCACTCATTATCCGTCTTTCGTCCGCGGAGAAGGTAAAGGGAGATTCTGCTCGCACAGTACCTGCAGTATCACAGTTACATCGAAAGTACCAAGTCACCTAAGATCCTGATACATCAATGCAAATTTTAACACGTTTTGATAACTTTTGTCGTTACACTGTAGAAAACGAAATATAAAATTGGAAAAAGGCCGCCCGTGACTCTGCTCTTCCCTGCCAGGATTTTGTTCTACGAGTCATCTTGAATCTTTCAATATTTTCCATACACGACACTGGTTCATCACACAATAATCCGGTAAAAAATAAGAAACATTTATAAGAGGGTGCTCCAAACTTTAGCAACCGGTATCCCGATTGAATCGAGTTGAGTTGAACTTTGACAATTTTATAGGATTGTTTCCCTAGTTCTATAGAAACACCAAGAAAATGTTTCCTATTTCCTTATGAAAATACAGCGGTGAAATGATGTAAAAGGTATTTTCAGACAACTTGATAATATGGTAAACAGACTGCAATGATGAAAGTCACTGAGAAATCAATAAGTTAGGTTGCAAAATCAATTTACACGGTGCATCGTGAACTAATACCGAAATTGCGGGTATATGTAATCAAGCGGGTGTGCTATGCCTCACAACACGAATTTTGTCGCAAAGATAAACAGTGTGCACCGCATAAAGCTGATGTTGTAACATATAATTTTTACCACTGACAAAGTACTTGTATTCCCAGGGTCAAAGTTTGGATCCGTTAAATAATGTGGTTTTAACCTTTAAGCCTAGTGTGTGACTGCTAGAATAAAATTTATTTAACAGTGCTTTCCTCTCCGATTCCCGTTTATTGTGCTGTTCGAGGTTGTCAAAACGTTTGAGCCTAGGAGTGAAAGACAAGTATGGCCATTCAATTGCAAGCCGTTGAGTGGCACTTTGATAATGTGGCGCTATCGTTGTGCAAGGTGGTTTTAACTTTTGACAAAATCCTCAAGATTGACCATTCAAATGAATGTTACTGAGCAGTACTTTCCTATGGTACGTTTATTATGCTGAACAAGGTGATTCTAACTTCTGAGTCCATGGTTGAAATCCTAGAGTGTGATCATTCAAATGAAAGCTACTAAACAGTACTTTCCTGTGGTCTCTTCATTATTACAACGAGTGCAGAACTTTCTTGTGGTGCTGTTCATTATAACGTCTTACATTTACGTATTGAGAATAGGATGCAATGCTCAATGCGACCATTGAAATGTAAGTTCTCCCGCAGCACTTTCCTGTAGTACTGCATGGTTATTACACGGCTATACGACTGCGGTATTTATAACCTAAGTTGATTCAGTGGATAAAATACTAAAGTGTTACCATTCAAATGAAAGCTGTTCAGCAGTACTTTCCTGTGGTGCTGTTTATTATACTGTACAAGGTGGTTCTATCTTTTGAGTCTGTGGATGAAATCCTAAAGTGTTACCATTCAAACGAAAGCTGTTGAGCAGTACTTTCCTGTGGTGCTGTTTATTACTGTACAAGGTGGTTCTAACTTTTGAGTCTGTGGATGAAATCCTAAAGTGTTACCATTCAAATGAAAGCTACTGTGAGCAGCATTTTCCTGTGGAGCTGTTTATTATGCTGTACAGGGGGGTTCTAACTTTTGAGTCTGAGGATGAAATCCTAAAGTGTGACCATTCAAATGAAAGCTACTGAGCAGTACTTTCCTGTGTTGCTGTTTATTATACTGTACAAGGTGGTTCTATCTTTTGAGTCTGTGGATGAAATCCTAAAGTGTTACCATTCAAACGAAAGCTGTTGAGCAGTACTTTCCTGTGTTGCTGTTGATTGTGCTGTACAAGGTGGTTCTAGCTTTCGATCCAGTGGATGAAATCCTAAAGTGTGACTTTTTTTTTTCATTTGACCATTCAAATGAAAGCTTTACGGCAGTAATTCCTCATGGCACTGTTCGTTTTTCGATATTTTACAAGATCATTTTGAATAAATTATCCCTGTTTCTCTCGGAAGGGAGCTAGCATGTTCAACACATTCTGAACGCCCGGAACAGGCCACTGGGTGTGTAAGGGAAACTACTGACTTCTAGCAATTTGCCTGCGTCACTGTCATTTATATTTTAGGGACAGCGATGTGATCAATAGAATATGGTACGTGTCTGCCGGCTGACTTCCTACTAAAACCATTGCATACAATCACGCGATTTGAACCTCGCCTGACGAATTTGTCAAGTGGCGGTGGCCTTTAGAAGGGCAGACATACCAGCCGCGATCCTATCTATCACTGAAAAAGGTAAGAAGGATTCCTTGTTGTTAGCTTAGCACTGCAGCGACAAATAGGATTAAAATCGTGCTCTCTTTTTCTCTTCGACTCGTCTCCTCACGAAACGCTCAGTGCAAAATAAGACTTGACAAAAAACATAGATCATGAGTTAGAAGGCTCTCAACTTTTACTTTTGCGTGACCCATTAATGCCGACTGGCGTTTTGCGTGCAATTGTGATATTTTGGCAGCATCCCAGAATATTCCATAGAGGTAGGTGGTCTTTTAAATCAACCCTCAGGCTCCAAGAGCGGCCAAGTTTAAATTGGAAACAAAATCGCAACTTTCAGTTTGCAACATTTCGAAAACCAAACAACGTCTCAATAAGGAACTGCTAAATGGCTTTTACTTGCATGGTAAAACTTAAGGATTTCGTCCAAATTCAGGAGTACGAGCTGTGTAGCGTAATAAACACCACCACAAAAAGTACTGTCATAAAGCCTTCATCTGAATCTGATCACACTTTATAACTTCATCCACAGACGCAAAAGCATCTCAGTAAAGAATTGCTAAATAACTTCTTTTAAATTAATCCACATCACCTAAGGATTTCGTCCACAAAGACAAAAGTTGGAATCAAATGGACAGAATCAAGGGTGGGTGTGACGCTAGGCTGCCTAACAAATGGAATGAACGTTTAAGTTTCTGAGACTCGAACCAACAAACTGAATTAATCCTGACGTCTCTCACCAATCTGTTTATTTTATATGCCTCTTGACGAGGCAATTATATTTACATGTATCAAACTCTATAGCACATGTCTGCTATCTTTTTCGTTTAAATCTCCGTTTTCAGTTTTTGGGTATGGAGGGAGTGGAGAATAAAACCCTTTACTGCTCGCTTAAATTTAAAAAAAAACCTATATATCGAATCCAGTTCAGCGATGAACTCTAATATCAGAGACAGACAACCGTGCACGAAAGACAAACCTTGACAATGTTGCTTAGAACTTCGTGGCGTAGAATAATATGTCTGTTACGGATTTGACACACGCTTTTCATAAATGGTCTCTCTAGATATAGATTTCGCACTAGCGACTACCGACCTACGAGTATCGACTATACTCTAACTTGGATGAAGGATGAGTAAACCACCAACCATCAGCTTGTCGCGTCTGCAACTTTATCCTGGATACTACTAAGGCCTCCCTCTGCCATGATTCGTGAAATCTTCCTCGTGTTAGAGCGAAACTTGTCGCGAATCAGAAGTTGCCTCTGGACGGCGGACTCTTCGGCACTGAATCAAATAGAAATGTTAATGTAAAGAGAGATTAGTGGCTCTTAGTAAAGTGCATACATTTTTTAGTCTGCAATACATGTTTCCGGGATGAAACTTCATCTATCATCAGTCGCATTTTAAAATTTGCAATCATGTTTCGGATGAAACTTCATCCATCATCAGTCGCAACTAATGATGGATGAAGTTTCATCCGGAACATGTCTGCAAATTTTAAAATGCGACTGATGATGGATGAAGTTTCATCCGAAACATGTATTGCAAAGTTAAAAAAGTGTGCAATTTATGAAGAATCATTTTTTGCCTGCTGGTTCCACGAAAAGAGATGAATGACAAAGGAATATCGTTCCTGACAACGCATCACTTTGTAGCCTGATGCTGGAACGTCTGATTGGCTGGTTAGCTTTCAACAAAAACAGCAGGTCACCCACTTAATTTTGCAGATAATTAACTATAACTAAGTTTTTTAGGCTGCTGAGGTGTTGCAATAGAACTGAACTGCTTTGCATAACACCAAGTATTGCCAGGCAATACTTTCTGAAGATACGATGTAGTTTTCCCGCCTCTTCAAAAAGATTTCTCGTAACCTGTTATTCTTTTACAAACACCCTCCCAAAAAGCGCCTTGGGAGCCTCCTTAATTACAAAATACTTTTATATAAGCAAAGTAGAAAGTTACCTTTCAAGCAGTTCAACGCATGCTGTGTGTCCATAGATCTCTGCCACTCTTTTAGGCGTGTCTCCAGAGTTGTCCGGGATCGTAACTGGCGACTGGTGATCAATCAAGACCTTCAAAACATTCAAGCGCCCAGTCTCCGCCGCACAGTGAGCTGGTGTCCAGCCTCCCACCATGCGCGCGGCCGGGTCAGCGCCATATTCCAAGAGAAGTTTCACACATTTGGCGTGACCTGGATAACATAACATGGAGACGAGAACTTTAATTAACATAAGTTAAATGCCACATTACGCTAATGAGGTGTTTCCTCTGGGAGTGCAAGGGTTAAAAATGTTTTGGTTTCTTCAGAATTTAATCGTGGTTGGACAGCAAAACTCTTCTTCAAAGCTTAGGTCTTACTGGCCATCACTCAGGTAAACTGGAAATCCCGATAGGTAGTAGCAGAGTACTGCCCATGGTGATTCGAACGTTCGTGTCTGCGGATGAAACCCTGAAGTGTGGCTACTCAAATAAAATCAATGATTTTTCAATCAATGATTTTTAATCAATGAGATCAATGATTTTTGAGAACTTTCTCCTCTTGGTTCTTTAGAGAGCCGGAAAGAATTAAACCTGTACCGCTATCATGTACTGAAAGCTGCGTGCAGATTCATAGTGACTAGACGAGATCGTCACGGCTGAAAAAATAGTCTGAAAACGCAAGTGTACTCGAAGAAAAATGAGCAGTTGGCAAAGAATTAAGGCCAAGCTGCTGGCAGTTTGACCGAATGGCAAATTTCAATCATCAAGTGGTAGAACAAACGACGTATGATCATGTATTGTAAGCTTAAAACTGTGAGCAACTTGCAAATGAAGTTATCCAACAAAACCTTTTGCAACAGATTTCAAATGACCGACGCCGTATCTGTACCTCTTAGTGACGCCCAGTGCATCGCTGTTCTGTCGCCCCAATCTTCATCTCTAGAGTTCACATCGATCTTTCCACCGCGGATAAAGCATCCTAACTCTTCTAGTTTCGTGTCGTCTCCGATGGAACAAGTTTCGTGAAGAAGCAGTTCGTGACTACTGTTAAACAAAGATTTGTTCGCCGGCTTCTCTTGATTTGTCATGTCTCTCCATGAAACAAGCGACACTTTCACAAGAGCACTTCGATCAGGTACGACCACTAACACTTATTTTCTCGAGTAAACAAATCACTAAAATCTACATCTATTCTGCCGACAAGTCTCGAGTCTAAAGAATTTTTTGTTTGAGTTTGAGAGAGGCTATTGTTTTAGAAAAGTGAGCAAACAATAAACAGTGATTCGGAGCTCGCGATAATTATCTTGACGAACTCTCAAGAGACTGATTATAAGTAGTTTTGCTTGAATTTGTGATTAGTATCTCAATTAAAGAAACGTAGTATTATCAAGTGACGATTTACGTAACTCTCAGAAACACCGTGTGAATTCAGCCTTTCCAGATCAAATATTTTGTTATTCGATTTCTTCAGGTCATTTTCTCGAACCAAACAAACTTGCAACATCAACGAAAACAAAAAACAATGTAGTCCATGTTGCCAAACAGACCCTATAGCTTTTCCTAAGCGACCCTGATACTTTTCAAGGAGGTAGTAATTTAAACTGAACTGTTTCTCTCATCCTCTACAACTGAGCTTTCTTGTGCACTTCTCGCCAAGTGTCTCCCTTATCAAACTCAGCTACTGACATGTAATAAAAGTTTGACAATAAAAACGTAAGAAGTAGCAGATCGAACTTTTCTTCCACAAAGTTTTCTGGACTAACTGTACTTACATATGTCCAACTGAATTTTCTTATCACTTTCTCGAAAACGAAAACAGGTTTTGTGTCCACACTAGCAGACTATTAAACGATTACCGACAAAATGATGCGTTTTCGTTTCCTGGCTTTACATAGACGTTTCCATTCTTCGGTGTGCACGCACTGCTGGCGACAACGATAGATTTGTCTATAACTATTGCAGCCACGTACGTGAGACTAAACAGTACACGTTCAGTTGCTCGAAAGTTATCAGTTTCATTGTCAATTATCCGTGCATAATTATGTCCATGACGTCTTTGCCCTTCCACACTGATACAACAGATCTCCTTTTCGAAAAGACTTCACTTTAGAGAGCGTTTTCGAAAACCTTCGTTTTCAGAGTATGAAATCTTCGTTTTCTATCGTTTAGTGTGGGCCATTGGCAAAATCATGTTGGAAAAGTACACGTTTTCAGAATTACACTGACTAGTGTACACGGGACCAAATATTAACGGATAAACTTTTCTTTGCGCAAATAGTCGATATGGCGCATCCAAGTCAACTATAGCGCACTGAATACGTGAACGAATAGTCTTATTGGCAACCACTAAATGATTGCCATTATTTGGTTACAACTTCATTTTCCAAGAATTATTGACTAGTAGACATTCTTCGTAGGGCATTGCGGATGCGTTGTACTAATACGCTGTGGTCTATTGAAAATACCCGAATCTGATTGGCGCAATCATCACGGTTTATCCGCTGATAAACAACGATCGCGCACACCATGACCTAAAACAAAACAATTTCTTTGATTTTTCTTTAAAATGCGACATAAATATTGCATTTATTTAGCTAACGATGAACGGTTAGACACACGTGGTCCTCGATTTCTACGAGTGACAGTACATTCAGCTGCGCCTTGTTTACTATTCACTCAAAGAAAACACGGAATTGTGTGCTCGCAATTGAAGCTAATAGACTAAGGTAAATGTCTACAGTTAAACTATGATTAGCACGGTAATTACTCAGCCTCGTAGTTTCATTAATAATGGATCAAACGTTCTCCAACCTCTGGAAGCTGCCCAGTGCAGTGCAGTCCGGTCGCCAAAGTCTTCGTCCTTGTGATCGACATCTATTCGGTTAATCATCAGCATGCTCTCGAGCGTCTGCCATTCGCCATTGACAGCTGCTTCATGTAAAACCAACTCAGTCATCCTTGCAGTTCTATGCTGTAGTTTAAGTGCAAACCGTCAATACATAGACAACGAGCAATCCCTCCCTTTGTTAAGGGATAGTCGAGCGAGTAGAACTCGCAAGCGAGCGCTGAGAAACGCCTGCCGCTTTTCCACGTGACAGCCGACTTTCACGTTGGCTGGTTAGTTCTTCTTGTTCGACTGTCTCCGCATGAGCGGAAGGAGGGATTGCACAGTAGCTTTTGGTCTCCTTAAGGGGCTATGTCGCCTATTTTAAGTATTACCTTGTAAAGCTAAAAGACCTACTGGGTCAAGGAAGGTAAGGTAAAGCTTAACTACCCGGTTTCTGTAGCATGAAGCAACTGAGAGTATTGCCACTCCCCCCTGGATGGGATGCTAGTCCATCGCAGGGTTAACCCCAGCAGTATCTCGCCGATACCCATTAATACACCTGGGTGGAGAACCTGAGTGGAGAGAGACAATGTGGGGTAAAGTTTCTTGTCTAAGGAAACAACACGATGGCAGGGACTGGGCATCGAACCACCGACCTTCAGATCTGAAGTCCAACGCACTTACCAATACAACGCCGAGCCCCCCTATTAGAGGGTCAAAGCACACCCAAAATAACGATTCCGTTTTGTTCAAAATTACTCGTCTAGTTTTCTGAAACTATAGGACTATTTGCTATTGATGTTCGAGGAACATTTCGTGTGCGAGAAAGGTGCGCAGGGGTTTTAATTTCATTTCATTCTTGACCCAAAAACGTACTGAGAAATCACGATGGCATAGGCTCTTTAATGTAACCACTAGCTTGCGTAGCTTGCAGTAATAGTTCACACAAAGGCAAAGTGGTATTCGATATTCGCGAAAACCAGTGTTGGGGATGGAGTGAGGGCAGACAAGAAAATCCAGTTGGGCAACCGACCACGCACGGCCGATAGCTCAGCTGGATGATTTGTGCGCCAATGAAGAGACCAGCAGCCGCGGCTGCATAGTAGCAGTCCTTGTTCTTTTTAAAAAAATCGCGGCGGGTGGTGTTTTTTAAGACGAATCCGGCTTACCCGGGAATACCAATAAGGCGCCAAGCGCCTAAAGCGCGCATTCTTGCGTGCGCGAGGTTCGCACTTCCGACCTGGTCAAGTGATAGGTGAGGGGTAAAATTTTCATCCTGCTAATAAAGATTAGCCGTTCGTCGACTAGTTTATACGTTAAAAGCCCATCATCGCCAATGGACTGCCACATTGCTTCAGATACCGATGCCGATACTAGAACTCCAGGTTTTTTTTTTCTTTTTTCAGTCTAGAATTGCTTAAGAGATACTGTCATTTAATGTTTCTTGAACGTGGCTCAAAAACACAGGCTTTCGAAAGGACGGAAACAGAAACAATGCTCTATTAGAATACTTTGTGACAAATCAAGCTCACAAAAAGCATCATAATCGCTCTTTGACTTGTCTATTCATTATTCAGCGTATGTAACACCTAGTGCTTGTTCTTTTCTCGATTTCAAAGCCCCCGAAGTGTGACACAATGCCTATGTCTGACGATATTGACAAAGTGATATATTACGGTGGAGCCCTGACGCTGGAGGTCGCTATCTCTCGCGTCCGACCAACTTAAGTTAACTTTGTTCAAGCGAAAAGTTACTTGGTGGATATCACACTCACCAAAGACACAGGCTATTAGCACAAAGATTGCTCACGCCGGTTTTTATTTGCTTTTCAGTTGAGCGACCAACGCTGGACGGTGTAACTAACGCAAGTTTGCGTGACATCGTTTTGAACGTGCTCAAGAGGAAAACTTTTACCCGTTGAGCAATAGAATTGTTATCATTCTACCCGGGAGATAGAATGATAACAAAGAGCGGGATAAAGCGCAATTAAAATCTAAGCATTTGAGCGAAAGTTAATCTCTGTTTTGTCGCATACACAATGAGCCTTCAACAACTAATAGTTCAGCATAATTGATGTTTTCAACAGTCGGTAAAATAATCAAAAATACCAAATGATCTTTAATTACCCCTTCTTTAAAATGTGCTATGGATGAAAAAGACTTCATCAAATAACTCCTGAAAGTTAGAATAGAATCATAAATACCCCTTACTGAACAACGTTTTATGGCATAGCGATTTCAGGGTGACTGAGGTTCGGCATCTGTAAACACAACATAACGTGCAGAATAACACGAAGTTCCTACCTTTTGATGAAATGTTACTTGCTGTTTTTGTTGCTACATCTTCAAGATAATAGATGTAGACTTTTGTGTCTTCAGTGGAAGGATCGGCGCACTAACAACGACAAAACAGAACGGTAATCACACCATGACCAGACGGTGGCCTTCGGTACAGGAATGTTGTGATTTTGAGAACTGTTTCCAGTCTCTCTCGTTTCGATTGTCTAATTTAGTCTCGTCAGAGGTGGCGTGGGGACCCAGCGAGGTTAGTTGAGGTATGGTCGCTCTCAACAAGAAGAAAACATGCGGTTGTTTAAACCGTTCAAAAGCAAATCCAACCATACCGTGAAGCGCTCGACTGATCTAACCAGGAGCCCTAACCTGATAAATGTCAGTATTTTTCCTCCAAGTTAGCGCTAGCTTGTTAATAGCTTAGAAAGGAGGACTCGATAGTCGGTAAACTCAGAAAATTAAAGACATTTTACAGGAACAAATGAGCATTATTTTTTAATTAAACTGTTTTCTACAAAGCAATGATATTGAGCGACTTTCATGGACTGGCTCCAAAGTAGGGACCGACCTGTACAGCATCATAAACAGACTACAGGAAAGTTCTGCTCAATAAGGCTCTCATTTGCTGGATGTTCGCATACAAGGACCTGTGATAACAAGTTTTGTGGCTAACGGGACAATAACTGAAAAACTCTGAAACAACTTCTTGAACTTGGGGGAGTCACTCGCTGGCTGCGGGAAGTACGGGAATCTATACAGTAGAAACCACTGAGACTCAGAGAGTAGACAGTACTTGGCTCCAACAGTAAATTTAATAACTGCGATACCTCCAAGATATCACCAGATTTTCACCAAGAATGCAACCAAAGAACGTTTTACAGAGTACTTGTATATATGCCAGAAATAGCGGAAATTACATAATTCATTAAGAAATCTGAGTTAACATTATCTCATCGCACAAAAGAACTTTGATTGGCAGAAACGGAATCTATCCTCTACAAAATTAATCACTTACAAGGCAAAACAGGTAGATAACAGTTTAACAAAAGACTAGCGCAGGTTACATTTACAGTTTAACACTTTTTACAGTTATGATTCAATACACTTAACGGCAGGTAGTAGTTACGGTTTATTGAACTGAAACTAACGAAATATTTCTATGTTGGATTTTATATATTTTAAAACAGCAAAGCGAATAAACAATAATTTCTCTCCTTACAGACCTCATTCACAGACTTAAAATTCAGGAGAATGTTGTACGACCCATAAATTTCATTTATCAAAACAGTCAGTTTCATGAAGCACTGTTGAATAAGTTTTTATTTTAATAACTACACTTTCAGAATCTTTGTATCATAGTGTATGTCAGTTTTAGAAGGAAAGGAGCTTTGGCCACATTGGACTAAGCCCCTACTGACGGATTTTCTAAAATTATTACCATCTTTTTACTCTGACATGATACCTTATGGCATTACTGAGTTCAGTGCCCGATGCGGAGATAATTGCGCGTTCTATAGTGTTTCGGTTGCAAGGCAGCTCTGTAGAGCACTTGACTTCCTTAAAATGCCGCCTGTTATGACGCTGGGGCGGATCTAGGGGCTGTTCGGGTGATTCGGTCGAACCCCCTAAACTGATATAACAAATGTCTAAAACCGTGCGGTTTCTGAAAAAAAAATTCACTAAATAAGCAGCTGTCTTTTGAACAAGAAAAACAGCAAAAATAACATAAAAAGCCCCACTCAGTAAGCAGTCGAGTCTACGGTATATATAGCGCTTCCATTTCTGTCTGTCTATTTGGTAAAAGAACCACCTATTCACGCTCCTGTTCTACGTCACGCCAAAGCGACAGTTTGTTTACTTGAAGCAACCGCTCAGCTGTTTGAAAGAGCCGAGTCTGCCGTTTATTTCTCGAGTCGACTTTGAATTGTCTATTTGAGTTTCTGCTCATTTTACAACAGAATCCATTCATAGTTCTGATTCGGATATATAATTTTTGTTCTTTAGGTTTTTTTAATTAGTTGGCACAAAACTAAGATGGTTTCAAAGCAATTTAAAAACAACTTAAATTAGCGCTCAGAACGCTGGAAATGGTATTTCCGAGGGGATGAATTTCAAAATTTCCCGGGGGAGCATGCGTCCGGACCCCTCTAGAAGCTCCAGCCTTCGGCGGTTGCTTACCGAACCTCCCTTATGTAAAACCTGGATCCGCCCCAGTGACATAAACACCGTAGCTAAAAACGTGAGTTCGTTTGTTTGTAACTGATTGTACTGACAAAGCAATGAATGATTTACCAGTAACCGGATGCTCATGTTATGCGAAAAGGATTCTGGGATCGTTAGGGGGCAAACATTGCAAGTCGCTAGAAAGAAATTATGTATGGCGTAAAGTTGTTTCTTTATTAAAAGCAGTGAACTTGGACAAAGAATAACGCTTTTTCGCTGTGATTTGTGAGAAGTGGAGTTGACTAGTGTTGGTACGTGGAAGTTGTAAGTTTCTGTGTGTTATCTATCGGTAAACACTCTTGCGTAGGGTTGATTGTGAAATCTACATCACGCCATGGTCTCGAAATAGTACACATTTAGGTATAAATTTGAGGGTATTGATTCAATAAAGCCTTTTCAGTTGTAATTGCGTGTGACTAGATTGTTTCCTTTTTAGTTAAGTGTGTTAGAACATTGTTATGGCTGCTGGAATTTTACCCCCACAAAGAAGAGAAAATTGTTGTGCGAGGGGATGGAAATTGTTTCTACCGAGCTATGGCTCTGTGGAGGGATGATCGAGAACACGAGGAAGTCCGAAGATTGTCGAGCAGTTTTATTGAGCAACACCCACAGGTTTTTCAGCCATTACTTTTCTCTTCGAGGTCAGTGGAGGAACATGTGAAGAAAAGCTTTTACGCTGTGATTTTGTGAGATCGCCGCCGGGCATATTTCTTATTAATACTCGTAGTATAAACGACTCAACATTATTAACACACGTAATTACCACTTCATTGAGTCAATACCCTCAAATTTATAGCTAAATGTGTACTATTTCGGGACCATGGCGTGATTTAGATTTCACAATCAACCTTACGCAAGAAAGAGTGTTTATCGATAGATTTTATCGCACTTAACACACAGAAACTTACAATTTCCACGTACCAACACAAGTCAACTCCACTTCTCACAAAATCACAGCGAAAAAGCGTTATTCTTTGTCCAAATTCACTGCTTTTGACGAAGAAACAACTTTACGCCATACATTTCTTTCTAGCGATTTGCAATGTTTGCCCCCTAACGATCCCAGAATCCTTTGCATAAACATGGGCATCCGGTTACTGGTAAATCATTCATTGCAACCGTATATTATATATTTTGCACATATCGCATATGTTGTTTGTTACCCAAGCTTATAAGCGGTCAAGGGCACATTTTTATCAGGAGTGCAACAGATTTTGATACAATAACATAGACGGCAGCTGGTCTGAATGATGAGTGTTTTCGAGAAGATCTCAGTTAAATTTGGACTGGAAACTTGAATGACATGAAACCTTGTAGTTTGTTATAGCCATTTTTAACATTCCTAATCATCCTTAACCGGGCAATCAAATGATAAGGAAAATGCACGTTGTTAACCTTCAGCTCAGTCTGATCGAGCCATCCAGTCGAAGAGTGATTAAAACTGTTTGTAACCGGAGATGTAACTCTCAAGGGACGATAAGACTACAAAAAGAATGTTTTCTTTCCCCACAGTGGCCTTTAATGCTGTCCTTTCATTTTCAAAACTCTTTGGGCATATTGATTTACCGAACTGAAAGCCACGTACACATTTCCTTCGACATGGCCTTGGCTTTGTCTGTTTACATTATAATGCAATCACTGTAAAACGTTTCCACCGGGGTTTCCCGTTTGGAAGCATAAATGTTTTATTATTCAAACTGGACGCCCAAATAAAAAAAGGAATGAGCGCATTTATTTGTAGACAATAGAAACTCGTCAGTCTGTGTTCACGGGTTGGTGGCACGCTGTGCCCAAAGCATGCGACTGGGGATACGCATCTCTTCCAAAACTGTTTTTGTAATAGGTGCAAACTCAAGACTATAGGCAAACTTCCAGCGTTAAAACAGCTTTCATTTCTAGGTAGTACGTGTTTTTATCCCTTACATGTTTCCCAAGTGCTTGAAGCCAAGATGGCTTTGAAACGAAACTCTTAGTCAGTAGTTTCAAAAGTCAGCTCATCATTTCATGAACCAATGTTTAATTTGGTATTGAAAAGGATTTATTTCTCAGTAGTAAGTGTGTGATTTTACCCTTTTTTTTGCCTTAATTTCTAAGTGCTTGCGGTGAGATGACCTTGGAAGGAAGCATTGGATTCGCACGAAACAGTTTTCGGTTTTATGGGAGGCAAAATAAAATACACAAACAATTTATGGAATTTTCTAACTACCTACGGTAGAAGAGGGTTTAATAACTGTTTAATCCTGCGGTCGGCGCATGGATGTACGTAACCTTGCACGAGAACTCACAAGGACAGGTAATATCGGGAAATGTTTGTCAAGTTTAGTCGTGTGTCAGTGTAAAACTCTTAGCATTAGAAAAAACAACGATAAAAATTTCAGCAGCTCCGTTTGTCAACCGATTTGGCACTTCCAAAAACCAGATTGTGTTTCCTCATTGAATTGGCGCTATTATTCCTGCACGAAAGGCGCTGTTGTCCCTGCATGAAAATTTCGGTATTAACTGTAAGTCCATTAGCCTTGACTTAAAATAAAGGTCAGTTTTTATTCCTGTTCTTTTTTCTTGGTAAATAAAGGATTCTTACAAAAACCAACAAGCCACTGAACTGGAATGAAGAATGTCTTCACACTGTTGTTTGAAGTCACTGATGTTTCCTCCTTTTGAAACACTGCCTAAAAGCATCTCAGCTCTCCTAGCAGAACACGTTTTTTGCAATTCCAGAAACAGCACTTTTCAAGTTACGTTTTCTAGCCAGTTTATCAAGAAGAATTTAAAAAGTTAGACGATGTTAGCTCGATCATTGAGAGTTTGGGGCTTAAAAAAGTATGTTAACCTTCGCCAGTTAGTCACGTAGTATATATATGTTATTTACCGGCCGGGAGGTCCGTATAGGGAAAAACTGTGCCCGCGGTCTTGAGTACGGCCCGAGGCCGCAGGCCGAGGGCCGTACTCAAGACCAAGGGCACAGTTTTTCCCTATACGGACCGACCTAGGCAGGTAAATAACATTTTTATTTTTTTCCCAACATTTGCGAGTTTGCAGATCAATCTTGAAAGGTTGTCAGAACGCGCGTAAGTTTCACTGAGTCAGATGGCAGGAAACCGTGGAGCGAATGTAATCATAAACACTTCAAACTTTTTTAAAACTTAAGTGTAATATTTTCCACTAGAAACTACCGTATCAACACGGAAAAAGTTGTTTTTCAAGAACAGACACGCACATGGAAAATCCTGCCCGGCATAGGGATAAACAACCCAATTAAATACTTATAATTAAGCTTAAGCTTACTAAAAACAAACCCAAAGGACTCAATCGTTAGGACAGGTTTAATTGCCCTTGCGTAAAAAATGAAAGAGAATAATACTTCGAAAAACATTTCTGTTTAGCCTAATTACTTTCTTTTTATGTTTTGCTTCGTACCTGTAAACGTAGGTGCTGGTTCTTTGGATATAAGCAATTTAATTATCTAGCGAAATCGTTCGGTTTGATCTCAGTTTTAACCAAAGCGAACGGTGCGCTGGCTTTTAAGCTTATCTTCAGCTTACGACAGATAAAAAAGCAAAATTTCTTGAATGAAAATATACCGAACCTCGGTAATTTAAGAGAAAAAACTGAAAAACGAAGTCATTAAAGTAAATATCGGAGTCAAAAGGCATTGTGGCGATCGCAATTTAAAAACTAAAACTGCTGTGTTAAGTGAATTCAACAACAAACTCACCAACCGCCATGCTAAGCTACACAAAATTAAAACGAGTACTTGCCTTTTGAAGGTATTTCAAGGTCTTTAATTCCCCTCCTTGTTGAACTTTCCATTTACAACACACACAAGAATTGTGACTTGCCAAAAAAGTCGCATCTTTGAGCCGTAAATAAAAAAATTCTCGAGTTCAACCGAGGTATGTTGTTTTTCAACTTTCATTCAATGGTCCATGACAAAACCGGTCCGGATAGGAAAAAACTGGACCGGCGGAACGCGCGTCAACAGCCAATCAAATTCAAGGATTCCGGATTCCGGACCGGAAAAATGCTTAAGAAAAAAATAAGGTTTTTTTATTTTTTTCTTAAGCATTTTTCCGGTCCGGAATCCGGAATCCTTGAATTTGATTGGCTGTTGACGCGCGTTCCGCCGGTCCAGTTTTTTCCTATCCGGACCGGTTTTGTCATGGACCATTGAATGAAAGTTGAAAAACAACATACCTCGGTTGAACTCGAGAATTTTTTTATTTACGGCTCAAAGATGCGACTTTTTTGGCAAGTCACAATTCTTGTGTGTGTTGTAAATGGAAAGTTCAACAAGGAGGGGAATTAAAGACCTTGAAATACCTTCAAAAGGCAAGTACTCGTTTTAATTTTGTGTAGCTTAGCATGGCGGTTGGTGAGTTTGTTGTTGAATTCACTTAACACAGCAGTTTTAGTTTTTAAATTGCGATCGCCACAATGCCTTTTGACTCCGATATTTACTTTAATGACTTCGTTTTTCAGTTTTTTCTCTTAAATTACCGAGGTTCGGTATATTTTCATTCAAGAAATTTTGCTTTTTTATCTGTCGTAAGCTGAAGATAAGCTTAAAAGCCAGCGCACCGTTCGCTTTGGTTAAAACTGAGATCAAACCGAACGATTTCGCTAGATAATTAAATTGCTTATATCCAAAGAACCAGCACCTACGTTTACAGGTACGAAGCAAAACATAAAAAGAAAGTAATTAGGCTAAACAGAAATGTTTTTCGAAGTATTATTCTCTTTCATTTTTTACGCAAGGGCAATTAAACCTGTCCTAACGATTGAGTCCTTTGGGTTTGTTTTTAGTAAGCTTAAGCTTAATTATAAGTATTTAATTGGGTTGTTTATCCCTATGCCGGGCAGGATTTTCCATGTGCGTGTCTGTTCTTGAAAAACAACTTTTTCCGTGTTGATACGGTAGTTTCTAGTGGAAAATATTACACTTAAGTTTTAAAAAAGTTTGAAGTGTTTATGATTACATTCGCTCCACGGTTTCCTGCCATCTGACTCAGTGAAACTTACGCGCGTTCTGACAACCTTTCAAGATTGATCTGCAAACTCGCAAATGTTGGGAAAAAAATAAAAATGTTATTTACCTGCCTAGGTCGGTCCGTATAGGGAAAAACTGTGCCCTTGGTCTTGAGTACGGCCCTCGGCCTGCGGCCTCGGGCCGTACTCAAGACCGCGGGCACAGTTTTTCCCTATACGGACCTCCCGGCCGGTAAATAACATATATATCTTTTGAGTACCGAAGACCTTAAATTAGTTGTTGATCAGAACGTTTTTCCTTTAGCCGTTGTTACTTTGTGAATTGGCCAGATTTTTACGTACGCAAAGTTAACAGTCAAACGTTTTCATGGGATATATGCGTAAGTAACGAAGTAGGGCAATTCGCACAAAAAAGGGGCCCGGCAATTCGCAAAAAGAGGCGGGTCAACTACAACCCTACTTTCTACCTCTTATCATTGATCTCTGCTGGCGAAGATATTCTGTACTTGTTGACCCGGTAATAACAATAAATGCATTAATTTTCCCATGTACGGCAGAAAGCACACCATTTCAGGGTAAAAAACGTTACTCCTTTCTTTTCGTGACTGATGACATTTTAAGATGGAATCCATCAGGAAATTGAGTAATTGGTGGACAAAAACCTTGTACCAGAATAATTTAAAGTATATCGCATTCTTTTTTACGCTTTTTAAGAGCTATAGATGTAATTTGTTATCTGTAATAACCCCTAAGACTATTTCTAATGGGAGTCCGTGAAATTTAATTTCAAATTTAACAGGAATTGTGTAAACACAGGTAAAATAGGTAAATTTTTATGCGTAAGATTTCATTTTGTGAAATTTGAAATTCATTTTCTCGGGCTCCCATAAGAAATTGTCTTTGGGGTTGGTACAGATAACAAATTACATCCATGGCTCTCAAAAAATGTAAAAAAAGAATGCGATATGCTTTAAATTATTCTGGTACAAGGTTTTTGTCCACTGAAAATTGAAATTACTCAATTTCCTAATGGATTCCGTCTTAATCCTTCTCTACGTTAAGCTCCTTTCAAAACGAGTCTAAAGGTGAATGTTAATTTCTAGCTTCATCAACGAATTCTGGTTTTTATACACAACAAATTAGTATAGATTTCTTGTTTGGTAAATAACAAACATCTAAGGAAACACAAAACGAAAAACAAAAGAAACACAAAACGACTGTTAGGAGAGAGATTACAAGGATAGGTAGCAGTACTTAGTCACTGTCATCACAAGGAAGTTCCACATGGCTAAGACAATTCGTGCATGATTCCGTGGTTTCCGTTTTAGTACCAACATTAACCTTGGAAAATTAATCCCTTGTAGTTTAACCCTTTAGCCCCTATTAAGAAAGCATAGGTTGAAAACTGGCAATTAAACATTCCAGATCTATGCGGAGGTAACGAAGTAGGGCAATTCGAACAAAAAAGGGGCCCGGCAATTCGCAAAAAGAGGCGGGTCAACTACAACCCAACTTTATATCTCTTATCATTGATCTCTGCTGGCGAAGATATTCTGTACTTGTTGACCCGGAAATAACAATAAATGCATTAATTTTCCCATGTACGGCAGAAAGCACGTCATTTCAGGGTAAAAAACGTTACTCCTTTCTTTTCGTGACTGATGATATTTTAATCCTCTCTACATTAAGCTCCTTTCAAAACGAGTCTAAAGGTGAATGTTAATTTCTAGCTCCATCAACGAATTCTAGTTTTTATACACAACAAATTAGAATAGATTTCGTTTTTGGTAAATAACAAACATCCAAGGAAACACAAAACGAAAAACAAAAGAAACACAAAACGAGTGTTAGGAGAGAGATTACAAGGATAGGTATGGCTAGACAATTCGTGCACGATTCCGTAGTTTCCGTTTTAGTACCAACATTAACCTTGGAAAATTAATCCCTTGTAGTTTAACCCTTTAGCCCCTAAGAAAGCATTGGTTGAAAACTGGTAATTAAACATTCCAAATTTCATTTTGTAAAAAATATATTATTGAGTGGGCACACTTCAGTGAGAATTTTATCCACAGACTAAAAAGTTATTTAAAGTCACATCTCTCAAGGTTTAAAGTTGAGTTTGAAGAAGGTAAGTAATTGATGCTTAATGTCCAAAATGCTTTCAAGGACGATAAAAGACGATTTCGTCGTGTTTGAAGGGCGATTAATGGTTAGAGTACCACTCAAGAGATTTTATACTGACAAATACTGGCGTTCCCATTGACAATGCAAAAGCAACTGTCTGACTGTTGTTGTTGTTGTTGCTTGATTGTTTTTCATCTTAAACTCTCAAGTAAGATAAAGGAAGTAAAACCCAAAATTATTATTTAATCGGCAAATACTGAAAAAGCCCGCCAACAGCGCCATAGTAAACAACTTCTCAGTAGCTCTCATCTGAGTGGTCACGACTAAGGATTTCATCCGCAAACTCAAATGCCACGAGGTTTGCATATGGAAGTGACAGGTTTAATTCCAGTTTTCTTCATCTGACCTTGTTCTGTTTCATGTCAAATGGTGTGTGAGATATTTTAGGGCTCAAACCCTTTGATGACGAACTGAAGAAAGAATTATTGTAAAGGTTGGCTTTAAATCGTCAGTGACATTCCAAAAACTGTATGTAGGATGCAGGGGGCCAGTATTACTGTACACAAATCCGGGGAGGTACTCGACCCATATTTGGGTGTAGGTGAGCCGCTGAGGGTTTGAAACCCTGACCCTGTTTAGGACAAAAAAAACCCCTTAAATACATACCCTGTTTAGGACAACAAACTCAATTTTATTACCCTGTTTAGGACATGCAATACCCCGTTTACAAGTAGGACAGACTAGACTCGCGCGAAATTATATACCCTGTTTAGGACAGACTTGCACGAAATCACATACCCTGTTTAGGACAGAGATGCCAAAAACCATACCCTGTCCAGCGGCACATCCCCGTATAGGCCATATAAGGGAGTATCCCCCCCGGGGACACAAATACCGATTTCCGTGGAACGCATTTGCCAAGAAAGAACTTATATACTTCAAAAGCTTTCCAGGTTTCGAGTATTCCGAAAAAAGGGGAGGGGGCGCTGAAAAACTTACTTTGTTTTAAATGCCAATCAGCAAAAATGCGCAAACAGCCAAAGTAAAGACCTGTCGGGTGCCTTGTTTCAGCATTTGGGAAAAGCGACTTGCGCGAGATTTTGATGTGTGTTAATTTCAGAACTACTACTTATCTGAAGCCCTCTCTCACTCCATTCCACATTTGTAGTAGCCTAATACCTAAGTACCCGCCTTATTTTTCATTTCTTCAATTTACGGATCTTTCTTGATTCGCTGACTCATGTTAACTCGTGATACCGTCTTTGAAAGTCTTGGCCATTTACGTTTAAATTCACTTTCGTGACCAAAACGATTTTTTATCAAAAAAAAAAAAACTAATATCCACACTCTGGCTGGATCTAATCTTGAAAAACAGTTCCAAGGTTATCCGAATTACTCGCTGTGGCCTTATTTCAGATTTGCTTCAGCGTATCTTTGTTCTTTTTAGATATATAGCCAATAATCTACCCTAAAATTTCCCACTTCGGCAACTTTGCCAAAGTGTTTTCAAGCTAAGGGTGGGGCAAGTTGAGTGTTTGGCAAACGAGTTGTTTGTTTTGGCGAAAGGATTTTGCTTTTATGCTCGAGATTTTCCAACCATACTCCTCTTAATTGTTAAACACCTATTTCATTTGATTTCAACTGTTCCCTACACACATTGCGTGCCGACAAAGAAACGGCTAATCCCATAGAGATAAAGCTCTGAAAACCTTTTCTAAAAAGCTCTGGTTTCAGTAAGGGTTCAGTGAGTGAGCTATTGTTAACGGTGATTGCTCAGTATGCTATGGAATACCAAAAAGGGAAGTGAACCGGCTAATGAACAATGTTGCAGAACATTGCAAAGCTTTTCTCTTCAGATATCCTCTTCGATTCTATTGTTATTGCATTTCTCTTTTAATGATGTTGCATGCTGTTGTGTCCAAATAGAGTACTTCTTCTTGTAGTCGGTAAGTATGCTCTGGGAAACCCAAAAGGAAAGTGAAGGGCTGATGAACAATGTTGTAAAACAATGCAAAGCTTTTCTCTTCAGATATCCTCTTGGGTCGTTGCTTCACTACTCAAGAACTGTATTGTTATCGAATTTTTCTTTTAATCGTGTTGCATGCTGTTGTGTCCAAATAGAGTACTTCTTCTTGTAGTCGGTCTTAGGACTGATTACAGAGTTCCGTTTTTGAGTGCAGAAATTTAAGCAGAACAAGCTGAATGAAGTGTCTGGAGTAGCTTGTGTTACACTAACTAATTATAGTTACCGATTCCTTAGGGCATGGGAAAAGGTTTTACCTTCAGCGATTTGGCTTTTAATCACGATTGTCGTGTATGTCAAGTTAAGGGTTCACTGGAAGGCTGACAACCCACAGGAACGTTCTAAACACTCTGAACTCATTCAATGACCATTTCTAGAGTGCCTAAAAATTACTCTATCCGCGCCATCGTCAGAGTTAGTATTTAATATTTGCGAGTAGAACCTCTTAAACATATCCTTTGATCGACTAACCTCTCCCCCTGCCCACCTCCTCCAGGAGAGCTCATGACCAAGAATGTAAAAATATACTCCAAATTTCTTCCGAAATATATCGAGAAGTCGAGTTCCGCATGAGAGGGTGAGCAAATGTATTCTGTATTATAGGTGCCTTCGAGGCAGTGTGTCCAATGTTTTTTGCATGGTTTTGTTTGCTTTGTTTGTTTGGTTTTGTTTTGTTTTTACGGATTGATAAGCACGTGCACGCTATTTTCTGTTTTCCTTATAATATTGTTTCAGTAACGGACGCGAGAAGTATTCGGGCAAATCCTTTTTAATCGACTAGTGGTATTAAAGTGCAAAAGAGTCCAATGTCTTTGGCAAGGTTGCCTTCAAATTCCCCCCCAAAAAATGAAAGACCTGTTGATGAACTTTTGGGCACATAACTCCGAAATGCCAGTTTTGGGAGTTTAAGAAACGCACGTAAGGTTTATATATCCTTCACCTGCGAACCCCAACATTCCAAGTATTCAAGGAAAGTTCAGTATATGAGGCGAACGAAGCTAAGGATTTCTGAGCTTTGGAACACTGCATGAAAACCAAGTTTTCATGGAGTCGGAATTGGACGTAAATTGCTGCACGAACTGAAATCAGTGTGATTTGCAGTTCTCCTTCTAGTTATTCCCTGGAACTTTTCTATAATTGTTTCAACTGCATATTTCGAGGTTTGCTTCCAGTTCGAGCGTTAAACAGTCAAAGTGCGAAAATATTCTGCCCTTAGCCGCTAAACAAGTCGAAACAAAGGTGGACGAAAACAATTCAAAAGACCCTTCCCCAGATATTTTGTACTCAGTGATAACCGTAAATCTCTCTTTTTTTACTAGTCTCGACTCTCTATGCTTGCCATTTTCCGAGAGCTTCAGGGAACTCAGTGACACAAAATTCTCCGACCGATACTGAACCATCAAACAATTTCTTCAAAAGAATTCCTTTGTTAGTTTCTGTGGAATCGTCCATAAAAATGGCGTGACTTTATGCCTTTATGACCATTTAGCCAAGTATCCCGTTTTTCAATGTTGCAGCTTTGACAGTCTTTACCGTTATTTTCAGTTACTTCCAAAACCGCAAGAAGCGGCTTTATCTTAACGATATACGATAAGCTTTGTTAAACAGATTGCGGCTCGAACTCAAAAACACGGAACGGTGCAGTCAACATAATATACCCTAGCATAACCTATAGTTCTTCATTCATGTGAGATTCCTGTGTCCGAAATTAGCTTTCTAACAGCCGTCGCGATGTCTACTGGCTTACGTTTATATATGGGTCTAATATTAATCAATACACACCCCCGGGGGCGTTTTATTTAATTCGAATTAAAATAAAGGACGTTCATAACGTGATACAACTGTTACGAAGTGTATTACGTGTAAACATTTTGGGAAGTTGAACTGAAGGCAAAGCAAACAGGGCGCATACAATACACGTACACCGGAATCACTTGATCTCCATCTGTGAGTCACACCTTTAGTCGGTAATTAATTTGCTTCTACTTGTTTTAGTTCGTGGATTAAATCCTAAAGCGGGACATTGAAATGATATCCACTGAGAAGAAATTTGTGATTTTTTTCTTGTTTTAAATTCGGGCACTGTTGCCGAGCACAAAAGTTTGTTATTATGTAAAGAAATGCTTTTCGCTTCTTTTTGCTTCTTCTCACTGGCCATCAGTGATGCAAAACTGTGCTCAATTTTAACTCGAAAATAATCCATAAGGCCAAGAAAGTCTTTCATCAGACAGTGATCAACAAGTAACATCTAATGTCGCAGAGAACTGGTTAGTGAGGAGAAATTGTTTTAAGGGGGGATTACACGTGGATACCTTTTTCCCCAAACGTTTTAGGTTTTTTTCTCAATTATCTCCAGGAGATTTCACCCAATCCAAAAATGCTATCACAGGATCATAGTGCGAGTTCCCATAAATCTGAGCGAATTTTTTCGCGATTTTTAAATTAAACGTAAAGAAGGAGAAGGGGGAGGAAAATGGATGAATTTTAAGAAAATTGAAAATTGTTAAGAATTAAAGGTGAGTTAAAATTAAATTTTAAAGTTAATAATTAATAGACGGATACCAAAACAGGCCACAAACAACCCCAAGTGCTCTTGCATGGGGTTGGCCTGTCTGGGAGTGTGTACAAGTAGTAAAGGGGGCTCAGATGGACCCCAGACTGGCTCCTGATTGGTCGAGAGCAAAGTGATGACGTCATATGATTTCCGGTGTGGGAAACCGCTGACCAGGGGGTAAAAGGGGATCGTGGGCTCATGGGAACCGGAAGTCACGTGATTTGAGAGGGAAAACCGCTGACCAGGGTAAAAATCGATCGTGGGCTCAAGGTGGGTAAAAACCGCGGACCAGTGGAAAAAAAGGGATGGCGGGCTCAAGGTGGGTAAAAACCGCTGACCAGTGGAAAAAATGGATGGCGGGCTCAAGGTGGGTGAAAACCGCTGACCAGTGGAAAAAAGGGATGGCGGGCTCAAGGTGGGTGAAAACCGCTGACCAGTGGAAAAAATCGATCGTGGGCTCAAGGTGGGTAAAAACCGCTGACCAGTGGAAAAAATCGATCGTGGGCTCAAGGTGGGTAAAAACCGCTGGAGAAACGCGGGCTCAAAGTCCAAAGTCCAAATGGAGGAACGGGGGTGATCCTTGGAGTGAAAACACAGAAAAAAAAAGACACACACGGGGATGTGATGAAATAGTTTTAATGGTTTTCAACAAGTCGTTGCATTTTCAACAAGTAGAAAAAACTCACTGGTAGCCATAGGGATAGGTGAGGAAGGTGTGTGGATTGACGACTCTCTTGTCATACACCAACTGGTACCGTTTGTAATCCGGAAAGGTGTACAGTTCATAGGTGTTGGGATCCCGCACGATCTGGTGGGTTTTCACCACTTGGGTTTGTCTGGGTTTCAGGAGGGGCTTCTGGATTTCCTCGAGGACGTTCAGTCGCATGACGTTATAGTTCAACTGGCTCTTGCCTTCGCTGTTGAGACGGAACCCCCGCACCTTGCATTCAACGTGACCAAGTTTGGTTTGGTAGCCATAGTTCTTGGGACCCGCCGACACGAATTCCGTAATGTAGTCGTCGGGATCCAATTCACTCGTGAAGTCGCCGAGGTACTCGCCCAAGGGGGGGTTGACTTGACCTTCGTCTTGCAGGAAGATGATGGAGTCCGTGTCGTAGTATAACACTCTTTCCCCCAGCTTCTCCAGCGCTGTATACAAGCGTAGGCGAGCCCAACAGGTGGTGAAACAGGCCACGAAGATGTTGAGGTTGGGTGACACGGGGATGTCTTCGTCCTGGTACTGATAATGGGTCTCCACTAGGTCCTCATTGATGACGGAGACGTGGCGTACGTCCAAAGTACAGGTATCCAAGAAACGATGAAAGGCATGAGGGTCATGAAAGGGCTGGACTTGGGTTTTGTTGAGGCGTTGACCAAACTTGCCCCACATGGAATTGAGCATCATTTTGGCCAGCGTGCGGAGCCCCGGGTTCTTCTCGATTTTGTCGTATTCCAACTGGATGCCTTCGTGGTCGAAGTAGTTTTGGATGTAGGCCTGTTTTTGGTCTTCGGTGTCCACTCCGGCGGGCCACCCACTCGCCTCTTGTTTGATTTTTAACCAGGTGTTGACGTAATCTTCGAAGAGCCCCTCACAGGTTTCGTCAAAATGCCAGACCTCGTAAATGTACTGGACTTGGTACCCGAGCTCGACGGCTTTGGCCAATTCCGGGCTGCACCATGTCCCCGTCAGGACCCGTTGGGCGTCGGTGTGAGGGCATTCGGTGGATCTGTCCCAGGGACGTTTGGGCATTTCGTCTTGCACACAACGGGCACAGAGGGGAAACAGGAGTTTGCTGTCATGGCGGTAAGGCAGCACGGGATGGTACAATTCCCGTGGGGGTAAGATTTGACATTGGATGAGGCCAAAGTACGGGCGGATGTCGGTGTGACCCGGGGTGGAGATGAAGGTCGGATGTCCTTTCGGGTAGACACAGGTTTTGTTGACCCAGGGGTACAAGGAGGTGACATCGATGTAATGGATCTTTTGAGTGGGGGTGACACGGTGATAGAGCTTGACGGCATTGGTACGTCCTCCGCAGAAGGCGTCGCGGGGATTCATGGGGTCTGTGAATTGAAGCTGGTCCACAAACGTGCGGATATCCGAGGAGGTGTCTTTGAGCCGAGCCCATTCACATTCCCACATTTGAACGACCGTGTACCCTTGGTCTTTGAGCCGTTGGATCTTTTGTTGGGAGATCTCGTAGACATCTTGCAGGGTCCGATCAAAATGGCGGACATGGGGTTCGTGGCGGTTGGGATAACACGTCGGGCAACCATGGGTGAAACAGCCTTGAAATTCGTACACGGTCCGGGCGTCGTGGCAGTATCCGTCGACGAAGCCAACAAGGGGGATGTGAAGTTCACCGGCATTGCCGACATGCTGAATGTTATTTTCTTGGGCACACCAGGTGAGCCATTCGATGGCGACGCGGGATTGGTTGATGCGATTGCGCCAACCACGGACGGGTTCACTGGCGATGCTGTTAGGGATCATCCGGTTCATGCGTAAATCTCGGTTGCAGGCCGAAGCAATGGTGATATGCTCAAACGGGTTGAACCCCGTCAGGGTTTCAAACAAGCGTTTGAATGTCAGACAACCTTGTTTCAAGAGGCGTACATCCGATTGGCAGTAAGCCACCAATTCTTTCTGAAAGTCAAACACGACGTTCTTGGCACGCTGCTCTTGATGCCACGTTTCCAAGGCTTGCTTGCCTTTGGGAGACAGGGTTTCAGGCATGTAGTAATCGAGGGCCGGGACGGGTCCCACGTACGTTTGATGGTCGGGGTGGTTGAACTTGTGGGGGAAGTACCCTTTGCAGAGTTCGGTCAAGCCAAAGGTTTTGGGAAAGGCGGACAAAGGCATTTGGAAAAAACTCATCGAATCGATGAAACGGATCCGATCGTGTTGGACTTGCAAGAGTTTACACCCGTTCCGGAGCTGTTCGACGATTCGGTTGTCACCATAGTATTGATGAATGACAAAGTAGCCATCATAACCCTGGAAATTATGAGCCAGGACATTGACTTGACGGGTATCGTGGAGGGTCAAGGTATCCAACCATTCTAGGAAATCGCGGACGCAATGGTGACCGGGGAAACACTTGGGTTGATCGTCGGCCTCAGTTTCGGCCACGACGAGATTGGCGATGTGTCGTTCCTGGGGTTGCATGGCTTCAATATCAAAAAACACATGCAAAGGAGGCTGGTCCTCCGGGGCAGTGTTGGTGGTCCTCTTTCTTTTCTTCTGGTTGGCTTGAGGTTTGGGGGCTGTTTGAATAAAACAACGATGCGTTTCGCCGTCCACGTATTCGCGGCAGGAGGGACAATCCAGGTATCCACACCGATGTTTTGTAATCTGCTCTAAGCCAACGTTCTGTTTACGACAGGCTGGGCAGCGACGACGTTGAGAACAGATGGTGGACTGGGAGTTGCTGGCAGGTTTGCCGGTTGGATCCTTGACGAGATGCATTTGGAAACACGTGTCTCCGAAAAAGTCCCGATGACAATGTTGGCACCGTTGGGTGGCTTTCTGGCCTCGAGGGTAGGCATGAAGGAAATCCGGACATTCTTTCTGCCGACAGGCCCCGCATTGCTTTCGCTTGGTGCAGTGATGATGTCCCTCGGTGTTGTAGGGTTTCCAACAATGGGCACAGACGTAACTGGCCCCGAAAAATCCCGGCAACTTGGTGATGACATCGTAATGGCCTTGGTGGTGCAACAGGATCAATGGTTTGTCTTGAAGGGGACCAAAGGTCGTGATGTGAAAAGAGCGATGGGCATCCACCAACAGGATCTGGTAACCGGCCAGGGACGGGGCTTGACTAAAAGACGTCAAGGCGTCGTAACTACAGGGGCCGAGGGGCACATTGGCTTCCTGATGCAGATCCCAAGCCAGGGTTCTTTGCAGAGCTTTTCCTTGGCGAATGCTGTTGAGTTGCGGGTGCTGGTCCACTCTGGCTTTGGCGACGACGAGGGCTCGAGCACAACAGAGTTCATCCCTGTTTTGAATCCGGATGATCGATTTGGAGTTCCTGGTTAACAGGGCCATGGTAGGGTGGCCGGGTTTGCCACGACGGGGTCGGCCGGTACCTTGAGGGGCATGATGAACTTGGGTAATGGAGACTTGAAACGAATCGTCCATTTCAAATTGTTCGTTGCTGTTGAGGGCTTGCGCCAAACGTTGGAACAGGGCCTCCACACGGTCTCCGCCTTGACGCCATTCCCCGGCGCGTAATCCCCACCCCTGGAAGTTGTTATGGAGGCGATTGGAGGCTATGGTAAAGTAAAGACGATCTTGATCGTGGAGGTCCGGCGTGGTGGTCAACACTTGATTCACGGCTCGACGTAACCCCTCTTGGAGAGCTTCCGTGATGTTTTGATCTGGAATCAAGTTGCCCCTTTGCCGTAACCGGGTATTGAAATGACGTTCACGCACCCCCATTCGACGACTCGTCCGATCGACAAAGGGTTGAAGCTCAAAATCAAAGGTGCCGATGGAGGGATCCAACCCTCCGGCACCCCTTTGTATCGAGGTATCTCCGGCTCCACTTTGTTGAAGGAGTCGCGTTTGAAAGGCATGTTGTCGTTCCAAATGGGTCAATAGGTTCTGATAGTCCTCATCCTCATCATCACTAGACAGTTGTAGGTCGAGTAATAGGTCACTAGGCCCCGCATCATCTGGCGGCGGCGAGGCCATGATCAGATGAACTCCGTTGGGGGTCGGGGTTCTGTTTTTATAGAGAAAAGAGGGTCACGTGAAGAAGAGCAGGTGCCAATCACAAGCAGTCCCCCCGGGGCCTCTGGGAGGGGTGGGACGGGGGTGGGGGGACCCCCCTCCCCCCTCTCTAGTTGGGGCCCATGGGGCATCACGGGAACGAATAAGTCCCTATAAAAGAAATCGAATCGCCGGCGGAGTCATCTCAAAATGGAGGTTGATCAAGACGAGCTATTGGAGACATTTGAAACGTTTGAAGCGGATTTGGAAGTGGAGGAGATTTTGAAGAAGGTGAAGGAGGAGTTGGCGTTGGATTCAAGTGTCACGGAGTTTGGGGAGAAGCTGAAAGAGAGGGAGCAACTCAAAGAGGCCGCTCAGGCAGTCCGGGCAGCACGAGCCGCCTACTTCCACCCGCTGTGTTACCCTCAGCACACCTGCGACTGGTTTGTGGAGGGGCTGGACTATTGTTGTGATTATTGGCGTTACCAGTTCAAAAGGCCTGCCACCCCTCCACCGGCGCCGCCCCCGTCTCCTGATGTGTGCCGCAAGAGAATTGCGTCCCCGCACAGTCCCCTACAAGAGGCGAGAAAGCGTTGCTGTACTCAAAAGACCCCAGCGGCAAACAACAACAACAACAACAACTGACTACTGCTACCGGTTCACGCATTGCCCCCTGCGCCTCAGGTCGACCCAAAGAGAGTTGCGCCCCCGCAGAGCCCCCGTCAGCTACTACGAAAGTGAGGATGACGAACGACCACCTCCCCGACCGGGGCCAAGAGCCCGGGCGGAGGCAGCCGAGAAGCGCTGCCAGGCAACGCGTCGACCCCTGCGGGAGGCTTACAATCGAGCGGAGGCCGACAAGCGCTACCGGGAAACGCATCGAACCGAGCGGGCGGAGGCCGACAGGCGTTACAGACAACAACACCTCGAGCGCCTAAGGGAGAAAGACAGGCGGTACTATGATTCCAATCGGGAACGGATCCTGGCGCGTCAGCAACGATATCGGGAGACCCATCGGGAGGAGGTGAGGGAGGCCCAGCGACGATATCGAGAGAGCCGTCCAGAGGAGACGAGGGAGAAACAGCGACGATATCGAGAGGGCCATCGAGAGAAGTTGAGGGAGCAAGAGAGGCAGCGGTATGCCCGTTATCGGGAGACCCATCCCGAGCTGGTGAGGAAGCAAAACAGGATTCGTCAAGCCCGTTTTCGGGCGAAAAAGAGAATGGAGAAGTTGAGGACGTTAACCATCCCCCTGACGGATTGTCGGAGGCCTGTGACGGACTATCTCCAAACCTTTTGTGACTCGCTGGACTCGGAGGATACCCCGCTCCCGGAATCGCAGGACTCGGTGGATACCCCGCTCCCGGAATCGCAGGACTCGGAGGATACCCCGCTCCCGGAATTGCAGGACTCTGAGGATACCCCGCTCCCGGAATCCTTTCTTCAACTCCTTGAGGAGGACTCTCATACTGTGCTGGATTTGGATTCGGGGACCCTGCAAGTCAGCGAACCCTCTGACTGTAACGATCTTTCATTTTTGCAGGATTTATTGTCACCCGACGAGTGGGGGCAGGTCATGGACGATGTGCAGGATTTTGATGTGGATGATTGGTTGGAGGACATGACGCCATCCGACGAGGGCGTCGATTTGATGTATGATTTAGTATCTTAACCCTCGTCTCCGTCATTTGGCAGAACATTCGTTTCCGTACTTGGCAGAACATGCCATCGTGACATTGTGGTACAACGATCAAAGAGACAGTGACATTTTTTTTTATCAACGTGGATCATTTTTGTCTACATCACAGGGGGTTCTCCAGAATCCTGTTTGAGAATCCTGTTTTGAGACTCGAATTACAGAAGACTACCGAACTGCAGAATAACAATATCAATCAGACATTGTCATTTATTTATTTGTCAACAAGGTATATAGGGGCTATACCTCAATGGGTTCTCCAGAATCCTGTTTGAGAATCCTGTTTTGGGCACTACATCTTTGTTTTGGACACTACATCTTTGTTTTGAGACAGTACTAAGGAACCAATCAGACATTTTCATTTTTTATTGACACAACATGTAACTGGGGGGTGTCATTATTAAAGTGTTTTTTACAATTTTAAACGTTTCTTGGCTTGCATGATTTTCTTGACCACCCGTTCCGTCTTGGTTTTCTTGCCGGGTAATTTATCAATGGCTTGGATCATCTTGGTATCGGCTTTCCATTTGTCTTGCAAATTCTTGGCACGGCTGTAATCAATGTCGTGTTGTTTGGCAATCCGGTCCAAGCGATTTTTACCGGGATCCCCACGTTTTAGACGTTTGGCTAAATGCGTCCCAGGGCCCATGTATTGATAGCCAGGCCAATGAAATTCTTTGCCGGTTTTAGCAATCCATTTTTGGACATCCAAGGCCCCTCCGCGTTGATGGCGTTTCACACCCCTTCTCCTCCTCCTCCTCTTGGTACGGGGAGCCATCTTTTTACTCACTGTCGTACTGCAAACGTCGTCGTCGGGGTGGTTTGCCTTTGGCCCAATCTTCCCAACCGGGTAAGGGTTTTAATGCTTGCACTTCACGGGAGACGCCTTTGCCTTTGCCTTTGCCTTTGCCTTTGCCTTTACCACTCTCGGCTAACTTTTTTTCCAAGGCCTTGCGCTGTTCTCGAATGGCCTGTAAACGCGTCCGGGTATCCCCTCGACTGGTAGAAGGTCTCGGTTCTCTCGCGCCTTCCCTGGTAGCAGGGGTAATGGTGGGTTTGGGAGCCGACGGCCCTCCTTTTATCATGCGCTTCAACCATTGTTCCACGGGTCCCGTCACCAAATCCCCGGCCTCTTCTTCTTCGTCTTCGCCAGGAGGTGCACCCGGAGCCCCCACTCCCACGCCTCCGGGAAATTGACGAATGCGTTTGGTTAACTTGATTAATTCTTGACTCAACGGTTTGGTTTGAGCATTGACCACGGCCGGGGGTAATTGGGGATTGGCCAACAAGACATGTTTTTGAGCGGCGAGTTTGGCGGCTTTGTTCAACAAGGCATTTTCGGTGAGTTCTCCTTTGTAATATTGAACGAGTTGTTCCAAATCCTTGTGGGGAATCATGTAGACTGCATCCATGGGGGTTGACTACACTCGGAGCAAAGTTCCCCGTCTTCTATTTGACGACAGCTCTCACAAAGACGGGCCTTTAAGATGTGCCTGTACTCTCGATACAACAGGTGATATTTATGCTTCCAATAATGACACTCGTCTTTCCACCGGTCGGTAGCCCGATTGGCCTCTTGTAACAGGGTGATCCATGTGGCCAGGGTTAACGGGTCGGTCGAGTACATTGACATAACACCTCGTGAAGTCCTTGAAACAAGCCGCGTCCTTTTTGTTGAACCAACCACGCCCGACGTTTTTTGACGGAATGTCGACGACGTCCCAAATCGCGTAGCACCCTTTTATAGGGTTGAAGTTTAGTCAGCATGGGGGGTGTGACGGGAATCTTGTTTTTTAAAAAGTTCAAGACCAGTTCACTCACAGCATTGATTTGATCGGCATTGGCATGTTGTAATAACTCTTGACGTTTGGAACCATTGGCTTCTTGTAACATGGAGCGTAAAAACGGCAATTGACGTCGAAGACGTTGCATCGTTTATCGGTGACGGCGACGATAGCGTTGCTTGGCTTTTTGGATCGTGCGTTTTATACGTTTATCCGTTTCCAAGGCCACGGCTTTCCCCAATCCCGTCAGGGCAGGGACCAATAGATTTACAAAACCACCGCGTTGACGTCGTCGTCGTCGGCGTCTTCTCTTTAAGGATACCATGAGTGCGACAAGACACGTTGAAGGGCTTTGTTTTGTTTGATGAGGTCTTGCGTCTCTTTATAGCCTTGACGGGTATTGCGTTTCAAATCGGACCACCAACCCCCACCTCGTTGTCGTCGTCGGTAATGTTGTACATTATCAGTAATGCCTTTTAAGGCTTGCCCGCCTAATTTGCCTAAAGCCAGCCCAAACCCAGGCGCGGGACCTGAGAGAAACATACTCATGCCATGGGCAATTTTATCCACCAAACGGGGTTTGCGACGCATTAAAGCTCCTCCTCGTTGTTTCCTTTTTCTGCGTTGACGTCGAAGACGTTTCATTGGATACAGCACTTGTTAGGTTTTTTGGCATAGCCTTTGTCGATCAACCAACTGTTGTACCCTTTGGTACCCCCTCGTCTTTTATACGCTTGATATTGTTGTTTGTACCCCGATACCATCTTTCTCCCTTGGGTAGCACTCATTTGCGGTTTTTTCAAGGCTTTGACCAAATCACTTGTGACGTCATACCCCTTTTTCACGTCGACGAACCAAGGTATGCCTTCTCCTTGCTGGGTTCTTCTTTTTCTTTTTGTTCGTCTTCTTCGGGGGGCCATGGTTCTAAGAGTGTGGGGCTGGGAGGGAGCGGCTTTTTATGGATCCAGTAGTCTTTGGGTTTCAAGGGACGAGGACATCCGTCTACATAGCATAGGGCTTCCAAAGGCTGGTACACAAAATGACGATGGTAATCTTGCACGCATCGTTTGGGTAACGGAGGGGTGAAATCCACAATGGTGTCATCCAACGTTTGCATCTTGATTAAAAATCCTTCCAGGTCCTCCAAGGGGACACCCCTCACATAGGTTTTCAATTCGGTCAAGGCTTTGGCATAGGTGGTAAACGCAAACCGACTCATGGTCACTTTAAATCGGTATTGTTTAAAATCATTCCATCCTTTGACCACGGTGCCCACGGCTGCCAAACAGGCTACCAACGTACTGTTGTCCAACAGGGGGCCAGCAATCATGCCCGCGGCCATCAGGAGTAACGCCAGGCCATTGAACAAGGCATTGATACACTTGTAATGATTCAACATTTTGCGATAACCCCACCATTGTTGATGGTAAAAGGCATACAAGGAATCCATCCGTTGTAACAATTCCGGTGGGAAGGGGATGCCAGGACGTCGAGATCCATTCAATAGCGACACGGGGGTTTTCATCCTCACGGCGAGACCCGGGACGACGAGGTTTGTACGCTCGGGGCTCCTCCTTGTTTATAACTGGTCACAATGCTATTGGTCATGGTCACATTAGCAATGTCCCGTCCTTGGGCCAATTGTTCTTGATCTTGTAATAGCATCCGTAAACGTCGTTGTAAAGCGGCTTGACGCAAGGTACGAGGTTGTCTACCAGACCCCCCAGACGATCCAGGAGTACTGGAGGCAGGGGAAGTGGGGAAAAGGCGTCGGCGTCGGCTCCCCCGTCGTCCACCACTACCACCACCACCACCACCACCTCCACCGCCTCCTCCTCCTCCTCCTCCTCCACCACCACCACCACCAGCACCACCACCAGCACCACCACCACCACCACCACCACCACGTCCACCGCCACGCCCACCTCTAGTCCTGGGTCCACGGCGTCCCCTACCGTCACCACGTCCACCCCCATTACCCCCAGCCCCCGCGGCTGTTCGAGCACCCGCCGCCCGGGGTACGCTAGGAGGCGTCGCAGGCGTTCGAGCCCCAGAAGACCCCGGGGTGGCCTGGGGGCTTTGGAATGAGGGTGAATGGGATGCTCGACTTCCTACCCCCGCGGGGGAAGAGGTTCTATACGCAGGAGGGGAGGGCAACTGGTCCACATACGCGATCATGTCCTCGACGGTCATTTGATCAAAGGCTTGGTCGATCAAGCTTGAGTCCCCTGTATCCAAAATTTCTTGGACGGTGCCTGGAGACACTTGGTTGCTGCCGGACGCCCCGACCCCCGCAGGGGACGTGGTATCGTACGATTGCGGAGGTTGACGGTCTTCATCGGCCATGGTTGCTCTCTTTTCCGGTTCCAAAGGAGGTGTCGGGCCTTTATACTTGCTTTTGATAAGTGCGCGTCCATCCTTCGGGTGGGAAGGGGATGCCAGGACGTCGGGATCCATTCAATAACGACACGACGGTTTTCATCCTCACGGCGAGATGCGGGACGATGAGGTTTGTACGCTCGGGGCTCCTCCTTGTTTATAACTGGTCACAATGCTATTGGTCATGGTCACATTAGCAATGTCCCGTCCTTGGGCCAATTGTTCTTGATCTTGTAACAGCATGCGTAAACGTCGTTGTAAATCGGCTTGACGCAAGGTACGTGGGGGTGTACTATCGCTCCAAGATCCTCGAAAGCTGGCTGGATTGGAGGCAGGTGTCAAAGGCGACGTGGGGGTATTTCGTCGTCGTCCTCGTATGCGTCTAGGACGTCGTCCACGACGACCCCCACCACCACCACCACCACCACCACCACCACCACCACCGCCACCAGCACCACCAGCACCACCAGCACCACCACCACCACCACCACCACCACCACCACCACCACCAGCACCTCCGGCACCCCCAACACCACCACTACCACCAGCACCTCGACGTCCACCACCACCACCACCACCACCACCACGTCCACCACCACGTCCACCACGTCCACCACGTCCACCACGTCCACCCCCATTACCCCCAGCCCCCGCGGCTGTTCGAGCACCCGTCGCCCGGGGTACGCTAGGAGGCGTCGCAGGCGTTCGAGCCCCGGATGAGACGGAAGACGGCGGGGTGGTCTGGGGGCTTTGGAATGAGGGTGAATGGGATGCTCGACTTCCTACCCCCGCGGGGGAAGAGGCCTGTGCAGGGGGTACATCAGTCACATCGGGCCAACTCGCGATGACGTCGGCAGGGGGGAGGGATTGCATAAACTCATAGAGGGGATCAGGGGGTATTTCCTCCATGGCCGCGTCGAGAAGACCTTGGTCTCCCGAGATATACAAATCTTGCCAAGCCCTTGGGGACATGACATTGCTGCTGGACGCCCCCACCCCCGCAGGGGCCACGGTATCGTACGATTGCGGAGGTTGACGGTCTTCATCGGCCATGGTTGCTCTTTTTCCGGTTCCAAAAAGTGGTGGCGTGCCTTTATACTCGCTTTTGATAGGTGCGCGTCCATCCTTCGTCTTTTAACAGGTGACTCAACAACCGTTGTTGATCGGAGGAGGCCGGGTGTAAATCTAACATCAAATAGCCATACGGGCGCGTGGTGGCTTGATGAAACATTTCCAAGGTGTCTTTCCAAGTGGTGGGAAACGATTGCAGCATGACATTGCGTACCCCTAATTGATCCCGGGGATTCTTGAAGGCCACAATGTAATGCGCATTGCGGGATATACTTTTGGCATAGCGCCCCACGGGAAACATGTCTTGGCACAAGTAGAGCACCGTCACTCCTTGATGATGGGAATGTTTGGTGAATAAATCCAACACGCGTTTATCGTGACTCCCTTCATCCATTAAATCATCCAAGACCAGCACCCCCTGTCCTTCAGGAAACCATTGGACCAAGGCCTCATGATCGGGAATCCCTTCGTGAAACACCACCCCATGATCTTGCATGCCTCGAAATCGATCTTGCCAGGCCCCATAACAATAATGCACTTGGGTCGGCGGGGTGTCAAACAACTCGGGGTTGTCTACCAAGAGTTTTTCCGTAAACACCGTTTTGCCACATCCCGAGGGTCCTACCACCAAGATAGAGGAGGGCGTATGAAAACGAAACGGTTTCCCCGTTTGCATGATGATGATACTACCCATTGAGAAAAAAAAGGCACCTTTTTATTGGAATCGGTGGGACTCGAACCCACGCACGACCCTCCTCATGTATTCGAGGGGATCCAAAGGCTCTACCGACTGAGCTACGACTCCGACACACTTGTTTTCCAACACATTTTATTTAATCATTCCGTTGATGATACGGATGACAACAAAGTTGATACCATCGGGCTTCTTGGCCTACAATCAATTGTTGAACGCGTTGACCGGCTTGATGGTCATTGCTTACATAATCATGATCCGAAAACTCATTTAAAAAGTCTTGCAAGGTCCGTCCACGGGCTTTGGCTTTCAAGTACAACAAGGCGTAATCCCCACAACTCTTGCTTGAAATGGCTTGCAGGGACTTGCCATTGGTCACCACATACTTCCAATGTTTCACCAGCCAATCTTGGAACGGGGCGGCTTGCACGTACGTGTCCATGGGCAAAGCATAACTGTCGAGGATTTCACACACGTTTCCCTCGGTCCACACCCCTAACCAATGTTGTCCGGGTTGATCGTGCGGGTCGGTGTTCACAATGTACCCTTGGGGTGGGGTCTTGACAGGTTTCTTGGGTAAACGATCACAGGCCACCGTCCCGTAAAAGACAGGTTTCAAGTGGGGGTCGTCGCGAGCTAAATAATCCAACTGCACATTATTCAAGGCCACGTGTTCCATTTCTTCAGTGTTGGTAAATGTTATACAACACGGCTCCGTTCTGGTCAATCTCCAGCAAGTTCTCAAATTCTCCATAGACGAGCACGGTTATATTGACCCCGGGGGCGGCTCCAAATTCCAAGACCAATTGTAAATCTCCACTTTGCTTGGGGTTGAGGTTTTGACTGTCGGCACATCCATTGGCCACATTGTCAAACATGTACAAGGTACAATTTTTACCTTGGCCCCAATCTCCTAGTTCTACCATATTGCCTTTCTTTTTACACCAAGCCCCACTGGCTTGCAGAAACCGGAAGTAGCCCAAGTTATCTCGGGTGCCATTGTTGTGCACTAACTGCAGGGTTTCATAAGGGTATTCTTCGCCTTTGACAATCTGTCGAATGGACGTCAGTCCAAATTTCTGGAAACAGAACGGATCTCGGGTCACATCTCCGTTGAAGGCGCGGCTGTCCAACAACCCCACAATCAATCGGTCCGGTATTCTGTTTTGAAACAGGTTGGGGATATCAAAGCGGACCAGGTTGTCTTGCATGGTGAAGGTCCGGATTTCACTGCGGACGGTCGGGTAAGATGCCACTTGGCCTTCATTGTGTCTTTTGGCAGATAAACTCTGGTAGATGGCGTCATTCAAACGCAGTTGGCAGAGATGAAACCGTAGTTTCACATCGCCTTCCATCAATCGACCCGCTAGACCCACTCCATTGAAAAACAGGGCCGGGCTATTGAAATGAAATTTCATCTTGATTTCGATGCCAGGCACCAACAATTTGCCGGTGTGAAACACTTCCAAGTGGGGGGTAAACACCAGACTGTGGGTAACGCCTCCAAGATACTTGACCCCTTCGGCCACAGAGCTATCGAAGGCTCCTTTCTGGTTGTCACTGAGAGCGTTCCAGTGAGCATGGTCTCCTGCTTTGTCTGTGTTGGTGGCCGTCCATTGGGGTGGGAAATCCACTTGATTGAACCAGCCTTGGGGTCCTAACACGGTCTTGCCATCTTCTCGGTCAAAATTCAGCAAGTTTTCCAGGTACGCTTTGTAATGATAGGTGTCGGATTGTGGACTGATCAACGTGCCATTCAATTGCAAGTCAATTTGTTTGATGATGGAATGGGCCAAATTATTGACGGGCCACAATTTTTCATCGGCCACCAAGTTGGCATTGGTACTTTTCTTCAATCTCAATTCCATGGTAAAGTAACTGCGTCCCAAATCCACAAAATCGTCTAATCCCGGAATGATGAATTCCATGGGATTGATACCCGTGGTGGTGGGTTGGATGGTGACCATGCGATAGGCATTGATGCTAATGTCGGTCGGGGGCACCTTGAAAATCCGTAACGCCGGGTTGACGGCCCCTTCGGAACGTGGGTGAGCCGGGGCGGTTTGTGTACTCACGTCAGCCATTGTTTAACGTCGTCGTCGTCGTCGAGTGGTGGTACGTCGTCGTCGTGAGGGGTTTTTATACCGTCGTCGTGCTAAGCGCTGTCTCAAATCAAACCCGGGCAGTCGCATCACCTCGGGACTCAACCAACCACCACGTTGTCGTCGCATCAGTTTCCAAAACGGATACAGTCCACCCCATTGAGTCAACCCTCGATTACTGCGAATCCGTCGAGGTCGTGAATGCACGGGATCCATGTTCACACGCCCAAAATATCACGCGCCCGTTTGGTTTGTTTGGGAAATAAGGCACTGGCAACCCGCACGGCGTCTTTCACGCTCTTATGACTCAACGCTTTCTTGGCTTGTTTGGTAATTTCCTTTTTAAGGGCGTCTTCGGCTTTGCGTTTGATCCCGCGTGTCAACCCCGTTGTCAAGCCTCTCTTGATATTACTAGGCACTTTTAAAGGATTTCGCGTCCTTATAAGACCTTGCAACCCCCCACGCAACAGGTCCGTCGCTAACCCTTTGCCTTGTTGATCATACCACTCGTCGGTTCGAAATCGTGTCAAACTTCCCCCACGCATGGTGTCTTCTTCACCAGGGATGCCTTTGGTTGTTTTTCACAGGGGGCTCGTCTCTTTTTATACTCACATGAGGCTGCACGTAAACGATTCCCCCGCATAGCGTTTTCGTTTTCCTTGTCGGATTTCCTCCATGCGTTTCAAATGCGATTTTCTGGCATTCTTTTTGGCTAACTTTTCTATCCCTTTGGTGATGGACCAAGCGGCTTTAGGAATTCCCGCAATCACGGCGTTGATCCCTTCCCCCGCTTGGGGACGTCGGCGTCGTTGTCGTTGTCGTCGTCGTCGTTTCGGAGGCATGATGATTGACTGGGGGTTCCTTCTCATCTCTCTTTTTTATGCCTTTTTGAAGTGCAAGGTGACCAAGCTATGACCGTCACCAAACTTGACCAAGTCGCCTCCGGCACCAATCGTTTCGGCCACTTGAACGTGAATCATTTCCACCACCTCGTTTCGAAGCGGTAGGTATTGAATGTGCAACGGTTCAAAGTACAGGGTACCACGTCCTTGTCGTTTGTACTGGATTTCACGCAACAAATCGGTCACGCGATTGCCCACCACACTGCTGCCTGCCACGTCCGAGTACACGTGGAGCGTTCGCGTGGGATCCCCCACCACCGCCCGAAACGCCACGTTCAAGTTGGTGAAACGCCAATTCACACTGAAACTCAACCAAATCCATGTGGTCCCTTGACTATCCGTGGTGACTTGATAATACTCCGGGTCGTTCTTGCTATTTCTTATTTCAATGTCATCTTTAAGGGGGACCCGGCCATCACGGAATTCGATGGTCAAGTTGGGTCCCAACGCATAGTTTCCTTGGTCGTTTTGTTTAAACCATCCCATTTTTTTGGCCATGAGATGATGAATGGCCAAGTGGGGGATGTACATGAAGAAGTTGGTGTTCTCTATACGCCCATACTTGTACCGTGAGACATTGCGATTGTTCATCACCAAATCCTCGCCGTCCCACTCAAAGGTCGTACACGTCTTCTTTCCATTGTCCGTATCCGGTACACCATAGTAGGGCAGGTAAGCAATGGTCATACGTTGTGTCACCAATTGCAAAAAGGCTTTCATGAAGGTCACGCCATCCACAATGGAAGGATCGTCTTTCAAATCCTCCATTTTCATATTGAAGGTACGGACCTCACGTGCCTTGGAGGTCAATCGATAACAAGAGGTGCCAAACACGTTCTGATCCGCTGGCAGCAGATTAAAAATGTTGACCCCCGTGTCTGGTAAGGAAATGGCACTCAATCCCACTTGCCATCCCCCTCCGGATAACTGCAACGGTTTCGGTAGACGAATCTTGAAGTTATTGGCTTGGTTGTTGGGAAATTCCCGTCGGTTGGAATGACTGGGTAACGTCACGTAGAACGACATCTTTGTCTGCTTCACACCACCACCTCCCTTTTAAAGTGGAGGGTCAGGAGGGTATGCCCTTCACCAAATTGGGCGAGATCCCCATTGGTTTCGGCCATTTGCGTTTCCACGATTTCCACCACTTCGTTGCGTACCGGGACATATTGAATATGACGCGGTTCAAAGTGCGTGGTTTCTTTGGGCTGGTACTTGATTTCTCGTAAGAGATCCGTGATGCGGCCCCCTACCATACTACTGGTCCCGACATCACAATACACGTGCAAAGGACGCACCGAGGGAAATTCCAACGAGGGCCGAAAGGTCGCGTTCAAATTCACAAACCGCCAATTACAGGTCATACTCAAGTTCATATAATCCCCATCCACTTTCCAAAAGGCGGGTTTATTGCTGCCATCCACGACATCCGACGGGGTAGGAATCGTGTCCGAATGAAATTCTTGTAGGATATTGGGTCCCAATCGATAGACTCCCGTCGACACTTGTTCAATCCATCCCATTCTCAAGGCCAAGGTTCTACCCCATTCCACGCGGGCCACTTGTCGTGTGTAATCCACATTGACGGTATTCAACACCAAATCCCCGTCGGAGGTCCATTCAAAGGTCGGGTACAATTTGACGCCATTGTTCTCGGCCCATTTGTTGAGGGGTTGGGTTTGTTTGGCACGGCTTTGCTCGTAACGGTACACCAGTTGATGAAACAAGTGCGATCCCGTCGACGAGGCCAATTCCTCTTTCATATCCCGACCGTAGGTAAAGAGTTCGCGACGTTGATGCCACCAGACATCGTTCCCCAAATCGTCTTTGTCATGCACGCGTTCGTGCCATCGTACATACAACAGAGGATGGGAATCGCCCACGCCTCCTTCTTCCGCCACCACTGGAATGGTGGGTAAGGATAAACTCGCCATACCCACCATCCATCCGCGTCCCATAAATCGAATGGGTTTCGGCAACCGGTTTCGGAACAGATGGGCTTTGTTGCCCGGAAACTCCTTGGTACTCGCATGACTCATCAACGTCACGTAAAACGACGAATTGGGGACGAACGTCATTGTTTTTTAGCGGCGTCGGCGTCGTTTGCGCGGTCGGAGGGATGTCACGTCACCACGAGCAATCCAACTATTGTACTTGTCGGGCCACCCTTTCCACTTGACCAACCAACGATCTTTTTGACGCTTAAGTACCTTTTCGATGCGAAATACATCGGACACCTGGACTTTTTGTAAATCCTCTTCATAAAACGTGCCTTGGATGGGGGTGTCATCCCATTCGTGAATCTTATAGGTGGGCACGGGGCCCGGGATCACCCGATGCACCACAAACACTTCTTCGGTCCAACCGGGGAGATAGCCTTTTTCAAAGGTCCGATGAATCGTGTTGAGACGCACCCGATCCCCCACTTTGAATTGAGGTTTTTTGTAACCTTTCAATCGTTTGCTGTACAATCGTTTCCACACGGCTTCTTCGTTGTCCCACGTCACGTCTTCGGGGGGCATGCCAATACTTCGATGACGGGTGGCATTATACCCTTGCACCAACTGGGGTAAGACATTGTCAAAGCGTAAGGTGTTGGCCGTGGTCAAATAACGGTACAACCGTTCTTTCAAGGTCCGATTAAATCGTTCCACCACACTGGCTTTGGCATCCCCTTCGGTGGAAAAATGGTGAATGTCTTGCTCGTCGACCCATCGTTGAAAGGTCCGATTGTAAAATTCTTTCCCTCGATCCGTTTGCAATCGGTTGGGGTGACGTCCTCCTTGTCTCACAATCTTCTCAAAGGCTTTGACGAGGGCCACCCCGGTTTTGGTTTTCAACGGTTGGACCCACGCGTACTTGGACAAGACATCCACGACGGTCAACAAGTAGCGTATACCCCGATTATGTTTGGCCAACCGTTGCACTTCCACTAAATCCGCCGCCCATTGATCGTCCAACCCCCCTACGATCACGGGTAAGGTAGCAAAACGACGACGTCGTGGTTTATGCAAGGTGTAGCCCACATCCTGTTCCAAGACCTGTTGGGCTTTTTTCAAAGGGAGACCCTGGGCTTTGGCAAACCGTTGCACCCCGCCTAAACTCCCCGGAGCGCTAGGATCGTGGTAACGGCTTAACCATTGTTGCGAGACCTTGCTTTTCTTCGTGGACGAGACAGGGCGTTTGGTTCTCTTCAACTTTGTTGTTGTTGACCAGCGTTGAGTTTTCTTTCGAGGGGCCATACGTTCTGGCATTCATCCCATAAGGTCGGTATGGTGGGGATGGTGTGGGGATGCGCCTTTTGAATGATTCGATACCATCGCCAGGCGTCCGGATGCGCTTTTAACCATAACACAAACACCACCCATCGATACAGGTTACGATCCACGTGGGTTTCTTCAAAGATGTGGAGAGGGTGCGTGTCCTCGGGACAGGGAGGAATCGGGATCTTGGCCCCGGGTTGGTGATCATATAACACTTGGCACAGGGTTTGATGGCATTGCCAATCCACCAGGGACAACAGACCCTCCCACGCATAAGACATCCACACAACAGACTCCATGGACTCAAATAAAAAATTTTATTCCTACTCCTTTTTAAAAGCCTTAAAAGAGACCTAGACGACCATAAGTGACGGTCTCGAGATCTTTCTGCCAGTTCTCCACACTGTCACTGTACTTGGGGGGTGGTGGCGCTGGGGCCACCATCATTTCTTGACGGTTCTTGAGCTCTTGAATTTCTCGTAGCAATTGTTTCTCATAATCTGTCAGGGGCCGATCCTCTTTCCTGGGGGCTCGAGGCGGTGGGCCAGGGATGTCATAGCCCCGCTTGGGATATCCTTGCGCATCCCGGGTAGACAAAGGAGATTCCGCTTGTTGGTCGGCTTTCTTGGGCGGGTTGTCATGAAACCAACTCCAGTACTTGGGACCCAAGGGTTGATCGGCCCATCGGAAGAAGCCACACGTTTTCTTGGAACAATTCAGAAACAAACGATCGGGGTTCTGGGTCGAATGGCTCTGTTGCAGCGTGGCGGGTTCACGGCAAAAGCACTGCAAACAAGTCCACATGTCCAACACTTCTGTATGAGGTTGACTATACACGGCTTTCATATACTCCAGAGCTTGATCTTGGCCACAAAACAGCAAACAGGGTTGCATGGGACATTTCACATACTTCCATCCCTTTTGAGATTCTCGGGCCTCCAAACGCACGTCATGGCAAGGGCATACCATAGTGTCCACCTTTTCCTTGTTGTCTTTGATTGGATAATGGCCCACCTCATTGTCATACACGGTCATCAGAGTGAATTGGGGGGTAGATTGCTCCGTCATGTCATTCAATTCTTTCATCATCTCTTCCACCGCCGCTCGGGTATCTTCCACCACCTCCCCTACCACCGGATCACAGTCCACGGGCGTCATCGTTTGAATCGTCTTCTTCTTCTTCTTCCCCGAAGGAAGGTCGCTTGGCTTTCTCTTCCGATCGACTGACATCGTGCTCACGATTTTTTTCACCCACCCCCTGCCTTTTTATACCCATACCCCTACGCTGTCATTGGTCAGCTTTTCATGACCTTATAAGGACGTCTCCGCGTCCCATTGGTCAGCTTGTTATGACCTTATAAGGTCCTCTTGTCTTCCCATTGGTCAGGTGTTCCTATTTAAGAGGGTCCCTTGCTCCCTGAATCGTCATTCTCCCAAGCCATGCCCCCAGACATCATGATCGGAGAACACGATGTGGATGCCTTGGAACTGCAGATTGGTCATGGTCATGTGGTGTACACCGGGGGAGCCAAAGGCACGGATGAACTCGCCGAACAAATGGCCAAACAGTTTGGGATGCAAGTCGAAGTGATCGTCCCCCCGAACCATCCTCGAGCCACGTTCATCACCCCTTCTACGGTGGAAGTGCTGATGTTGGCCAATCCCCATCTTCACCAGGCAGCGGAGAAACTAGGCAAAAAAATGCCCAGTCATTTTTACACCCTGCAATTGCTGCAACGCAATTATCAATTGGCCAAGAAAGCCCATACCGTCTATGCCTTTGGTATCTTGGAACCGGATCATAAACGCGTGAAAGGGGGTACCGGTTGGACTGTGCAATTGGCTATGGATCAAGGCAAACCCGTCTACCTGTTTGACATTCCCAGTCAAACGTGGTACCGTTCGGACCATTACTACCAAGTCAACGAGAATGCCGCCACCCTGGTCACTGGCAGTCAATTTGTCCCTTGGGGACCCAAAAAACCCACCCTTCATCAAAGCAGTGCCGTGGTAGGATCCCGGGAGGTGGACGAGAAAACCCGAGCCGAAATTCAAGCCTTGTTCAACCGCACCTTCTGTCTCCCCGAGAACATTGATCAATTACGTATGGAACTCGAAGACTTTCATTTGTAAAATAGACATTTCTTAATTTTTTATTTTTCAATCTGTACATAGCTTTCTTTTCAATTCTTTTACTTTTTTTATTTTTTTCAATTTTTATTTTTTTTCAAATTGTAGATAGCTTTTTTTCAATTGTAAATAGACTCGCCCCACCCGCGTGGCAAAGAACACCAACAACCATTTGTAAAAAACATGAACTCTTCTTTTTTAATTAAAAATTTTAAAAAACTGACAACACTGGTTTTGCACTTGGTCATAAATAAATGTCTCTTGACTCACATGCGTCTTGACTCACAACAAACTCAACAGGAATAAAAAAAAATGTTCAACGAAACAAAACACGACGCACTTGCTCCCGCATCCTCTCTCTCCTCTCCCGCTCCTCCCGCCGCCGCTGCTCCCGTCCTCGCTCCATGTGCCCGAAATACGCTCTGATCCTTTGCCATGCATGGCCCGCATAAACACTCGGCAGATACAATTCTAGTTCATTGTCCATTTCCTTAAAGTGTTCCAGCGTCATGGGCCACCGCCATTCCAAATGGGTCCAGATGCGGTGCTGGTCCACCCAAGGAATGATCTTCCGGACCAGAGCACCCAGCAACGCCTCTGTGATCTGTTGATGGGGTCGACCCTCTCGCTCCCCATTCTCCGTCCACACCATGCACCGCAAAAATAATTCAAAAAAAGCCACCACGCGCTGACGATTGAGAGGGCGCCAGGTTTCCTGCTGTCTTTCCCGCATCACTCTTGTCTGCCGCTCCACTCCTGTTCTTTCCCGTCCCGCTCTCCTCCTCAAGTACTCTTCTCCACCCACGTTCATGTCACTGGCTAGACAGCCCAACCGCCTTCTCGTTTCGGACATTTTTTGGAACCACCAACTGACATAAGTCCACAAGGACCGGCTCAAAGCTAAGAGTGACGTCCTGTGGCCTCCCTTGACTTATATACCCCAATCCACGCAATGCCTCATGGTCTATCTAAGGAGGGGGGAGGGGGGTCCCCCCACCCCGTCCCCTCCCAAAGCATCCTGGGGGGCTCCTTCTCATTGGCCCCTTCCCTCCCACGTGACCCTTTTGTTTCTCTATAAAAAAACCCACCGGCCCCTTCCCTCTTTCACACTCAAATGGATGATCCAGTCCTCAGTCCAGAAGCCCAACAAGTGATTGACCGTCTACGCACCTTGTTGACTCGACTGGAAAAAGATTTGGAGGAGATCCGTTTCAAAGCTTCGTATTTTGAACTGCTTCGTCTTCACAGTACCAAACATCTCAGTCGGAACGAATTGTGCTTATTAACCTTGAAACACTTCTACCAGTGGTAAATGGCCGATAAGGTCAGCCCGGAAGCCGTGAAAATCCTACAACGTCTCGGACAAATCCGAAAAGAAATCCTAGACCTGGTCCAACCTTTACGGTACCAACTCACTTATCAAGAAGTGTACCGACTCCGTCAAGAAGGCATCATCACCCCCATCGAATTTCAACTCTTGACCAATCCGCTCTTTGATCCTTTGGCCTGATGGCACAACCCAACCCCTGTGTGATCTGTTTGACACCTCTCGCCAATTATACCACGTTGAAGTGCTGTGGTCTTCCTTGTCATGTCGCCTGTGCCAACCAACAGAACCTATGCTCTACCTGCCACGCTCCTCTTGTCGTCCTTGAAGTCCTCCATGAAGAATGGAAAGAAGACCCGGCGTTTCTCCAGCATGTCAAGGACGATTGGAAAGACAATCCTTTGTGGTATGGGGTTTGCTACCAAGACGGCAACGCCCTGCAAGGATTCTGGGGAGAACTCCAAGATCGCTATGAGCCCCACCGCAAAATCCTCTACTTTCTGGGACGCACCAAAACCCAAGCCATTGGCCGGATGAAAACTTGCATCAGTTTCTCGTAAAAAAAAAGGACTCATTTGTTTTTTCTACTTGTTGAAAATGCAACGACTTGTTGAAAACCATTAAAACTATTTCATCACATCCCCGTGTGTGTCTTTTTTTTTCTGTGTTTTCACTCCAAGGATCACCCCCGTTCCTCCACTTGGACTTTGGACTTTGCGCCCGCGTTTCTTCAGCGGTTTGTGAGCCCACGATCGATTTTTACCCCTTGTCAGCGGTTCCTGAGCCCACGATCCCTTTTTTCCACTGGTCAGCGGTTTCCCACACCGGAAATCATATGACGTCATCACTTTGCTCTCGACCAATCAGGAGCCAGTCTGGGGTCCATCTGAGCCCCCTTTACTACTTGTACAAAAATTTAACCCCCCTTTTATTTCTTTCTTAAATCTTATCCTATTTCCTCAAAATTCAGGTGTATTCCCCCCTTAAGAGAATGAGCCAACTTGTAGCGTATATAGACTACGAGCAGTCTCTCTTTCCGCTCAGCGTTGGTCAAGAAAAACTACACCAGAAAGAGCGCGAAAATCGCCTGCCGCATGAAAGCGCCACTAACGCGTGGCCAGGTCTCGAGTTGGTTCACTACACAAGTGGCCCATCACTTGCGTGTCACGTTTCCATGCCGCGATTTTCGCGATCCCTCGCATTGCTCGTCCATCCCTGGAAGGCCTCCCTGGAAGACTGAGAGACTGTTTGTTGTCTACAACGTACATGAAGTCATACTCACCTGAACATGACTTTATATCCGCAGAATTAGCTCTTGAGAGTATGTTTCCCCCATCAGAGTCAAACGATTGAGGCTGTGTATGAAATCAGATCATAAAGTATTTGACAACTCAGTTGAAACTGACCTTTGTTCTTTAGTATTGTGCTTCAGGAAATTTTAATCTGTGTGCGTTTGAAAAGTCAAAAAGTCAGCTGATAGATAGCGTTGTATGATGTCCTTGTTTGAAGTTTTAGTCCCTCAATCATTGCGTTTCAGTGGCACTAAAAGACTACGCTGACGGCGCTTAAGATTGGACTGGACTGTTCGACACCAGGACTATTTTTTGGATTGAGCGATATCAACGGCAACAACGAAATAAAAAGGCCCCGCACTTGCGCATACGTTTTGAAACGTCTATATTCAGTTGAATGCGAAATTTTTTTATGGTTTGGCTTTCAGTTTATCTTCAAAGTTCACAGTCTAGCTTGTGTGAAATGAGAAACAGGTGACATTGACCTTTCCCGTGGTTAGGAAATTGTCTAATCGCGTTTGTTTCACTTCATTCCTGTAGCCGTCAGATCATTGTAATTAGAGTGCGTTGGTGGACCTCTAGGCATAGTGCTTAATGATTTGAAGGGGGTTGGATTCTCGGTTCTCTAGATCTTCAGCCTTTTTCTTCCACTCAATTTGACTTTTGCCAGACAAAGACGAGTTTCGCACGGTTTCTTGTCATAATCTAAGAAAATGAAACAAGAGTCCTGACATGGATAATTGCGGTTTTTCGTCAAGCTCGCAGAGTTTTTGAATTAAGTTTCTTTAATTTCTGTTCTATATGCTTACATTCATCTTTCACGAGAGCAGCCGTGAAACATGCGGCAAGGAATTGAATCGTTGCAATTTTTGTGGCGTCCATAAAGAGCTTTCGGCTTAATTATTATGTTTTTCTAGCTACTGACCATGTCTGTTATCATGTGTTATGGGTTTTTTACGAGTATTACCCCAAAACATGAAAACTGATAGAGCGTGATATTCGACAAGAGCTGAAATGTGGGGAGGGACAGGGGGGCGGGAGACCGGGAGAAAAGGGGGCGGGAGGTGTACGGGAAGCGGGAGAAGAGGGGGCGGGAAGCGGGATTCCCAAGGTGGCGGGAAGCGGGAGAAAAAGGGAAGAATTACGCAACATTGCGCAATATTTCGCAATCGAAAAAATGCAAAGGGGCGGGAGTCAAAAAATACAGGGCGGGAACCGGGATTAAAGGGTACGGGAAGCGGGAGGTTTAAACCCCCCTGTCCCCCCCCATTGAAATGCATTTTAGTAATCTCTGCTGCTCTTATATTTTCCTGGCCTCGACCTCGTCGTGGCTTCAGTCGCGGTTGTGGTTTTCGCAGTTTCCAAAGCTAATATAATTGTACCTATTTCCACTCAGAAAAAGTACGTGTTCACGAAGAACGGATAGGCTGATATCATGATCATCATCGAAGGCGGGGGCTGATATGATAATTAACATTTATTTACTGAAGTGAAGGCGAATAGTGGCGGATATTTGCCGAGCGGCCCACTTCGGTGAATAATTGTTTTAGTAGATACAAAACCAGTAGATAGCCAGCACCAAACAGTTCCTTGAAAAATGCCGGGAGGTGAATATCCGATACTATCCCGAGTATGAATAGCCAAACAGAACGTACGAAAAACACTATCAGCTGGTTTGCATTTGGTATGCACTAAAACGTGATATTCAGCAAGATCCGGTACTGTGCTATGTCATCTCCTGGATATTTTTTGCCATGGATCCGTGCGGTTTATACCATTAAAGTATTAAGATAAAATCCTCTCAGCCGTAAATGCAGTCAGAAGAATTCTACGGGCTACGTGCCCTGGAACAACAAAAACATAGTGCATTGATGACATTCGTTCGAAGTGATCCCGTGCTCCTAGGTTCTTGAATACCCGGTAATCTCTTTAACGTGTTGGCCTTGGCATTGAGAGCTTGCGGTTTTCGCCACGTATGTATCCGCTTCTCGGGCGTGAAGGCGAAGTTTTGGTCAATGTCAACTTCCTATGCCCATCTTAACCTTTTGAAATACATGCCGTACGTAACTGAACGCTATGTGGAACATGTCTTAATAATGTCCCTACAAATCTCTTAAAATTGTACTATGCTACCCCGTCAAAATCGCTTGCATGGTGCTGTTGTTGTTGTTGTTGTTGTTGTTGTTTTGCATTTTCCTCACCCTACCCCAAATGGTTCATGCCTCAAAAATTCACTCCAGGCTTAAGTGCAAAAGAGGTAAACAATTAATGCTAAATTTAACAAATGCCTTAAAATACTTAATGACGTTGGTAACGGAACATTAGTGGTTGGTTAGAGTACCTGTCATGAGATTACTATCACGTGAGTTTGATTCCCCTTTAAGATGAAAAACACAGCTAGCTGTCTGAGGTTGCTGTTTCGTTTGTTTCTTTTTGTCTTAAAACATGACCCAGCAGCGCTAAAAAATTAAAGTGTTGTAAAATCGAAAGCCATTTTGTTAAAGAATACAGCAAAACAAACATCACCGTGAGAAATTACTTCTCAGGAGATCTCATCTGAATAGTCACATTTCAGGTTTTATTTCTTCGACGTCTCATCCCTTTCAGCTCGCAGAAACAGTAACATAAAGATTTTTTTCCCAACCAGAATCTCTCAAGCACCACTTCGATCGTGCAACAAATCATTCCATCAGTCAAGTATATAAAGAGTCGTGTGACGCTGGTTTGGACAATCTGATCACTTGGCGAGTATTGTTCGCAGTGAGTTCACGTACGTCCGAAGAGTCTATATTGGATCGTCAACATGCACTGGGCATACCTCGTGGACGCGTTAGTGGAGCATTCTTTCTTGATTATTTCCCTGGCACTCGTCATCGTCTTGCTGTCTTTAAGATATGCAAGGCCATCAGCGGAGAGAAAACCACCTGGTCCGTGGAGTTTGCCCGTTATTGGCAACATATTCCTGTTCGGTTTGGCTCCTCACAAAAACGTCACAAAGCTAGCGCAACAATACGGAAAAATCTTCTCCATGAAACTTGGAAGCCGAGAGGTCATCATTCTCAATGACATCGACACCGTAAAAGAGGCGCTACTCCAGAAAGGCTCGGACTTCTCCTCTCGTCCACCCTTGCACAGTTTCATCTCTTCCAGCCGGGGGGACAGAACTGTCGCGTGGCCGGTATTTGGACCAAAGTACGTAAAGAACAAGCGAGCGACCGAGCTTGCTATGCGAGTCGTCCTCAACGATGACAATCACTTCCCCAAAACTGTCCTCAGAGAGACTAACATTTTAATCAAAAGTTTCCTTAATTCTCAACACAGCCGCTTCGATCCCAACTACCTGTTGAAATTCTTGGCCTGCAGTTTGCAGTTCCGATTGTTTTTCGGTGAGCAGCTCCGAGACACGTATGTCAAGGAAGCCAAGTTCATGATGGATGGCTCGACGGATTTCATAGAGAGCAGTGCAGTCGGAAACAGCGTAGATTTCATGCCGTGGATGCAAGTGGTGTTCAAGAAGCAAGTACAGAGGCTGGACGAATCTGTAGCCGAAGTTATAGACTTTGTCAAGAAAATGTATCACGTTATCAAGACGGATGCAAAAGTGGGCGACACTGGAGAAACTACCTTCAAAGAAGCATTGGAACAAGTGGTCAAAAACAAGGAGGCTCTAAAGTTTGGAAGCGAACACTTAGAAGAAGATACAGATGATGACAACTCAAACCACTTTGACGATGAAAGGTTGATCAACATAACAGCCGATTGTTTCGGCGGCGGATACGAAAAGCTTTCCACTGCCCTTCGCTGGGCTGTAGCTTACCTGGTGTCCCATCGAGATGTGCAGACGGAGCTACAGAAAGAGCTGAGGCGCTTGAAAGGATCTTCTCCGCTGTCTCTCCAGGACAGAGACAAGCTTCCACTCTTGGAAGCGACAATTCTGGAAGTCCTTCGAATGAGCAGCTTCATGCCATTTGCCTTACCGCACTGTACCACACGAGACACCAGCCTGTCAGGATATACACTGCCCAAGGGAACCATCGTGTTTGTGAACCTTTGGGCATGTTCCCGAGACCCGCATTACTTTGACAAGCCTGACGAGTTCAATCCGTATCGTTTCATGGATGAGAAGAGACTGAACGTTGTTCGATCTCCTTGCTTCCTGTCGTTTTCTGCAGGCGACAGAAAATGCCCCGGAGAGAGCTATGCCAAATCAGTCCTGTTTCTGGTGCTTGGAACGTTGTTGCAGAAGTTAACGCTTCACAATGGAACCGAGGCCCCGATTGAAGACACTTTCGGTCTGACTGTTCGTCCTAAGCCTTACCAGATCCATGTTGAAGCTGTGCAGTAAACAGAACTTGCAGGAGCTATGAACAACCGCACCTCTAGGACATATCCAAGGAAAATGCATTCGGCACAGGTGAACTGCAATGAACCTTTAGGATTGTTTTATTTGCAGTGACAATGACAAGATTTCGGTGAATGCTGGGCTAGAAAGCCGTGACTGTAGGCTTGTTTCAGAAGAAGAAACGATGTCGAGCTGATTGAGACAGAAATTTAAAAGAAACATTGAAAAACCGCCATCAATAATAATCTGAAATTTATGCTATTAGTATATTAGGGCAATGTCAAAAGCATGGACATGTTGCTGTTTTAGCGCATTGCTCTTGAACATTTTTAGATAATCATTTTTCTACCACAGAATTTTACTTTATCATCAGCCAACTACTTTATACGATCTGCACTCTACTGTGCAGTAAAAAGACAAGTTAAGCCTTTGTTTATTTTTGAATTTCTTTTTCAGTTAATTATTATTGTGAAGGTTTTCCATTTTACAGAGGTCACGCTTTACCTCCAAGTGATTTACGTTCATACACGTCATAGATGTATTTTAAGATGGCTCCCTAGAGTTTCTACAAAAGTGACTATACGAACTGCCAAGACTTGCAAAAGAAGCCCTAGTTCTGTTGTCTTGCAATCTTTGCTCCTGAATTTTACCAGTGAGGTTACCAACGTAACTACCCTTATTTTTCAGGTTTTGCTTCTTAGGCATAGGCCGTTGTCATGTTTTTCTAAAATATTTTGATTTTCTCTCGGTGAATTTTTTTAAACTTTCCTATTTTGTGAAAATGATTTTGACTAACATTTTGCAAGGGGAAAAATATGGGGTCGTTCAGACGGATTCACCGATATCACGTGATTTCTTATTTTTAACCTTTGACCTGGACTGCTCTGACAGAATTTTTTCAAAAAATAATATGTGAAAGGTAGCGTTAGTACCTCAAATGTGCAAAATTTAAAAAAAAAATTTACTGTTAACTTTACTTTTTTGGGCTATGCTGACGTCATGAATATCAGGAAAAACCTACGATTTTATGTGAGGGCGCGCTGATTGCTACAGTTCGCATCATCAGCGCGCGAGCGGTCATAAAACTATAGGGAGCCACCTTAAGCTCAGTCAATTTTGACCAACATTGTGTCGAGCTTTAATTCATTGCCAATATCACTGAAGCACTGTAGCTGCTGCAGGGGGACTTTTAATTGACGATAGTGTGCTTATTATTGTGGCGACACAGCTTATTATTAAGCGGAGATCACTAGTTAGCTTCTAAACGCTGAAGAGTAGACCTACTGGTGTGAATTGACCCTTTGCCAACAAGGTAGAGAGTTCCAAGTTCAAATAATCAGAAATTTCCTAGAATTTCCACGTGAAAAGAAACTGTACAAGAACAGTGTCAAAGGAAAGTACTGCTCAGTAGCTTTCATGCATAAGAATAGTCATTTACAGAGTCAAAACTACCCGATTACACAAGCTTGCAACTGAAGGCCCGCCACGCTATGGGATGCAAAATGGTTAATGTGACAGACGCATAAGCTTGTAAGCTGACGTGTTCAGTACAGCACTGGACCAAAGAATTAAGGCTAAAAATACGGGGTGGGTATAGGTAATCGATACTTAAACGTCCTTCTAAGTTAAAAGGTGACGGATTATTTAGCACTCGGGGCAGCATATTGATGAATTTTAAATGAAAGTAACAACCTTGGGTATTGAAGAAAATATATAAAATATATAACATATAACTTATTATAACAAGAAAGAATGAGTTTTCTGTTGACATGTAACTGGGGACTGATGTGGAAATCCGTTGTGTTGAAGTACATTTTATCATGGTTACCGTACATGATAACCCCAGTGTAAAATCTGGAAAGCGGAAGCTGTACGGGCTTGGCATAAGAACCATGGACTATGATATCTTTTGTCGTGATGAATTTGCTTGATAATTTTTTAACTATCTTGTTTTATCAGGCTTTGTTGACCCACCTTTATGGAATAAGCCACAAACTTAACCCTTACACTCAAAAGAAAGGCGAACATGTAAACAGGAAAGAAACAGCACGAGATCGCAGATATGAGGACTTCATCCACTGAATCAAGTTGGAACTACTTGTGCGACGTAACAAACAGCACCACATAAAGTACTGTCCAATAGCTTTCATTTAAATAGTCACACTTTAAGGACTGCCTCCTCAGGCTAAAAACTTAGAGCACGTTACAGTCTCAAGGGCTGGCAATGGAAGTGAAAGGTTGAAGTACCAAAACCTGTTCTCAAAAACCTAAATAACGCTGTTTATTTGACCAGAGTTTGCCTGTTTTTAATTTAGTCCCACATGTGTGCTTTCCTACTGATCTTTTCCTCCGCCTTTAATTCATCCGCACTGGTAAGGAATGCTGTATTGATACTTTTAGGAACTACTCAGATACCGAGGTGGCCTTAAAATTTAATTTCCTCAGCATATACGAGACTTACCTGCTGACTTACTTTCCTGCATGCTCAGTCAACACCAAATTAATTAGAAGAGAGAGCTATTACTGCTTGGTGCGCAAAACAGATGGGCATTTCATAGATTCTTCGCCGGTGTCACTTGGTGTTGTTTTCTTGATTTATTTAATTACCAGTTTAAGGAAAACTTTAAAGGGAATAGCACCGACAATAGAAGATTTAACCCAGTAAATGTTACTCAAGTACGGCTGAGATTTTTGTCGATCCAAACGTAAAAGGAAAAAGCACATTACATAACGTGAGGCATTTAGACACTTTGAATCGTTTTCCTCCCAAACGCACCTAAAAGCAACATTCAAAGCTGACTGTTGAAGGTAACAGTTAAACCATTTCATGCATGAAATATATATGGAAGTAAAAAGGAAAAAGGCAATTTGCAAAAAAAAGAAGCCCTGTAATTCCCAAATAGAGGTCAAATACAACCTGACTTTATATCTCGTTATTACTGATCTCTGCATGCTGGCGACAATCTCAGTCTTCTGTAGGGAGTTAGCCGGTATGAACAACAACTGAATTAATGTGTTAATTTTGCTTGTAGTTTCTTTTTCACGCACGGGAGAAAACAGGCCATTTGAGGGGGAAAAACTAACTCCTTTCTTTTCGTGACTGATGATATTTTAATCCTTCTCTAGATTATAATGCTCCTTTGAAAATGCACCTAAAGATGAATGATTAATTTCTACTTCCATCAGCGAATTCTAGTTTTTATACACAACAAATTAGCATAGATATTGTTTTTGGTAAATACCAAATCAGCTAAAGAAACACAAAACGGTCTGTTACGAGAGAGATTACAAGGATAAGTAGCAGTACTCAGTCAGTGTCAGCTCATCGAAGGTCCACATGGCTAAGAGAATTCGTGATTGAGTCGGCATTTTCCGTTTTAGTACCAAGATTGACCTTGGAAATTAATTCCCTTGCGTTTAACCCTTTCGCCCCTAAGAAAGCATGGGTTGAAAAGTGGAAAACAATCCCAAATTTCATTTTGTAGTCACTACAGGAAACTATACTGTTCGAAAACTTGGATTTGAGTGGTCACACTTAAGGATTTCATCCACAGACTAGGTTTAAAGTTGAGTTTGAAGAAGCTAAGCAATTAATGCTAAATTTCCAAAATGCTTTCAAACACCTTGAGGGGACGATTAGTGGTTTTAGTAGCTGTCATGAGATTACGATGACGAAGGTTTGAAATCCCGTAGACGACGCGAAAACAACTGTCTGAGGTTGTTTTTTGTCTTTTTCTTTTTCATGTTAATCCATCAATAGTAATAAAGTAAGAAAATGAATGCCGGGTCACAATGTAAGATTTCATTTGCAAACTCAAATGTCACGAGGTTTGTTAAAGGTTTAATAACTTCTTTTGTTTTTCTCTGACCTTGTTCTGTTTCAATGTCAAATGGCCGTGTCAGATAGTTCGATGACGAACTGACGAAATAGTCATTGTCAAGTTTAGCTTGACGTTTGTCGTTGGCATTCCAAAAACTGTATGTAGGGATGTCTGTAAACAAATACGGATTTGCCTGGAACACATTTCTCTAGAACGCACTCATATACTTAAAGAGCATTTCTTTTTGTGATCACGACCAGCTGTTCCCAAAGTCTAAGTATTCCGCAAACAAGGCGCTGAAAAAGGTGTAACTACGTTGTTTCCACTGAAATTAGCGAAAATGCCAAAACGACTTAAGCAAACGAAGTGACTTCTCTCAACATTTTAGAGAAGACATGTGCGAGATTCTTTCTGAGGTGTTCTGATTTCAGAAACGACCCCAATTCTCTGATTAGCCCTCTCACTCTATTCCAGAATTGATTCCGCCTTATTAGTACCGATGTTTTTCTGCTTTAAGTCTAATTTATGGCTCTGTCTTGCTTCACTGAATTATATTAAGGTTCATTTGAAACAATTTTGAAAGTTTTGGCGATTTACGTTAACAATTCTATCCCGTGACCAAAACGATTTTTCCCTCGTAAAAAAACTCGATCTCCACACTCAGACTGTATTTTACGGCCTTGAAAAACAATTCCACAGGTTATCCGAATTAGTCCCTGTGGCTTATTACTTATTGTTTCAGTATACCTTTGTTCCTTTTAGATATATATAGCCAATAATCTACCCTTAAATTTCCCACTTAGGGTTCTTAAAGTAAGCAACTTTGCCGGAGTGTTTTCAAAGAAAGGGTGGGGCAAGTAAGAGTCTGGCGAGCGAGTTGTTTGTTTTGCCGCAATTGCCGCAACGAGTTGCTTGGTTTTTGCTATAAAACTCTGGTTTCAGTGAGGCATTGCAATTTATTCACAACAAACTCTCAAAAATACGTAAATTAATAAATACAAGAATTATTAAGTACTCAATACTCAAAAATGAAGATTGGGTTCCGCCCGCAAATAGCAGAAGCTAATCGAGGCGGGCGGAGCCTCAAAGGTACAGCGGTCCGTCGAATGGTTGAATGAAATAACTAAATACATATAATGAAATAAGGATAATTAACGAAGTGGCAACATTTAGGAATTACGGCAAGAATGACAGGAATTACAGAAAAGTAAATACAAAATTACTAGAGTAGAGGAATAAAGGATACAAAAAATAAGCACTTTGTGGCATCGTAAGCAACTGGTAACGGTGATTGTTTAGTTAGTATGCTCTAGGAAACCTAAAACGGACGTGAGGGGACATTAAACAATGTTGTAAAACAGTGCAAAGCTTTTCTCTTCAGATATCCTCTTCCATCTTTGCTTGAAATTCTCAAGAATGTTGTATTGTTATCGTCCTTGCTCCGAGAGGTTTTTCTCCGGGTACTCTGGTTTTCCCCTCTCCTCAAAAACCAACACTTCCAAATTCCAAATAGACCTGGAGCACACGAACACGTCTGAACGAGCTTCCAAACCCCTAAGTGTTTCGTGGGTAAACAAATTACATTTTTTTTTTACATTTCTCTTTTGATTCATGTTGCATGCTGATGACAAATAGGATATTGTTCTTCTAATCTGTTTTTGGCCTGATTTCAATATTGTGTTTTTGAGTGTAGAGACTTAAGCAGAGCAAGGAATTAGTGTCTGTATGGTGTACACTGGTTATACTGGTTACTGTTACACTGGTTATAGATACTGATTCCCTGGGGCATGAAAAAGGTTTGACCTCCAGAGATTTTGGTTTGGATCACGATTGTCGCGCATGTCGAGCGGCGCTCTAAACACCTGAACTGGTTCGATGACCACTTTATTTATAAAATGCCTATTAATCACTCTACGCGCGCCCGCCTATTTGCGAGTAGTACCCCGAGGGGGTACTCGACCCATATTTGGGTATAGGTGAGCCGCTGAGGGTTTGAAACCCTGACCCTGTTTATGACAAAAACAATCCTAAAATACAAACCCTGTTTAGGACAACAAGCTCAATTTTATTACCCTGTTTAGGACAACAAGCTCAATTTTATTACCCTGTTTAGGACATGCAATACCCTGTTTGTAATTAGGACAGACTCGCGCGAAATTATATACCCTGTTTAGGACAGACTCGCACGAAATCACATACCCTGTTTAGGACAGAGAGGCCCAAAACCATACCCTGTCCAGCGGCACATCCCCGTATAGGCCATATAAGGGAGTACCCCCACCCCGGTAGTACCCCGCCCTTAATCGATTAATCTCTTCCTCCAGCCCCCTCCAAGAAAGCTCATGTCTAAAACTGTAAAAATATATCCTAAATTACATTATGACTGGATATCAAGAAACAAATTGAGTACCACAAGGGAGGGTAAACAAATGTATTTTTTATAAGGAGTCTTCGAAGTAGTGCGTCCAATGTTATTTTCTTACGTTGACACAACTATTCACTAATAAACGCTCTATATTCTGTTTTCCTTATGCTGTTTCAATAATTAGCCCAAGAAGTCAAATCCGTTTTACTCGACTAGTGGTAGTTTTTAGTGCAAAATAGTCCAATGTCTTTCTTTACATTTTAAAGATTAGAACATTTTCCGTTCAAACTCAAAAAACAAAAAGTTAATTACTGTTGATGAACGCCAGTTGGGCTCATAGATAGTTTTTTGGCCCGAAATGTCTAGTTTCGGGAGGTTTTAAGAAACGCACGCATAGTAACCTATCAACTGCGAACCCAGACATTCCAAGTAATCAAGAAAAGCTCAGTTAAGAAGAAACAAAGTTAAGGATTTCAGTAGCTTGGGAGCACTGCATGGAAACCAAGTTTTCACAAACAATGCTTCTTCTAAAAACCATGTCCAATTCCATACCAAATCGCTTAAACCTAACCCTATTTCAGACCAAAATGGTCAAAATCTATACCCTATTTCAGACTAACAGCTAACTAACAGCTCGAAAACCATACCCTTTGGCGCCTCACATACCTGTCTAGCTTATATAAGGGAGTACCCCCTCCTTGCCTCGTCACTAATGATCTAAGAGACTAAAATAAGTTATCTCACATGTTTTTCCTGATATGGATCATTGCAGTTTTCGTCATGCTCGCACAGATTTTTAATTAATTCTCAGTAATTTCTGTGACCTATGCCTACATTTACGTTTTACAAGAGTAGCCGTCCACGAATGACAAAATTAATATTTTAATAACAAGTAATAGCTTACGAGAAATTTTATAACCACCGAGGCCACCGAGGCTAATAGCTTTCGTTTTCACACAAACTTTCTCTTTTCCCCTGCACAAGGCCAGGAATTGAATGGCTGAAACTGTTGTCTTGTCAGTAAAGAACCTTCGATTTAGTTCTGTTTTCTCGCTATCGGCCATGTCTTCGATCAAGGTTTTCGCGCATAGGATACCACATGAACAACATAAACTACAGGATGGTGCGTGATATTTGACAAGGGCTGAAATGCATTTATGTTTGCTCTTCGGTCCAAGTCCTGGCCTTGGCCATGTTGTGGTTTCATTCGCTGTTGCGGTTTCGGCGGTTTCCAAAGCCAATATGATTGTAGCTATTTTGACTAATGATCTGAAAAGAGCGTGTCCACAAAGAAAAAGTAGGCTGATATCAACAGCGAATAACAAGGAAAAAACCTGAGATGATAATACGTGATATTGAACAAGATCCGACACTTTGCTATATAGTCACCTGGTTATTTTTTGCTCATGATGGATCCATGCGGTTTTTGCCATAAACGTATCAGTTAAACTCCTTTCAGCCGTGAAACCAGCTCTGTCAGTAGAAATATACAGAATATACGGGGTTACGTACCCCGGAGCAACAAAAACTTATCAACTTAGTGCATGACATTCGTTCGACTGAATGTTCCAGTCAGTGCTGGTTTCTTAGATAATCTCTTTACCTTTGTCCTTGGCATTGTGTGCTTGCGGTTTACGCCACGTATGTCTTGTCTTTTTTGCGCATGTAGATGAATTCTTTATCAAAGTCAACCTACCTTGCCTTGACCTTTTGTAAGGGAACTTGTCTGTCACTGACGAAGTATATCAGTGTACGAACTTGAACGCAATGTGGAACATTTCTTATGCGGAGCGCCCTCTCCTTTAAATCTAGTGGTGGGACAGAGAGCTAGGACCCGGAGGGCAGGGGAAGGGAAGTGTACGGGAAGCTGAAAAAAAGGAGGGCGGAAAGTGGGGTCCCTAAGGTGGAGGGAAGCGGGAGATATAGGGAAAATTACACAGCATTGCGTTGTGTTTCGCAATCTAAAAAGGGCAATGAGGTGGTAGCCTAAAAACCACAAACAAACAAACAAACAAACAAACAAACAAAACAAGGCGACGCTCCCCCCCTCTCTCCCCCAATCTAACCAGAGTAATATTCCAGGAGAGCAGGGAGGCGGCGTGGCCGAGTGGTTAGCGCGTTGGACTCATAATCCGGAGGTCCCGAGTTCGAGTCCCGCTCCGACCACTTCTTAAATCTGTTTCTAGGTAGTCCAGAGTTCTCCTCGCCCACGCTTGTAAATAGCCAACTTTACGTTTAGTTTAAATACAAATAAATATCTGACAGTAAACAACTGACACATGAGGTGTGTGTCGAAAGTCGAACTGCACAGTAGTTTACTGTCAGATATTTATTTGTATTTGTTCTATGACTTTCCTGGCTTCGAAAATATATCCTGTTATATGTTTAGTTTGATTATTTTTTTAATGAGTATATCAGTGGAGTGCCTGTACACTAGCTATATTAGCTAACGGCACTTCCACTTTAAATAATAGCAATAATAGCATATCAGAGAAACCTCAGTCCTTATCCCAAAACACGCGTACGCCACATACCGAAAAGCTGTTATGTTCAGGTCCAGGAGTTTCTTGCCTTGTGATCTAATATACCAGGTCCCAGATCTCACCCCGCTGATTCCCATTCCCACGTCGACCTTTATATTAAAAATATTCGGCCATTAATTTTCTTCATTCAGGAACAATGTGCAAGTAGAAACTAATTAACTGGAGGTAATGATTGGATAAGAGTAAGTTATTGTCATATAGTATGATTTGGTCAGAAGATAGTAACCTTTTCGTCCATTCCCCCCTTTCCCACTCCCGTTCGTCTTTTTTGCAATTATTTTAAACGTAATCTATTTTTTTCATCGATACAGACACGCTGAGGATACCTGCTCAACGATTGTATCATTAATTTGCAGAAGAAGGCAACCTGAAAGATGTGATAACTTTTGCCTAGAATCTGACTACAAGTAGGATGCAATGAACATGAAGTCTGCTTTTGCCAAATTCAGGGTGAGCTTGTTGGCTGAGAGCCACCTGTAAAACCCAGAATTGAGGCAATCATTAATACTTTTCAGGTCTCTACTTACAAATGTTATGCTGATATCATCAGCATATATCCTCGGCTGTAAAAAGGGAAGACAGATCGGTAGATCATTAACATACGATAAGAAGAGTAAAGGTCCTAAAATGGTTCCCTGCATGGGGCACGTCACATTTTGAGGCTTTTCGAAGTTGACTAACAGCAAAGAATGACACAATTCTGGGTACGATCACTTGAGTAAGAGGCAAACCACTTGTGACTTGGACTGGCAGAAATTCCATATAGTAGTGCAAGTAGTGTAGTTTAGACATTGTAGTATGGAAAGCCCCTTTTTTCTAATTCATGGCAACGGCGTTGACAAAGCCGCGATCAATATTCATACACCAACTGACAACAGCATCAAGTAAAGCAGTTAGTGGCAGAGCGGAAACCAGACTGGCATGGGGAAAGAAAACGGTTTCTCGTGCGATCTTAGTTGTATCATTGGTCATAAATGGTCCGTTCGAATACTTTGGCCTCAACAGGGATGAGGAGATATGGGACGGTAATTATTAGGGTCACTGCATTTCCCAGAATTTCTATATTAATGATGTAACCATGGCAGCTTTCAATTCATCAGGGTATCTGCCAGTTGCTCTTGATTGATTGAATATTAAAGAAAGAGATCCGATTATTAAATCGGAGTACTGTCGTAGAAGTTTGGCTGAAACTGGGTGTGGGACTCCCAATCTTTCAAAAAATCTAAGCAAATTTTGAATCCTGGCTCACATGACCTTATTGATACAACAAAAGGCACATGTCGGCCATTTTTCGTTTATACGACCCTGGGGAAAAAACCCAAACATAACTAACATCTGGCGCTACCAACCTCGCACCAGGGAACTTCTGCGCGGTATTCCAAATGGCGACAAGAGAAAACCCTGGTACAGTAGATCACAAGAATCAACAATAAAAATCTCCAATTTATTTAAAGACGCGAGACCTGCTATTACCATATGACCTTCATCGAACCTCTGCGCTATAAGGGTACATGCCGCTGTCTGAGATACTGCGGACTTTCGACCTTACAAGTTCATGACGGGATTCCAATTAAATTGCCCTTTTAGTCTGAGACTGGGTATACTCTTCTGTTTTTGTTTTCATCGTTTTCTGACGTTCTCCTGACCTAAACCAAGTGGGTAGGAAATGTGCAAACGTAATTACAGATGTTGCAGAAATGTGCAGAATAAAAGCACCCTCTTCACTTCCGATCTAAAATGGGATGTGACATTTATAAGCCCTTTACTCCGGAGTGGAGAGGTAGGGTTATCCGTACGCCGGTGCAGTATCGCACTCAATCGTTTTCAAGTCCCCTCGGGTCTTCTTCGCACTACTAGTTGAATATCGGGAACACCCTGCGGACAAGGTTAGGTTGAGCTTCGTTATGAATTTTTTGAATTAACTTGGCAAAGTGCTTTAAACAAAAAGCCTTTATTTCAACAGGTCAGAAGCAGCTCAAACATTTGGTGGAGCGCTACCTTGTAAACTGAATGTCAATTGATTTTCGGACAAGTCGGAAGAGCAGTTGTTTGGCCTCGAAATAAGGAGGAAGGTTTTTGTAAACTCAGGAAACAACGACATTTCACACGAACACACACAAACAAACGAAAATTTTAATTACTTCAACTATTTAAAACAAGCAAAAAAAGTTTTTTCCTTGCTGTTACTTGTCGATCACTGAGAAAGTAATTTTAATATGAAAATCTACATTTACACGATTCAATGTCCACCTTACATTTATTTTAATAACAAAACTTAAGTCTGGCGATCTTTCAAAGTCTCACTTTCTTCACTTTGGTTTTCTCCTGTCGTTTGAATCTTGACAAGAAACCCATCAAAGTTGATTTGATTGACGTGCGAGTCCTCGTCTCCTCCCAGGCATTACCCGCTCCCACATTTAAGGCCACATGATTAGTGTGAACACCGCTGTCCTTAGCTTTTTCAAGAACAATAGCTGGGTGACATGACTGCCCGGATGATTGACGGCCGTATATACTGGCAGGAGTAGGCGGAGCTAGCTCAGTAACAAACGCAGATTGACATGAGTCAAATAGTTCTGAGAAGACAGGTTCTGTTGACTCACTTTTAATTTCTTTACCAGTCTTTGTGTTCCATTTCTGGTAGGACTCGCTCCAGTCACTGCCTCCTTCTTTCTCACCATGAGTTACTGAACAGCTGTAAGCAACCTCTTGCCTGGTCTTTTCTTGTCTTCTTTCCGTTGTCAGGGTACGTTTCCAGGCAACTGTCCTTGCATCAAAAGTGTTTGTGTTTCTTTCAGAAGCGCCATTCACTTCATAATTCTTCCCTTTCTTTGAAAGTGCTTTGCCCTTCAAGCCAGTTTGAGATTCAGCGTTTTCAAAAGCATCCTCATCGTTAATTCCCTGAAATCTCTTGACTTTAGTTTCCCGTGCAAATCGCAGATTAAAGCGTGTTCTCGCAGCTCTTGCAAGGTCCCAACTAACCATCATAAGGCACTGAAGTTATTCCGCGTAAAACTCGTGGTATAGCAGCGTTCAACTTTGCAGCACAAACTTCTTTGTCGAAAATGTGCTTTTCTGCAAAACGTTTATGACGTTGATGGCCGTCACAAACGTAGAATTCTCCAGATTGCACGAGCTATTTAGTTGTGTGTGCACGCGCTTAAGGCAAAGAATCCCGCCCAGCGTCATATAATAAAGGGACAAAAAGGGGTAATTTAGGTAGTTTTTCAGAACCTGATGAAGGCAGTATTACCGAAACGTCGGAAAATTACCATTTCAGCGCCAACTTACCCTATTTTATCACATCACGCGCTCAAGGCCCGAACACAGGGCATAATATTGCGCGCGTGCATCCACCTACGCTTTTAATCTTTAATTCCCTCACCAACTTATGTATGATAAATTTTGTGTGAAATAGTACCTAACACCAAAGAATATAGTGAAATGCCCTGTTATACGATATTTGGCTCTTTCAACGCAAAGGCGGGGGAACGCAACCGGTTACGTTCGGACGCAACGGAGGCGTAATGGTCCAGTGGAGAAGAACGGTGATTCAATCTCTGCTAGCTACATGTCATTTGCTAGCCTGGTCCAGGCTCCAAGATAGTAGTAACGGCAAAACAAAGAAAGTGGACATGAACGAAAACGCGTGGGGACTGAGGAGAGAAATCCTTATCTTGCGAGGCTTCGTTTCGTTTTCCCTTTCTACTTTTAATTTGCCATTCCTATTATCTGAGAGACTGGAAAACCTAAGGGTTAGTTTTTTTATTTCGTTTGTTATTTTGTTTGATTGATCACATGAGTACAAGTAAATATAAGGTAAAAGAGTGTTTGAATTATTTTGGCAAGGAATTAAGTCTAAGAGTGAAAAAAGGCTTATAAAAACCAGGCTTCCTCTTTGTAGTTGAAATTGTCATTTTGCATGGCTAGAAAGTTATAACATCAACAAATTACACTATTGCTACTCCCAAATCAAAACAGAGAAAGGTGAAAACGTTTCAACATTTCTAATAATAACTAAGCATAGATTCCCGAGGTTTTTTTAAGAAGCAAGTCAAAGTTAGTTGGCAATAACCAAAAGACCTGGCGAATTATAATAGTTCACAGGACCCTGGTAAAGCTCTTCTGGTGTATAAATGGTTAGCAGCTGGTCCGTCGAAAGGGAGACCTAACAAGTTGTTGGGGTAACTCTGTAGTGGATTAGCATTGAATGTAACACAGACATCCCGCAATTGGCTCATTTCATTACTGAGGGGGACGCAGACAGTAAGCTTAATACTTGAGCACAAAGCCGAACAGTCTCAGCATATAAAACTATTTTGCAGCTTTACATGATGCAACACAATTGCTACGCGCACAGTAGTGTAGGGAAAGCTCATCTTGTCGGTTGCCATTAGGCCAAGTCTCCCATTCTTTGGCACTGATGTGCACAAAAACTCTTTAATCCTCGCGATATCAAGCTGGCCTTCTACACAAAATAGCTCTTTTTACAGTTCTTATTTGTACGGAGTTGCACTTGCATTTTTGTGTGGTAAACTATTGCACATTAGATGTACTTTTTTTTCGAAAGATGGATGTTTAATAAAGCTTTTCAAATGTCTTTTGTTCTATACGGTCTCACCTGAGGTGGGCTGGGTAAGATATCCGCAAAGCAATCCTATCGTAGATGGGCACCTCTATTCAGTAAACGGACACAAATGCTTGTTGAAACTATTGAAACAACTGGTAGTGACGTGATAGAGCGGTTGTCAATTGAGTGTGGAGGGTAATTTGCGTTTGCTTTGATTTTGCTCTATTTCGCTCTGGGATTGGTTGAAAATCTCGCACCACTTTCGAATTCTCGACCAATCAGAAGTAAAACCAAAACCAATCATGACTTGGTCGCACGTATGGTTAACTTGAGTTATTCCCTGCTAACCTGTGTGAGCCAACGAGTGATGGTTCCTTTACAACCAATTCCTTTCTTTTGGGCAAATAAAGCACCCGGAACGTGGTAAGGCTGCAACGATACCCCGATGCATCGGTGAACCACGATATTTTCTCCAACGATACGAATATCGATATTTAAATAAGATATTGCGATATTACGATACGATAAAATATGCTACATCAACAAATTTGGGAAATCACTGTCTGTAATATTCCTTGCCCAAGCTCTAAATTTTAACCCTTGTAAGGCGATTTGATGTTGTGTTATTACTGTGTTAAATTTATTAGTAGTAAATTGGGCTAGTTTGGAGAAAATGGAGGCTTCTGATTGGTCGAGAGCAAATGGATGACGTCATATCATTTCCGGTGTGGGAAACCGCTGACCAGTGGATAAAAAGGATCGTGGGCTCATGGGTAACCGGAAGTCACGTGGTTTGAGATGAGAAACCGCTGACCAGTGGGAAAAAAGGATCGCGGGCTCATGGAACCGGAAGTCACGTGATTTGAGATGAGAAACCGCTGACCAGTGGAAAAAATGGATCGTGGGCTCAAGGTGGGTGAAAACCGCTGACCAGTGGAAAAAATGGATCGTGGGCTCAAGGTGGGTGAAAACCGCGGAGAAAACGCGGGCTCAAAGTCCAAAGTCCAAGTTGGGGAAGAGGGGGTGGTCCTTTGAAAACAACACCAAATAAAAAATAAATCATATTTTATTAATTTGTTTTTTTTACAAATAACGTTTTCCTGAGTGTTCCTTAATGTTCATCCCCAAGTGACCAGAGAAACTTCCTGCAAGTTTGTGACATGTCCTTCGCTGTGACGCGGATGCCTGACCTGTTTTCCCAAGTGACCAGAGGAACTTCCCCTGCAAGTGACGAGAGCGATCAGGAGGCTTCTGATCATTAACCCCCATTACATTGTTCGCAAGGGTTCCTTTTGGAGGAGTTCCTTTTTAATAATATGAGTTCCTATTTAATAATATGAGTGTTCCTTTTGATAATACGAGTGTTCCTTTTTGATGAGTTCCTATTTAATAATATGAGTGTTCCTTTTGATAATACGAGTGTTCCTTTTTGATGAGTTCCTATTTAATAATATGAGTGTTCCTTTTGATAATACGAGTGTTCCTTTTTGATGAGTTCCGTTTTGATAATATGAGTGTTGCTATTTCATAATGAGCTTTCCTTTCTGTTTCTGCAAAACCTTCCACCATTCAGCCTTCCACCAGTTTTTGGACAAAGATTCCATGGATATTCGACCATGACCATGTTAACAACCAACAACATGCCACCAGAAGAAAGAGGCCGAACTCCAACTGAGTCATCTGGTCATGACCTCTGAAGAAAACGACGACGTTATGGCGGGGGCCAAGCGTCCTCGCCTACCATGAGGTTTTAGCCATGCTCGGATTGGACTAGAGATGAAGGAATAATCAGATCATCGATGAGTGTGAAAACATGAAATGGGACGGTGGTTTTTATAGAGAAATCAAAGGGTCCCATGGGAGGGAAGGGACCAATGAGAAGGAGGTCCCATGATACTTTGGGAGGGGGACGGGGACGAGGAGGGGGGACCCCCCTCCCCCCTCTCCTTTGATAGACCATGAGGCATTGCGCGAATGGGGGTATATAAGCCAAGGGAGGCCCCAGGACGCCATTCCCAGCTTTGAGTTCATGCTTAGTTGACTTTTGTCAGTTGGTGTCGCTAAAAATGTCGGAAACAAGAAGAGTATTGGGGTGCCTGGGTAGCGAGATGAATGTAGGAGGAGCAGACTACTTGAGGAGACGAGTGCGACCAGAGGAGACGCCCCTCCAGCGCCAAATTCGCGGCATGTACGAGAGGCGCGAGGAGTCATGGCGCCCCCTTACAAGACAACGCGTGGAGGCGTTCCTTCGATTGTTTTTACTTTGTTTTGTGGAGGCGGAAAATGGTTTACCCCTTCATTCAGTCACCTACCAGAGGTTAAAGAGAGCCCTTGCCAATCGAATCATCCCTTGGATAGAGTTCCGTATAGTGGGAACCCGAGAGGAAAAGTATTGGCCTATTAGCATGGGACTGTTTCAGCAGGTGGATTTTTATATGGCGGCGCATCTCCCTGAACTGTACTGCGGCAATCAGTGGTTGACCATTAGTCATTTTTACAGGGAAGTGAAAAAACAGGAGAAGGAGGAACGGGAGAGAAGAAAGGAGCGAGCCAGGCGGGTACGACGTGTGTTGGAGTTGTAAATAGACTTTGAACATTCCTGTTGAGTTTTTTATTGTGAGTCAAGACAACTGTGAGTCAAGAGACATTATTTATGACCAAGTGCAAAACCAGTGATGTCAGTTTTTTAAAATTTTTTAATTAAAAAGAAGAGTTGATGTTTTTTTACAAAGGGTGGTCTGTGTTCTTTTGCCACGCGGGCGTTCCTATGTACAATTGGAAAAAACTACAATTGGAAAAAATAAAAACTAAAAAAGGGTCTATGTACAAATTCAAAAAGTAAAAACTAAAACCATTACAAATGAAAGTCTTCCAGTTCCATACGTAATTGATCAATGTTCTCGGGGAGACAGAAGGTGCGGTTGAACAAGGCTTGAATTTCGGCTCGGGTTTTCTCGTCCACGTCCCGGGATCCTACCACGGCACTGCTTTGATGAAGGGTGGGTTTTTTGGGGCCCCAAGGGACAAATTGACTGCCAGTGACTAGGGTGGCGGCATTCTCGTTGACTTGGTAGTAATGGTCCGAACGGTACCACGTTTGACTGGGGATGTCAAAGAGATAGACGGGTTTGCCTAAATCCATGGCCAATTGCACAGTCCAACCGGTACCTCCTTTCACGCGTTTATGATCCGGTTCCAAGATGCCAAAGGCATAGATGGTATGGGCTTTCTTGGCCAATAAATAATTGCGCTGCAGCAATTGCAGGGTGTAAAAATGACTGGGCATTTTTTTGCCTAGTTTCTCCGCTGCCTGGTGAAGATGGGGATTGGCCAACATCAGCACTTCCACCGTAGAAGGGGTGATGAACGTGGCTCGAGGATGGTTCGGTGGGACCAGGACTTCGAGTTGCATCCCAAAGTGTTTGGCTTGTTCTTCGACGAGGGCATCCGTACCTTTGGCTCCCCCGGTGTAGACCACATGTCCATGACCCACTTGCAGTTCCAAGGCACCGAGATCTTGTTCTCCGATCATGATGTCTGGGGGCATGGCTTGGGAGAATGACGATGTAGGGAGCAAGGGAGCTCCTTAAATAGGAACACCTGACCAATGGGAAGACAAGAGGTCCTTATAAGGTTATAACAAGCTGACCAATGGGACGAGGAGACGTCCTTATATGGGTAGGACAAGCTGACCAATGACAGCGTAGGGGTATGGGTATAAAAAGGTAGGGGCAGGTGAAAAAAATCGTGAGCACGATGTCAGACGATCGGAAGAGAAAGACAACCCATCCCCCAGAGGGGAAGAAGAAGAAGAAGACGATTCAAACGATGACGCCCGTGGACTGTGATCCGGTGGTAGGGGAGGTGGTGGAAGATACCCGAGCGGCGGTGGAAGATATGATGAAAGAATTGAATGACATGGCGGAGCAATCTACCCCCCAATTCACTCTGATGACCGTGTATGACAATGAGGTGGGCCATTATCCAATCAAAGACAACAAGGAAAAGGTGGACTATATGGTATGCCCTTGCCATGACGTGCGTTTGGAGGCCCGAGAATCTCAAAAGGGATGGAAGTATGTGAAATGTCCCATGCAACCCTGTTTGCTGTTTTGTGGCCAAGATCAAGCTCTGGAGTATATGAAAGCCGTGTATAGCCAGCCTCATGTAGAAGTGTTGGACATGTGGACTTGTTTGCAGTGCTTTTGCCGGGAACCCGCCACGCTGCAACAGAGCCATTCGACCCAGAACCCCGATCGTTTGTTTCTGAATTGTTCCAAGAAAACGTGTGGCTTCTTCCGATGGGCCGATCAACCCTTGGGTCCCAAGTACTGGAGTTGGTTTCATGACAACCCACCCAAGAAAGCCGACCAACAAGCGGAATCTCCTTTGTCTACCCGGGATGCGCAAGGGTATCCCAAGCGGGGCTATGACATCCCAGGCCCGCCTCCTCGTGCCCCCAGGAAAGAGGATCGGCCCCTGACAGATTATGAGAAACAATTGTTGCGAGAAATTCAAGAGCTCAAGAACCGTCAAGAAATGATGGTGGCCCCAGCGCCACCACCCCCCAAGTACAGTGACAGTGTAGAGAACTGGCAGAAAGATCTCGAGACCGTCGCCTGTGGTCGTCATCGTCTAGGTCTCTTTTAATGGTTTAAAAAAGGAGTAGGAATAAAATTTTTTTATTTAGTCCATGGAGTCTGCTGTGTGGATGTCTTACGCGTGGGAGGGTCTGTTGTCCCTGGTGGATTGGCAATGCCATCAAACCCTGTGCCAAGTGTTATATGATCACCAACCCGGGGCCAAGATCCCGATTCCTCCCTGTCCCGAGGACACGCACCCTCTCCACATCTTTGAAGAAACCCACGTGGATCGTAACCTGTATCGATGGGTGGTGTTTGTGTTATGGTTAAAAGCCCACCCAGAGGCGTGGCGATGGTATCGAATCATTCAAAAGGCGCATCCCCACACCATCCCTTCCATACCGACCTTATGGGATGAATGCCAGAACGTATGGCCCCTCGAAAGAAAACTCAACGCTGGTCAACAACAACAAAGTTGAAGAGAACCAAACGCCCTATCTCGTCCACGAAGAAGAAAAGCAAGGTCTCGCAACAATGGTTAAGCCGTTACCACGATCCTAGCGCTCCGGGGAGTTTAGGTGGGGTGCAACGGTTTGCCAAAGCCCAGGGCCTCCCTTTGAAAAAAGCCCAACGACTCTTGGAACAGGATGTGGGCTACACCTTGCATAAACCACGACGTCGTCGTTTTGCCACCTTACCCGTGATCGTAGGGGGGTTGGACGATCAATGGGCGGCGGATTTAGTGGAAGTGCAACGGTTGGCCAAACATAATCGGGGTATACGCTACTTATTGACCGTCGTGGATGTCTTGTCCAAGTACGCGTGGGTCCAACCGTTGAAAACCAAAACCGGGGTGGCCCTCGTCAAAGCCTTTGAGAAGATTGTGAGACAAGGAGGACGTCACCCCAACCGATTGCAAACGGATCGAGGGAAAGAATTTTACAATCGGACCTTTCAACGATGGGTCGACGAGCAAGACATTCACCATTTTTCCACCGAAGGGGATGCCAAAGCCAGTGTGGTGGAACGATTTAACCGCACCTTGAAAGAACGGTTGTACCGTTATTTGACCACGGCCAACACCTTACGCTTTGACAATGTCTTACCCCAGTTGGTACAAGGGTATAATGCCACCCGTCATCGAAGTATTGGCATGCCCCCCGAAGACGTGACGTGGGACAACGAAGAAGCCGTGTGGAAACGATTGTACAGCAAACGATTGAAAGGCCGGAAAAAACCCCAATTCAAAGTGGGGGATCGGGTCCGTCTCAACACGATTCATCGTACCTTTGAAAAAGGCTATCTCCCCGGTTGGACCGAAGAAGTGTTTGTAGTGCATCGTGTGATCCCGGGCCCCGTGCCCACCTATAAGATTCAGGAATGGGATGACACCCCCATCCAAGGCACGTTTTACGAGGAGGATTTACAAAAAGTCCAGGTGTCCGATGTATTTCGCATCGAAAAGGTACTTAAGCGTCAAAAAGATCGTTGGTTGGTCAAGTGGAAAGGGTGGCCCGACAAGTACAATAGTTGGATTGCTCGTGGTGACGTGACATCCCTCCGACCGCGCAAACGACGCCGACGCCGCTAAAACAATGACGTTCGTCCCCAATTCGTCGTTTTACGTGACGTTGATGAGTCATGCGAGTACCAAGGAGTTTCCGGGCAACAAAGCCCATCAGTTCCGAAACCGGTTGCCGAAACCCATTCGATTTATGGGACGCGGATGGATGGTGGGTATGGCGAGTTTATCCTTACCCACCATTCCGGTGGTGGCGGAAGAAGGAGGCGTGGGCGAATCCCATCCTTTGTTGTATGTACGATGGCACGAACGCGTGCATGACAAAGACGATCAAGGCAACGATGTCTGGTGGCATCAACGTCGCGAACTCTTTACCTACGGTCGAGATATGAAAGAGGAATTGGCCTCGTCGACAGGATCGCACTTGTTTCATCAACTGGTGTACCGTTACGAGCAAAGCCGTGCCAAACAAACCCAACCCCTCAACAAATGGGCCGAGAACAATGGCGTCAAATTGTACCCGACCTTTGAATGGACCTCCGACGGGGATTTGGTGTTGAATACCGTCAATGTGGATTACAAACGACAAGTGGCCCGCGTGGAATGGGGTAGAACCTTGGCCTTGAGAATGGGATGGATTGAACAAGTGTCGACGGGAGTCTATCGATTGGGGCCCAATATCATCCAAGAATTTCATTCGGACACGATTCCTACCCCGTCGGATGTCGTGGATGGCAGCAATAAACCCGCCTTTTGGAAAGTGGATGGGGATTATATGAACTTGAGTATGACCTGTAATTGGCGGTTTGTGAATTTGAACGCAACCTTTCGGCCCTCGTTGGAATTTCCCTCGGTGCGTCCTTTGCACGTGTATTGTGATGTAGGGACCAGTAGTATGGTAGGGGGTCGCATCACGGATCTCTTACGAGAAATCAAGTACCAACCCAAAGAAACCACGCACTTTGAACCGCGTCATATTCAATATGTCCCGGTACGCAACGAAGTGGTGGAAATCGTGGAAACCCAGATGGCCGAAATCAATGGGGATCTCGCCCAATTTGGCGAAGGGCATACCCTCCTGACCCTCCACTTTAAAAGGGAGGTGGTGGTGTGAAGCAGACAAAGATGTCGTTCTACGTGACGTTACCCAGTCATTCCAACCGACGGGAATTTCCCAACAACCAAGCCAATAACTTCAAGATTCGTCTACCGAAACCGTTACAACTCACAGGGGGTGGATGGCAAGTGGGGTTGAGTGCCATTTCCTTACCAGATGCCCGCGTCAATTTGTACGAGCTGGTGATGAAAGGACAACACGTCTTAGGCATCAAATGGCACCTAAAAGCCCCCAGTCAAGACGGAGGGACCTATAACAAATATGGAGCGGCCGTGACCAAAATTGACGATATTAACGACTGGGATTGGGTGGTGGACGGGGTGAGTTTTATGAAAGCCGCCATTACTCATGTGGAACAGAAACGACGGGAATCGGTGATCCAAGGGGGCACGTTTTTGGACGATCAAGGCAAACACACGTACGTCAAGTTTCGTTGGGAAGGGGAGGATCTGCTCATTGACAACACGAATGTCTCTCATGATGGATCCGTTCGCACGCCCTCGTTTGCCGTTCATACCAAGTTAGCTGCCAAGATGGGATGGTTACGTAAAATCACCAGCGGATGGATTTTGGGCCCGAACTTACAGCAAGACTTCATGGGGGATCAAATCCCCGACATGACCAAGAACAGTGATTGGAAGGATATCGCCGATAAGGATGGGAACGCGGTGTTTTGGACCACCAGTCGAGTGGAAGACTACATGGAATTGAGTATGAGTTGTGGTTGGCGTTTCACCAACTAGAATGTGGCGTTTCGGGCGGTGGTGGGGGAACCCACACGATCCTTGCACGTGTACTCGGACGTGGCAGGCAGCACGATGGTGGGCAATCGCGTGACCGATTTATTGCGTGAAATCCAGTACAAGCGACAAGCACGTGGCACCATCTACTTTGAACCGTTGCACATTCAATACATGTCTCTTCGTAACGAGGTGGTGGAAATGATTCACGTTCAAGTGGCCGAAACGATTGGTAGAGGAGGCGACTTGGTCAAGTTTGGTGACGGTCATACCATTGTCACCTTGCACTTCAAAAAGACATAAAAAAGAGAGTCGAGAAGGAACCCCCAGTCAAACATCATGCCTCCGAAACGACGACGACGACGACGCCGAAAACAACCTCCCCAAGCGGGGGAAGGGATCAACGCAGTGATTGCGGGAATTCCTAAAACGGCCTGGTCCATCACCAAAGGGCTAGAAAAGTTGGCGAAAAAGAATGCCAGAAAATCGCATTTGAAACGCATGGAGGAAATCCGACAAGGAAAACGAAAACGCTATGCGGGGGAATCGTTTACGTGCAGCCTCATGTGAGTATAAAAAGAGACGAACCCCCTGTGAAAAACAACCAAAGGCATCCCTGGTGAAGAAGAAGAAGACACCATGCGTGGGGGAAGTTTGACACGATTTCGAACCGACGAGTGGTATGATCAACAAGGCAAAGGGTTGGCGACGGACCTGATGCGTGGGGGGTTGCAAGGTCTTATAAGGACGCGAAATCCTTTAAAACTGCCTAGTAATATCAAGAGAGGCTTGACAACGGGTTTGACACGCGGGATCAAACGCAAAGCCGAAGACGCCCTTAAAAAGGAAATTACCAAACAAGCCAAGAAAGCGTTGAGTCATAAGAGCGTGAAAGACGCCGTGCGTGTGGCCAGTGCCTTATTTCCCAAGCAAACCAAACGGGCGCGTGATATTTTGGGCGTGTGAACATGGAGCCCGTGCATTCACGACCTCGACGCATTCGCAGTAATCGAGGGTTGACTCAATGGGGTGGACTGTATCCGTTTTGGAAACTGATGCGACGACAACGTGGCGGTTGGTTAAGTCCCGAGGTGATGAGACTGCCCGGGTTTGATTTGAGAGAACGTTTAGCCCGACGACGACGGTATAAAAACCCCTCACGACGACGACGTGCCACCACTCGACGACGACGACGTTAAACATGCCTGACGTGAGTACACAAACCGCCCCGGCTCACGAGCGTTCCGAAGGGACCGTCAACCCGGCGTTACGGATTTTCAAGGTGCCGCCCACGGACATTAGCATCAATGCCTATCGCATGGTCACCATCCAACCCACCACCACGGGTATCAATCCCATGGAATTCATCATTCCTGGATTAGACGATTTTGTGGATTTGGGACGCAGTTACTTTACCATGGAATTGAGTTTGAAAAAGGAGGATGCCGGGAACTTGGACGCCGCTGAAAAATTGTGGCCCGTCAACAATTTGGCCCATTCCATCATCAAACAAATTGACTTGCAATTGAATGGCACGTTGATCAGTCCACAATCCGACACCTATCATTACAAAGCGTACCTGGAAACCTTGCTGAATTTTGACCGAGAAGATGGCAAGACCGTGTTAGGACCCCAAGGATGGTTCAATCAAGTGGATTTCCCACCCGCATGGACGGCCACCAATACCAACAAAGCAGGAAACCATGCTCACTGGCAAGCTCTCAGTGCCAATCACAAAGCGGCTTTGGAAGCCATGGTCGCTGAAGTGGCCAAGTATGCTGATGGTGTCACCCACAGTCTAGTGTTTACCCCGCACCTGGAAGTGTTTCATACTGGCAAACTGTTAGTGCCCGGCATCGAAATCAAGATGAAATTTCATTTCAATGGCCCGAGCCTGTTTTTGAATGGAGTGGGTGAAGCGGGTCGATTGATGGAAGGCGATGTCAAACTGCGGTTTCATCTCTGCCAACTGCGTTTGAATGACGCCATCTACCAGAGTTTATCTGAAAAAAGACACAATGAAGGCCAAGTGGCGGCTTACCCCACCGTCCGCAGTGAAATCCGGACTTTCAGCATGCAAAACAACCTGGTCCGCTTTGATATCCCCAACCTGTTTCAAAACAGAATACCGGACCGATTGATTGTGGGGTTGTTGGACAGCCGTGCCTTCAATGGAGATGTCACCCGAGATCCTTTCTGCTTCCAGAAATTTGGACTGACGTCCATTAAACAGATTGTCAAAGGCGAAGAGTACCCTTATGAAACCCTACAGTTAGTGCACAACAATGGCACCCGAGATAACTTGGGCTACTTCCGTTTTCTGCAAGCCAGTGGGGCTTGGTGTAAAAAGAAAGGCAATATGGTAGAACTAGGAGATTGGGGCCATCTGAAAAATTGTACCTTGTACATGTTTGACAATGTGGCCAATGGATGTGCCGACAGTCAAAACCTCAACCCCAAGCAAACCGGTGATTTACAATTGGTCTTGGAATTTGGAGCCGCCCCCGGGGTCAATATAACCGTGCTCGTCTATGGAGAATTTGAGAACTTGCTGGAGATTGACCGCAACGGAGCCGTGTTGTACAACATTTACCAGCACTGAAGAAATGGAACACGTGGCCTTGAATAATGTGCAATTGGATTATTTAGCTCGCGACGACCCCCACTTGAAACCTGTCTTTTACGGGACGGTGGCCTGTGATCGATTACCCAAGAAACCTGTCAAGACCCTACCCCAAGGGTACATTGTGAATACCGACCCGCACGATCAACCCGGACAACATTGGTTAGGGGTGTGGACCGAGGGAAACGTGTGTGAAATCCTCGACAGTTATGCTTTGCCCATGGACACGTACGTGCAAGCCGCCCCGTTCCAAGCTTGGCTGGTGAAACATTGGAAGTATGTGGTGACCAATGGCAAGTCCCTCCAAGCCATTTCAAGCAAGAGTTGTGGGGATTACGCTTTGTTGTACTTGAAAGCCAAAGCCCGTGGACGGACCTTGCAAGACTTTTTAAATGAGTTTTCGGATCATGATTATGTAAGCAATGACCATCAAGCCGGTCAACGCGTTCAACAATTGATTGTAGGCCAAGAAGCCCGATGGTATCAACTTTGTTGTCATCCGTATCATCAAAGGAATGATTAAATAAAATGTGTTGGAAAACAAGTGTGTCGGAGTCGTAGCTCAGTCGGTAGAGCCTTTGGATCCCCCCGAATACATGAGGGGATCGCGCGTGGGTTCGAGTCCCACCGATTCCAATAAAAAGGTGCCTTTTTTTTCTAAAGGGGTAGTATCATCATCATGCAAACGGGGAAACCGTTTCGTTTTCATACTCCCTCCTCTATCTTGGTGGTGGGCCCGTCGGGATGTGGCAAAACGGTGTTTACGGAAAAACTCTTGGTAGACAACCCCGAGTTGTTTGACACCCCACCGACCCAAGTGCATTATTGTTATGGGGCATGGCAAGATCGATTTCGAGGCATGCAAGATCGTGGGGTGAGGTTTCACGAAGGGATTCCCGATCATGACGCCTTGGTGCAATGGTTTCCTGAAGGACAGGGGGTCCTGGTCTTGGATGATTTAATGGATGAAGGGAGTCACGATAAACGCGTGTTGGATTTATTCACCAAACATTCCCATCATCAAGGAGTGACGGTGCTCTACTTGTGCCAAGACATGTTTCCCGTGGGTCGCTATGCCAAAAGTATATCCCGCAATGCGCATTACATTGTGGCGTTCAAGAATCCCCGAGATCAATTAGGGGTACGCAATGTCATGCTGCAATCGTTTCCGACCACTTGGAAAGACACCTTGGAGACGTTTCATCAAGCCACCACGCGCCCGTATGGCTATTTGGTCTTGGATTTACACCCGGCCTCCTCCGATCAACAACGGGTGTTGAGTCACCTGTTAAAAGACGAAGGATGGACGCGCACCTATCAAAAGCGCGTATAAAGGCACGACACCCCTTTTGGAACCGGAAAAGAGAGTGAGCATGGCCGATGACCGTCAACCTCCGCAATCGTACGATACCACGACCCCTGCGGGGGTCGGGGCGTCCGGCAGCAACCAAGTGTCTCCAGGCACCATCCAGGAAATTTTGGATACAGGGGACTCAAGCTTGATCGACCAAGCCTTTGATCAAATGACCGTCGAGGACATGATCGCGTATGTGGACCAGCTGCCCTCCCCTCCTGCGTATAGAACCTCTTCCCCCGCGGGGGTAGGAAGCCCAGGAAGTCCATCCTTCCATAGCCCCCAGACCACCCCGCCGTCTTCCCCGGACACTCCACTTACTAGGGGGAGCGCTGGCTTGTCGTCCGGAGCGCGAACCCCCCTTAGTCCGGGGAGCGCTGGCTTGTCGTCCGGGGCTCGAACGCCTGCAACGCCTCCTAGCGTACCCCGGGCAGCGGGTGCTCGAGCAGCCGCGGGGGCTGGGGGTAATGGGGGTGGACGTGGTGGTGGTGGTGGTAGGGGACGCCGAGGACCTAGGACTAGAGGGGGACGTGGTGGTGGACGTGGCGGTGGACGTGGCGGTGGTGGTGCTGGTGGCGGAGGTGCTGGTGGTGCTGGTGGTGCTGGCGGTGGTGGTGGAGGAGGTGGAGGTGGTGGAGGAGGAGGTGGTGGTGGTGGAGGAGGTGGTGGACGACGGGGACGACGACGCCGACGCCTTTTCCCCACTTCCCCTGCCTCCAGTACTCCTGGATCGTCTGGGGGGTCTGGTAGACAACCTCGTACCTTGCGTCAAGCCGCTTTACAACGACGTTTACGCATGCTATTACAAGATCAAGAACAATTGGCCCAAGGACGGGAAATTGCTAATGTGACCATGACCAATAGCATTGTGACCAGTTATAAACAAGGAGGAGCCCCGAGCGTACAAACCTCGTCGTCCCGGATCTCGCCGTGAGGATGAAAACCCCCGTGTCGTTATTGAATGGATCTCGACGTCCTGGCATCCCCTTCCCACCGGAATTGTTACAACGGATGGATTCCTTGTATGCCTTTTACCATCAACAATGGTGGGGTTATCGCAAAATGTTGAATCATTACAAGTGTATCAATGCCTTGTTCAATGGTCTGGCGTTACTCCTGATGGCCGCGGGCATGATTGCCGGCCCCCTGTTGGACAACAGTACATTGGTAGCGTGTTTGGCGGCGGTGGGCACCGTGGTCAAAGGATGGAATGATTTTAAACAATACCGATTTAAAGTGACCATGAGTCGATTTGCGTTTACCACCTATGCCAAAGCCTTGACCGAATTGAAAACCTATGTGAGGGGTGTCCCCTTGGAGGACCTGGAAGGATTTTTAATCAAGATGCAAACGTTGGATGACACCATTGTGGATTTCACCCCTCCGTTACCCAAACGATGTGTCCAAGATTACCATCGTCATTTTGTGTACCAACCCTTGGAAGCCCTATGCTATGTAGACGGATGTCCTCGTCCCTTGAAACCCAAAGACTACTGGATCCATAAAAAGCCGCTCCCTCCCAGTCCGACACTCTTAGAACCATGGCCGTCCGACGACGACGACGACGACGCAGAAAAAGGAAACAACGAGGAGGAGCTTTAATGCGCCGCAAACCCCGTTTGGTGGATAAAATTGCCCATGGCATGAGTATGTTTCTCTCAGGCCCCGCGCCTGGATTTGGACTGGCTTTAGGCAAATTAGGCGGGCAAGCCTTAAAAGGCATTACCGATAATGTACAACATTACCGACGACGACAACGAGGTGGGGGTTGGTGGTCCGATTTGAAACGCAATACCCGTCAAGGCTATAAAGAGACGCAAGACCTCATCAAACAAAACAAAGCCCTTCAACGTGTCTTGTCGCACTCATGGTATCCTTAAAGAGAAGACGCCGACGACGACGACGTCAACGCGGTGGTTTTGTAAATCTATTGGTCCCTGCCCTGACGGGATTGGGGAAAGCCGTGGCCTTGGAAACGGATAAACGTATAAAACGCACGATCCAAAAAGCCAATCAACGCTATCGTCGCCGTCACCGATAAACGATGCAACGTCTTCGACGTCAATTACCGTTTTTACGCTCCATGTTACAAGAAGCCAATGGTTCCAAACGTCAAGAGTTGTTACAACATGCCAATGCCGATCAAATCAATGCTGTGAGTGAACTGGTCTTGAACTTTTTAAAAAACAAGATTCCCGTCACACCCCCCATGCTGTCTAAACTTCAACCCTATAAAAGGGTGCTACGCAATTTGGGACGTCGTCGACATTCCGTCAAAAAACGGCGTGCGTGGTTGGTTCAACAAAAAGGACGCGGGTTATTTCAAGGACTTCACGAGGTGTTATGTCAATGTGCTCGACCGACCCGTTAACCCTGGCTACATGGATCACCCTGTTACAAGAGGCCAATCGGACTACCGACCGGTGGAAAGACGAGTGTCATTATTGGAAGCATAAATATCACCTGTTGTATCGAGAGTACAGGCACATCTTAAAGACCCGTCTTTGTGAGAGCTGTCGTCAAATAGAAGACGGGGAACTTTGCTCCGAGTGTAGTCAACCCCCATGGATGCAGTCTACATGATTCCCCAGAAGGATTTGGAACAACTCGTTCAATATTACAAAGGAGAACTCACCGAAAATGCCTTGTTGAACAAAGCCGCCAAGCTCGCCGCTCAAAAACATGTCTTGTTAGCCAATCCCCAATTACCCCCAGCCCTGGTCAATGCTCAAACCAAACCGTTGAGTCAAGAATTAATCAAGTTAACCAAACGCATTCGTCAATTTCCCGGAGGCGTGGGAGTGGGTGCCCCGGGTGCACCTCCTGGCGAAGACGAAGAAGAAGAGGCCGGGGATTTGGTGACCGGACCCGTGGAACAATGGTTGAAGCGCATGATAAAAGGAGGGCCGTCGGCTCCCAAACCCACCATTACCCCTGCTACCAGGGAAGGCGCGAGAGAACCGAGACCTTCTACCAGTCGAGGGGATACCCGGACGCGTTTACAAGCCATTCGAGAACAGCGCAAGGCCTTGGAAAAAAAGTTAGCCGAGAGTGGTAAAGGTAAAGGCAAAGGCAAAGGCAAAGGCAAAGGCATCTCCCGTGAAGTGCAAGCATTAAAACCCTTACCCGGTTGGGAAGATTGGGCCAAAGGCAAACCACCCCGACGACGACGTTTGCAGTACGACAGTGAGTAAACGATGCCCGCCCACAGGAGGAGGAGGAGGAGAAGGGGTATGAAACGCACCCAACGCGGAGGGGCCTTGGATGTCCAAAAATGGATTGCCAAAACCGGCAAAGAATTTCATTGGCCTGGCTATCAGTACATGGGACCTGGGACACATTTAACCAAACGTCTAAAACGTGGGGATCCCGGTAAAAATCGCTTGGACCGGATTGCGAAACAACACGACATTGATTACAGCCGTGCCAAGAATTTGCAAGACAAATGGAAAGCCGATACCAAGATGATCCAAGCCATTGATAAATTACCCGGCAAGAAAACCAAGACGGAACGGGTGGTTAAGAAAATCATGCAAGCCAAGAAACGTTTAAAATTGTAAAAAACACTTTAATAATGACACCCCCCAGTTACATGTTGTGTCAATAAAAAATGAAAATGTCTGATTGGTTCCTTAGTACTGTCTCAAAACAAAGATGTAGTGTCCAAAACAAAGATGTAGTGTCCAAAACAGGATTCTCAAACAGGATTCTGGAGAACCCATTGAGGTATAGTCGCCGCCTATATACCTTGTTGACAAATAAAATGACAATGTCTGATTGATATTGTTATTCTGCAGTTCGGTAGTCTTCTGTAGTTCGTGTTGAGTCTCAAATAGGATTCTGGGGAAGTCCTTGTGACCAAGTTCATTGTACTGTCTCAAAACAGGATTCTCAAACAGGATTCTGGAGAACTCCTTGTGATGTAGACAAAAATGATTCACCTTGATAAAAAAAAAAAAAAAAATGTCACTGCCTCTTTGATCGTTGTACCACAATGTCACAATGTTCTGTCAAATACGGAAACGAAAATGTTTTATGTTACTAAATCATACATTAAATCCACCCCCTCGTCGGGTGACATGTCATGAACGAGGTCTTCGGGGGGCACCAATGCCTCCAGATCCAAGGAACAAGAGTCCTCCACATCCCTCAGTAACTCGGTCCACTCGTCAGGCGATAGGTCCTGCAACAAAGACGAAACGTCCTCCAAGTCAGAGGGTTCGCTACCTTGTATGGTCTCCGAGGGTGACAATAAATCCTCCAAAAACGAAAGGTCCTCCAAGTCAGAGGGGTCCATGACTTGCGCATCCCCCGAATCCATATCCGTGAGAGTATAATCCTCAAGAAATGATTCACAAAAAGACAAGTTCTCAAACGATTTTGGTATGGATTTTATAAAGTCCTCCAAGGGAATGGTCAATTTCAAGGGCCCCAATGCTTTGATTTTCTCTTCCGTTTTCTGTCTTTCTACAGAAGGTAAGGAGGCACAAAAGTCATTCAAATACGTTTCCAGAGAAGGTTGCGTCCTACAATCAGTCAATACCACCCGCAGTGGTTTGGGACGAGGCACCTCCTTCTTCCTTTTGTTCTTGTACATCCTTCTGTACGCCAATATTCGTGCACGATTCTTTTGACGATACTCTCGATCTCGGAGTCTGATACGTTCCCGATGTTTCTCTTTATACTTCCGATCTCTTTCGGTGCAACGTGCTCGGTTGATTCGGGCCCATTGTCTTTTGGCGGCACGCCGTTCCTCCTTATGCGTCTCCTCATAACGCCTTCTGGACTCCTGCACTCGATCCGGATATTGTTCTACGTATCGTTTTTTGGCAGCACGCACTTTCTCAGGGTACTTGCGTCGGTAGTTGGCTTTTTTGCGAACATTCCTCGCTCGGGCTTTCTCTGGGTAGCGGGCCTTGTACCTAGCTTTTTTGATGGCGTTCCGTCTCCGTCGTTGTTCGTCTTTTGTCAGTAACTCTGTCGTTTCGTCGTCGTCGTCAGGGTCGGAAACATAGTCGTTCAAGTCCTCGTCTGGTTCAGAGTCGTTAAGGTCGTTGTCGTCAGGGTCGGAAACATAGTCGTTCAAGTCCTCGTCTGGGTCAGAGTCGTCGTTGTCGTCAGGGACATAGTCCTCGTCCTTCTTGTCGTCAACGTCGTCTGGGTCAGAGTCAACGTCGTCGTTGTTTGGTCGGTACGTTGTGCGTTGTCGGTTGCTGCGGCGGAGGCCCTCGCTTACGGGTGACCTCGGGCGAGGGGGGCGGTGCTGGCGGAGGGGTGGCTGGCCGCTTAAACTCATACCGCCAGTAGTCACAACAGAAGTCGAGGCCCCGGATGTACCACTCGGTGTTGAGTTGTGGGTAGCAGCCCGGGTTCCAGTGCTGTTGCACGTACGTGTGGCGTGCTGCTTGGGCTGCTTGGGCGAGCTGCCTCCTCTGCCTCCTTTCCTCCAGCAGCGCTTCCCCAAACTCCCGGATGTCTTCGTCGTTGCCGAACACCGCCAAGTCCGCCTTGACTTGCTTCAAAATCTCGTTCACTTTCAAATCCACTTCAAACGTTTCAAAGACTTCTAACAACTCATTATGAGCAACCTCCATTTTGAGATGACTCCGCCGGCGATTCGATTTCTTTTATAGGGACTTATTCCTTCCCGTGATGCCCCATGGACCCTAATTAGAGAGGGGGGAGGGGGGTCCCCCCTCCTCGTCCCACCCCTCCCAAGGGCACCCCCTCTCTAGGGGGCACCCCTCTTTAGTGATTGGCTCCTTCCCCTCCCACGTGACATTTTGGTTCTCTATAAAAAACAAACCCCGATTGCCAGTCAGTTTATCTGATCATGTCCTCTCAAGATGACGAGGTGGCGGGGCCAAGTGGCCTCGCCAGAGGCGAGATCCTGTCCTTGCTCGGATTGGACTTAAGTGACTCCGAAGACAACACCCATTCCTGTGTGGGACGTTTAATTTGTACCCAAGAGATGCCGGACAGTGACGACGCCATTTGCCAAGAGGCCTTCAATCAATGGGAACAAAGCGGGGGCGGATTGGATCCCGCTGAACACGTTACCTTCCAATTTGACTTACAACCTTTTGTCAATCGGAAGAGTGATCGCATGGGGGTACAAGAACGTCATTTCAAGACTCAGTTACGACAAAGGGGAAACTTGCTTCCAGGCCAAAATATAACCCAAGCTCTCCAAGATGGATTACGTCGAGCCGTCGATCAAGTGTTAACCACCACGCCTGACCTCCACGATCAAGATCGCCTTTACTTTACCATCGCCTCCGATCGCCTCCACAATAATTTCCAGGGGTGGGGATTACGTGCAGGGGAATGGCGTCGAGACACAGAACGGGTGGAGGCCCTCTTCCAACGTTTAGCCCAAGCCCTCAACAGCAACGAACAATTTGAAATGGACGATTCCTTTCAAGTCTCCATCACACAAGTTCATCATGCCCCTCAAGGTACAGGCCTACCCCGTCGTGGCAAACCCGGCCATCCCACCATGGCCCTGTTAACGGCCAAGAAAAAATCGGTCATCCGCATCCAAAATGATGATGAGCTCTGTTGTGCCAGAGCCCTCGTGGTCGCCAAAGCTAGCGTGGACCAGCACCCGAAATGGCATTCGATTCGAAAAGGAAGTCAAATCCAGCGAACCCTAGCTCTGGACCTCCAGAATGAAGCCCAGGTGCCCCTTGGTCCCTGTGGGTATGATGCCTTGACCCAATTCAGTCAAGCTCCCTCCCTCAGAGGTTACCAGATCATCCTGGTGGATGCACAGCGATCGTTCCACATCACGACGTTTGGACCCCTTCAAGACAAACAACTGATCCTGTTGCACAACCAAGACCATTATGATGTCATCACCAAATTGCCGGGATTTTTCGGGTCCAGTTATGTGTGTGCGGATTGTTGGAAACCCTACAACACCGAGGGACTGCATCGATGTACCAAGACCAAGGTGTGTGGAGCCTGTCGACAGAAAGATTGTCCCGACTTTCAATATGCGTACCCCCGGCACCTGAAAGCCAGTCAACGTTGCGGGTCGTGTCATCGGGACTTTTTTGGACCCGCGTGTTTGGAAGCCCATTCCAGCAAGACCCATGCGGGCAAACCCGCCACGGGCCTCCAGACCTCCGTGTGCTGTCAACGACACCGATGCAAGGACTGTTATCAACAAAATGTGGGCTTGTCCCGCATTCAACGTCACCGTTGTTGGCACATAGACTGTCCGTCTTGTCATCAGTACGTCGACGCTGACCATCACCAATGTTTTATACAAAGAGCCCCTAAACCTCAAGACCAAAAGAAGAGAAAGAGGACCCGTCAAAAAGGTCCTCGCGCCAAACGAGGTGCCGCCGCCGCCGCGGAACCCCCTGCCTCCTCCTCCTCCGAGGACGAAGACGACCTGCCACCCTTACACGTCTTCTTTGATATCGAAGCCATGCAACCCCAGGAAAAACACCTTGCCAATCTCGTCGTGGCCGAAACCGAAGACAACGATGAACCCAAGCCTTTCCCAGGTCCCACCTGTATCCGTGACTTTCTGGAATGGCTGGATACCTTGACCCTCCACGATACCCGTCAAGTCAATGTCATCGCCCATAACTTCCAGGGGTACGACGGGTACTTTATCATCCAAGAATACTATGGGGACAACCGGATCGTCCAACAACTCCGCAACGGATGTAAACTCTTAGAGATCAAACATGACCGCATCCGGTTCATCGATTCCATGAGTTTCTTCCAGATGCCCCTCTCCGCCTTTCCCAAAACCTTTGGCTTGACCGAACTCTGCAAAGGGTATTTCCCCCACAAGTTCAACATACCTGACCATCAACAGTACGTGGGCATCCTCCCCTCACGCGATCACTACATGCCTGAGAGCATGTCACTCGAAGGAAGACAAGCCTTTGAAACCTGGCATCAACAACAACGCGACCAGGGTGTGGTGTTTCATTTCCAACAAGAGTTGTTGGCCTATTGCAGCTCCGATGTACGACTCCTCAAACAAGGATGTCTGACTTTCAAACGCCTGTTTGAAGACTTGACCGGCTTCAATCCCTTCGATCACGTCACCATTGCCTCCGCTTGTAATCGAGATTTACGTATGAACCGGATGATCCCCAACAGTATTGCCAGCGAACCCGCCGGTCATAAGGGGTGGAGAATCAACCACATCAACCAGTCCCTCCCAGCCCTTCAATGGTTAACCTGGTGCGATCACCAACTACGTCAACGCGCCCTCCAAGATCTTACCCCCGCTGATCTACTAGCCAATGCCCATCCAGAGCCTCAGTACATTCAACATGTCCGAAATCAAGGCGAGTATACGATCCCCGGGACCCACATCCTTGTCGATGGTTATTGCCCCCACACCCACACCGTCTACGAATTTCAAGGCTGTTTCACCCACGGATGCCCGACGTGTTATCCACATCGCTACGAAAAACATCCCCGCAACTATGATCGAACCATGCAGGACCTCTATGACGCCACCCAAGACAAAGTCCAAAAGCTTACCGACCGAGGGTACAACGTCATTCAAATCTGGGGATGTGAATGGGAGCACCTCCTAAAAACCCAGCCAGAGATCAAGGCCTTTGTCCGGGAACTCAACTTTATCGATCCTCTTGAACCTCGAGAGGCTTTCTGTGGAGGTCGTACCAATGCCATCAAACTCTACCATCATATCACCCCTGGCCAAAAAATTCACTACATCGATGTCACCTCTTTGTACCCGTGGGTCAACAAGAAGTCTGTGTACCCCAAAGGACATCCGAAAATCATCTTCACCCCCGGTCACACGGACATCCACCAGTACTTTGGCCTCATCCAATGCAAAATCCTGCCTCCCCGTGAATTGTACCATCCCGTACTGCCTTACCGTCATGACGACAAACTACTCTTCCCCCTCTGTGCCCGTTGTGTGGAAGAAGAAATGGCCAAACCTCTTTTGGACAGATCTTATCATTGCCCTCACCCCGACGAACAACGCGCCCTCACCAGTACCTGGTGCACCCCAGAGTTGAATAAAGCCGTCGAATTGGGGTACCAAGTTCAATACATCTATGAAGCCTGGCATTTTGAAGAAACCTGTGAGGGGCTCTTCGAAGATTATGTGAATACCTGGCTCAAAATCAAACAAGAAGCCAGTGGGTGGCCTGAGGATGACATGACCGAAGAAGAAAAGCAACGTTACATCCACAAGTACTTGGAGCATGAAGGCATCCAGTTAGAGTACAACAACATTAAGTACAACCCGGGGCTGCGTACCCTAGCAAAACTCATGCTCAATTCCATGTGGGGCAAGTTTGGACAACGCCTCAACAAGACCCAAATTCAAGCCTTTCATGATCCACAGGCCTTTCATCGTTTCCTGGATACCGATGTCTTGGACGTCCGTCACGTCTCTGTCATCAATGACGACATGGTGGAGGTGCACTACCAAAACCAAAAAGAGGACATCCGCGTTTCACCCAACCTCAACATTTTTGTGGCCTGCTTCACCACCTGCCATGCCCGGCTCAAACTCTATGCCGCCCTGGAAGCCTTAGGGGAAAGAGTGTTGTACTTCGACACGGATTCCATTATCTACTTGGAGGAAACACCCACTCAATTCCAACCTGTCTTGGGTTCCTATCTAGGGGACTTCACCTCCGAATTAAAGGAACAGGAATACATCGAAGAATTCGTCAGCGGAGGACCCAAGAATTATGGCTATACTACCAATCACCAAAAGGTCGAGTGCAAGGTCAGAGGCTTCCGACTCAACAGCGAGGGCAAGACCCAACTCAACTATGACGTCATGCGACAGAATGTCCTCGACGAAATCCAGAACCCCCTCCTCAAGCCACGAGAAGTCCAGATTATTAACACGAATCAAATCGTCCGGAATCCTAACACCTATGAACTCTTCACTTTCCCCCAGAACAAATGGTACAAGTTGGTGTATGACAAACGAGTCATCGACCCCCGCACCTTTAAAACTTTCCCCTATGGATACCAGTGAGCGTCTCAACAGCGAAGGACACGCGCAACTCAACTATGATTTCATGCGGTGGGGACCCTCTATTGAACATTAAGGAACACTCAGGAAAACGTTATTTGTAAAAAAAACAAATTAATAAAATATGATTTATTTTTTATTTGGTGTTGTTTTCAAAGGACCACCCCCTCTTCCCCAACTTGGACTTTGGACTTTGAGCCCGCGTTTTCTCCGCGGTTTTCACCCACCTTGAGCCCACGATCCATTTTTTCCACTGGTCAGCGGTTTTCACCCACCTTGAGCCCACGATCCATTTTTTCCACTGGTCAGCGGTTTCTCATCTCAAATCACGTGACTTCCGGTTCCATGAGCCCGCGATCCTTTTTTCCCACTGGTCAGCGGTTTCTCATCTCAAACCACGTGACTTCCGGTTACCCATGAGCCCACGATCCTTTTTATCCACTGGTCAGCGGTTTCCCACACCGGAAATGATATGACGTCATCCATTTGCTCTCGACCAATCAGAAGCCTCCATTTTCTCCAAACTAGCCCAATTTACTACTTTTATTATTATGGAAATAATTTTTTAAAAAGTAGAATAGGTTGTTGGTAACTAGTTTTGTCGCGCACAGTAACGTATCGTATCGTGTATCGTATCGTAGCCCTTGCACCGAGATATGTATCGTATCATGGGAAAATGTATCGCTGCAGCCCTAGATTGAATTAGCCTCCCCCTAATACAAATGCATATTCTCATTACTGATCTCCATACATTTCTTATGACACTAGTAAGGAGAATTTGTCTAAACATCAAGACATCCCATCCTCAGTGATCACTTCCTTTATTCTTGTCACTTGAATATTCAAACAAGGAGTGATCATGTAAAGAGAAATTTCATTTTCATCGGGGCTTAGGATTTAAAGGGTTAAAGGGGCATAGTCACGAGGATTTCGCAGATTTCTGGTCAAAACTGTGCTAAAATTATCAGTAGCTAACTTTATCCATGCCCAGTATTGTGTTTGAACATTTAAAGGAACATATCAACTTAATTTCATTAACAGAAAACAAACCATGACCATTTAAAATCGATTTAATGTCAACACGCTGAAAGAATTTGAAAAGTTTAGCCTAATTTTTTCAAATTGTAATCCATTTCCATCCGTGCCATCCGTAGCAACAGACGACAGAAAATAGTTTCAGTGAAGTAATATAGTCTTTGAAAACAAAACTAGACCATTATTTGTGGGCGTTCATTGATGTGAGGACATATTTTTGATTTTTAAAGTTAACTTAAATAGCGTGACCATGCCCCTTTAAAAACGACTGCGTGGAAGGCTAGGTATGAATTGGATGCTCGACAAAGCCACCTCTCAGATCAGTAAGAAATAGAGTTGTGTAAGGCCATAACCAACGGTTTGCAAAAACACCACATACTTCACTTGTAGGAAGGGCATGCAAATTGACAGCAAAAATTCCATGCTGATGACATCAAACCACTTTATCCTTGAAATCACCAGAATACAGTGTAGTCTTAATTGCAAATAAATATTAATACTGTTTTCAGTTTGTCTCAGGTTTAGTTAGGAGTCGAACTAATAAAATTCTGGACACCGTTTGGATTCTCTCACCATCGGTCGGCAGAAAGAGCACTTAGTTAACTTGATTCATATCAGGCTTCTCAAAGTCCTTGGCTTCTCTTTTCCCAAACGTAAGGACTGGTTTATTTTGGCTTCCTGTAGGAACAGGTCATTAAAAACAGGAAGTGTAAAATGATATTTTCATAAGAAACATGTTACTAACTGAAACAAGGAATGCAAACTAAGAGGCCCGCATACCTTTGTCAGGTGGAAGTGAGAACGACTTCACTGAAGAAGAAGTCTTGTGAGGTAAAAAACTATACCTATGTACACTGTACATCTCGACTTCATTGTCATTAATATTATTATTAATAAATAATTATTAATTTAATAATAATAAATAGACAGCTCACTGGTCTGTCTGTGCCTTGCATCAATAAGAAGGGCTTTGACAACATTTTGCAATCTCTAGTGTTATTATAAATACGTTATTAATTTAAGTTGTGTTGATTCAGATTAATATGTGTGCTCAAAGCAGTGCTTGGGCTAAAAGACAATGTAATGAGGTAATTCAGCACTTGCATAGTGTATGTATATATTGAGACAGCTGCACATGAGCCTAGACCTTCTGTGCTGATAATATGATGTCACATGTGCTTTACTCCTGTATCTCTTCTTTAATGCCACACAGTAGTTGAGGTATACTAAATAAGCAGTTTCCTTGCGTCCCCTTACATTCACTTTCCTCTGTAGTGGTGGGAGTTGTTATTGGCTCCTCTTGTATTTTCCTTTCATTGCAGCATGTTATTTCATGAAGGCGTTGACCTACTTTTTTAGCAAAACACATGCCACAGTGGTAGCATTTAAAAGGCTTTTCTCCATTGTGTGTTCTAAGATGGATCTCCAGTTCTTCAGCCAGATGGAAAGGCCTACCACACCGATTGCAATGTAACAGGTCATTTTGCATAGTATGCGTTAGTGTATGCATCTTAAGACTTCCTTTCTGATTGAAATGCTTACCACACTGGTCGCAATCAAAAGTCTCCTTTGTGTGTATTAGCATATGTGTCTTGAGACTATGCTTGTGATTAAAACGCATGCCACACCAGTCACATCCATAAGGCTTCTCACCTGTATGTGTTCTGTTATGTTCTTGCAGACGCCTTGCTGTTCTAAAACACCTGCCGCACAAATTACACTTAAAAGGCTTCTCCCCTGTATGAATCTTGTTATGATTCTTCAGAACAGCTGATGTTCTAAAACACTTTCCACACAGATTGCACTTAAAAGGCTTCTCTTCTGTATGTATTTTCTTATGTTGCCACAGACCTGCTGATCGGCTAAAACACTTGCCGCATACGTTGCATTTAAATGGCTTCTCTCCTGTATGGACATTCTTATGTTGTCGCAGGGCTGCTGATGTTCTAAAACACTTGGTACACACACTGCACATAAAAGGCTTCTCCGAGGAATGTGTTAGGTGATGTTGCTTTAGACCTGCCGAACGTCTAAAACACTTGCCACACAGATTGCATTCAAAAGGCTTTTCTTCTGAATGTGATTTTTGGTGACTCCACAGATAACCTGCCTTCCAGAAACATTTATGACAATGGTTGCATTCAAAAGGTTTCTCTCCACTGTGGCATTTTGCATGCTCCTTCAAGTATTTAGCCTGAAGGTAGCACCTACCACATTGTTTGCATTCAAAGGGTTTTTCTTCTGTATGTTTCATTTTCTGCTGAGGGACACTTTCTGTTGTAATTGAACTCTTCTCCATTTTGTTTGAGTTAAAAGGCTGCTGTCTTACCTAAGCTTCTTCCAGGCTTCCTGCTGGACTAAAACACTTGTCTGTCTGAGACAATGTGAACCTTTAGAGAGAAAACAAACAGAGTTTAAAGAACAATTTAAAACGTCACAGAACAATGGAGATCAGTTCAATAACAACAACTGACAACAACAACTTTATTGAAATAACAAAGAAATAGTTCATAATACTCAAAAATCCACAGGTAGCGATCACACTAATCGTTCAAGGAAGAATTGGAATAAAAGAATAAATTCAAAACATAATTAATCTACAACTTCTAAAAGCACTTCTGCAATCATTGTTTAGTTTTTGATTGTTACACTGTAGGTCAAATCACGTCTGAGGGCAAATAAAATCAGTCAATCAATCAGTCAATCAACAAATAGACTAATTGATCAGTCAAACAACCAATCAACTAGCCTTGTAGGTCCTGACCAATTGGAGATGGAATTTATTGCAAGTAGCTGAAACTTGTAATAATAATTGCCACCCCCGTTTGGCCAGGAGTTGTTTGAACAGTCAACTCTTGCCTTGCACACACCTCGCTATTGGGGATACCCTGTTATTACAGACAGGAGTTGAAGTCCATGGAATAAGAACTACTGAAAACAACTCCCACTATTACGGACTCTCTCTACTACAGACACCAAATCTTGGTCCGGATGGTGTCTGTTATAAACAGAGTCAACTGTCCTTGGGGTGGCTTGCTTTCACTTTGATCAACTCTAATTTGCATGGAAGTTCATGCAAGTTTCTCAACCATGTGGGAACCCAACACAAGTTAACACAAGCTGGTCTCAGTATTGTTTTCCATTGCAAGACTGCACTGAAATGGCCTTTTTGCCACTTGCTTCTTCCTTGCAAGTACTGTATATGGCTAATCAACAAACTTGCCTTGACTTTCAGCTCCATTTGGCTAGGGCTTAAAACAGTCTTACAACTGACAAACTTGTGGCTCTTGTATTCAAGATCAAGTTGAGTTTTGGCATAAGTCACTTGTGGTATTGACAAAAAAGGACTGGTCACAGCAACATACATACATACATACATAAACTTTACATAAACAGTCCCGTCTTGTCAACACCATTCCTTCTTGGAAAGAGGGATGGGGTTTACAATCTTCCGGTGGTCTCCAATCATCTTTTGGCACGTGTGCAAAAGGATCACCTGGCAAACAGGTCATGGGATTAAATAAATTAACATCATTTGCTGAAAGAACTTCTGAGATAGAAGCAAAATCTTCAAGTTCCTGTCAATTGAACTATCACCAAAGAAAAGAATTCTACTATAATAAGTCCCAATTTAATTGGGACTTATTTGGTTTTTGATTGATTGATTTCTCTTTCTTAATTGGCCACAATGACTAATCACATGAACAGTACACACAAGGGGACAAGCACAGTTCGAAGCAACAAGTCCCTGTGACCTGCCATACAAATACTGTACACCTTGCATTTGTAGAACATGTCTCGGGGAACAAATGTCCCTTCAGACGAAGGGACATGCTCCCCAGGACTTTTCACTGGCAGGACTAGTCCCTTGGAGTGTGCCGAACTTGTTTTATCCCTGTCTTTTTCAGGCAGTTGATGTCAGTTGTTTTAGTTTGTTAATAACTTCTTCTGCCAACAACCAGATAAAAAATTTGCCAGTTTGACAGTTTAAACCAAATGAATAACTTGGGTTTAGTTTCTAAAGAAGCTGCAGTGCTGCATCCATGGGGAAGGGAAGCACTACTGTTAGAGAAACTACTGGAAGACAATAAGCTACGTTCCAACAATGGTTTACGCCTTAGTTTGTGTAAATCGCTCGCCATGCTTGGGGATCGTTCTTTTTATGTGGCCGCCCCTATACTATGGAACGATCTTCCATGAAGAATAAGGAACATCACATCTGTGCAATGTTTCAAGAAAGCTATCAAGACCTTCTTATTCGTGAAAGCTTTTCAAATCTACATTGTATTTCTACATTTTTATAGCTAGTCAATTTTAAACTTTTATTTTTAGCTCTTTATCACTGTAATGCACAATTGAAAATTTTTACACTGAATTGATAATTGTGCAATAGAAGTAATTATTATTATTTTTATTATTATTATTTATAAACACATAAACTTAATTCATCAATTGAGTTGATAACTAAAGATAAATTGGCCACCCTAAAAAAATCAGAAGCTGAGTTTTGAGTGTTGTCCCTTCTCCAGAGCAAAGGGGACTACATTCGTCAAATAGTCCTGGGACTCACAAACTGATATTCGATGAAGGGCTTATTGACTCAGTTGGTAAATCCAAATTTTTGTGGCAGCTTCAACAGTCTCTCGACTCTCAGTCCGTTGTTTACACAGCATGCCAAAAGGTGAAAGGATAGTTGCTGTATATATCTGTTATGCGTGAGCCCTTAATGCACCTATCAATGGTTTGCCCCAGGATAGGGGGGGCAACCCAGGGGAATTTGACATTTTCAGGTTTTTGAATGTCAATTTCCCCACCCTTGGGTCTCCATTAAGAGTCAAATCCCTACCCCTGGGGATCACAGTCCTTGAATAGTAATGTCGACGAACTCAGGCACTCACAACACTTAATTGCAGAACTCAGCGACTCCAGAAGATATCCTGGTGAAATTGTTACTACCAACTGCATGCAATTCCCAAAATTTCCCAAAATGTAGAGGGCACATTCTAGCTGTTCAAATTGTACACTGCCATTAATATTATGTGTGTACTGTGTGCGTTGTTGTCATGAGATATTTTAGCATTGCTGGCAATTTAACACACATTTTGTACTCCTGGCAATACATGTCATGACCTATGAATTGCTTTATTTTCTTTTTCCTTGTCTGAGCTGCTTTTGCTGCCCTCTCTATATAACACTATGTGTTATAAAACTTTAAAGATAGATAACTGATGGATGTTAAAAACAGCAATTGTTTGCTTCAAAAACATCAAAATGCTCCTTAATATCGCTCATGAAGAGAAAGGCCGAGCAACGAACATGGGAAGCTCATCCAAATGACTTCTGGGTATTTTCCAAGATGGCAGACCACTCATTCCCAGGCCTTCTCTATTTTCCAAGATGGCGACCGAGTCAAATTTTTCACCCAGCCAGGGGATCGTTGTGGATGTCAAAATCCGTACCCGGGTAGAGCTTCACAAAGTCAAATTCCCGTGGGTTGCCCGCACCCCCCCCCCCAATCCTGGGGCAAACCATTGAAGGGTGCATAAACTAATCAATCTTCTTCAAGTATCCTTCAATTATTGATTTTGTAACATAGCTTGTGGACTTGAAAGAAGAGAGACAACTCATCACTTAAGGCTGGTTTCCATATGATCACTACGATCGCTGCGATCGCTGGCAAAAACGTTCAGCAATCGTTGCGACTATGTGGAAACCACTTTTTAGTGTTGGCAACTATCACAGCAATCATATGAGACCAACCTATATGAAAACTGCTCCGCGATCAAAGTCGCAACGACCGCTCAACTTTTTTGGTAGCGATCGTAGCGATCATATGGAAACCACCCTTTATATTCCATAGAAACTGCCATGCTCACAGGCGGCCCAAGCTCAAGTTGTGTGTCATATGATAATTATTGCGAAATAGCGGTCAAAGCGAAATTATAAGAGTTTGTATGGGGATATTTACGATGTGCTTTAGAAAACACAAATACTACAAAATTCTGAATAAAAATACCTTATCTTGCTTCCATGGTGTCTTACTTGCTGTCTGTGCCCTTACTTTCCCGATTTGTGACGATTTTTGCGAGTTTTACAGCAAGTAAGACACCATGGAAGCAAGATAAGGTATTTTTATTCAGAATTTTGTAGTATTTGTGTTTTCTAAAGCACATCGTAAATATCCCCATACAAACTCTTATAATTTCGCTTTGACCGCTATTTCGCAATAATTATCATATGACACACAACTTGAGCTTGGGCCGCCTGTGCCATGCTTCGTAGGTTAGCGCTGCGGCTAATCAACAAAAATTAAGCTTATCTTCAACTAACATTTTCATTTTCATGCCATTTTCGATTCGTGTCTGATTTTCATTTCCAATCTTAGAAATAATTTCTTTCTTTTGTTAGCACTGCACATATAAATGTATTCTGTTTTAACCTGTACGATAAAACTTGTGGGCTGTCCTATTCAGCATTTACAAGCTCAATGTATGCTATAACCAATTCCGTTGATGTGGTAGGCGAATGTTTACCACTATTTCACTGTTTCTAAAACCCACTATGCAAGCATATGGCCATGGATTGAGAGGTTTTCGTATCCTCTAATATGTGTTAATGAAAACTGTCTTACCTTTGAGCAAAATAGTTGACAAGGTGAGCTGGAAAAAAGACTTCAAATCCCGTGCCTCAACCGCTACTCCTTTTCAAAGATGGCGGCAAGCGCGATAGCCGAGTCCAGTCTTTTCGCAACTGTTTGATGGAGGATGCAGGACGCAGGATGGTTGGACTGGACTTAGAATGGACTGGACGTGCCTGTTTGGGATTTCAAATTATCGAGTAAGGAAACAAACTATAACAAATGGCACATGAATCGACCAACTGCATGCTCTGTTTGAGTTGTAAAATGAGGAATAAACAGTACCAGTTTTCTGTCTGTTATGTAAATTTAGTGCAAATAACTGCTCATGTCAAGAGCTCCTGAAATGATGTTCTGCGTGTGCGCGGTTCGTCCTCTTTCGAACAGCCTCAATTTTCAGGTGTATAGCCTAATTTTCCTTTGCAGAACCATTCTTACCACGATCCTTTTGGTCCGTGCCAAGATAGACCTGTAAAAAGGATCGCGACTCTGGGCCGGCTGACTCGACTGAATGTACAGAACAACAGCCGCAAAATTTAGGAAACTACTGGTTTGTAACCTTTTGACGGAAACCAGAAAGTCAGGTAACACCGGTTCATTAGCCTGAGTATCAGGCTTTCTGGGGGGGGGGGGGTGGGGGCGGTGGTGGGAAGAAAGGGCGAGAGAAGTGAAGGCCTGATACTTAGGTTATAATTTCATTGGACCTGGTTATCACGCAGCTCTATTGTTTTCAGGGCAAGCACTGTTGTTTCTGTTTGTTTATTGTTTTCTCAGCCAATCCCGTGAGTCATTCTAGATAGCCTATGCGTAGCATACTCTCCCCCCACTTCCCGAGAAGGATAAAGGAACGACAACCCGTAGGCTACGTTCTAGAGAGCTGTCTGGAGCTGGAAAATTAGTCGGAAGATCAAACTCTGAGTGATCGAGAGGGCTGGGAAGGAAAGTCACCTGTGAGGAGTGAAGTCAGCTAAGAGGTTCGTTTGGAGAGCGAGGAACGTTGCTTTCCTTTGTCCTTCGACCGTTAATTCACTGCTTGTCTGATCAGTGGTAAAACAGTTATTGAACTAGTGTTTCGGCAAAGCATCCTGATTTGATAGTGTTATGCAGATCAACTTTTTGCCTCTTCGTGGACATCGGCGAAATAATTGATCTACTCGCCACTAAAAAAGCATGATATCTTCCTCAACCTCGTCTGGAGTATGATGCTCCACAAAATAACTGGTAAACAAATAAATAAATAAATAAATAAACGAACGAACGAACGAACGAACGAACGAATGAATGAATGAATGAAAGAATGAATGAAAGAACGAACGAACGAACGAACGAACGAAAGAACGAACGAGCGAACGAACGAACGAACGAACGAACGAATGAATGAATGAATCAATGAATGAATGAATGAATTAGTGAGTGAGAGAGTGAATGAAAGAATGAAAACAAATAAATAAATGAAAGCATTTGGAGAGTTAAAGATAGATACAAATCTGTTTTATGGTTAGTCTCGGAGTGATCTACTGAAAAAAAAAAAAACATTTTTTCGCTGCGGCATATTGCTCGTGGAGAACCAGTCATGAATTTGTTGAAAACTGCAATTTCCTGTGGTAAACACCAGCCTTTTCGTATTCTCCGGACTTCACCTGTGTGGGTTTGGCGTGTAAGTTTGCTATGACGTAAAGAACACCGCAAATACACCAAGCGGAAGTGCCTTCTTGCGGGAAATTTTCACGACCGTTTGTATGCAATTTTCGCGAATTTACAGTGATGGACCGGTTTTTAACATTAAATTCTTCGTGTTTCTAGACGGCCTGTTCAATCTTTTCTTAATCGAGAAGCGATTACATTAAAACTGAGCAATTTATTTTTGTTCAAATCGCGCGAAGACTTCCACAGCGGAAGATCTGGACGCATCATATCAGACGCCAAACACAGACGGGAAGTTGACTGTAAGTAAACAATTTGGAAATTCATGCAATCGAGGTTGGACTGTAGAGCATTGGGCACGAAAATTTAAGATGCTCGATATCAGTGGGATTGCGTCGATGCCGAAGGAAGGAAAATGATTGATGACTTCTGTGGTAATTTTCGTCCTCTTTTTTTGCATCGCCACATTTTAAATGGAATACGTCGGCTATAGAGTTGTCAGAGGACCGGACTGGAGATGGGGAAAGCAGGACGGAGGCGAGGGACATGTAGGAACCGTGCGAAACTTTGAAAGCAACCAAGAGGTGGTTGTCGTTTGGGATAATGGAACTGCTGCAAACTACCGTTGCTCTGGCATCTATGATTTGAGAATTCTGGACAGCAGTCCCACTGGTAAGCTTTGCAATTTTTCAGGATATCTTTCTCATGTGAGAACTGTAATGTTGACTGAGAAGGGAGTTAACTGGCGTTTTTATGACAGCCTAAACTTGCGGATCAAAATGAATGGCTAACTGGAAATCGATCATTTTGGTTTGTAGAACGGTTATGTAAGTACGTTAATCGGCCAGGATGAACGACGTTTTTAGTTTAGCTTGTGAAATTGTGTATTCTTAGAAGTTTGCGTTTCTTTATCTTACAGCTTTTAATTTTCAATCAAAATCGGACATTTTTTAAAAGACATGAATTTTTTGTTGATTTCCGGTGACGGCTTCCCCCGACTTGTTTTTAAAATTCTGTAGTTGGTCTCCTTTGAGATTGCGGTTATGAAGTCTGTGTATGATTCATATTTTGTTTACACAGCTGTTTATGCCCGAGAGTAATTAAATTTATATAATTCTTATGGTCATAAATGTAAAAGTAATTTAGTGAGGAATATGAGCTTAATATACCATGAAATGTCATTAATTAAGGTGCCTGAAATATTGTTTAAGAAACGCTAACAAGGAGAATTTTGTATTTGATGTGATTGTTTTTATTTACCTTTCATTTTTGAAATCAATGTTGCCAGCACATAACAAAAACCCCCTGTATAGGAGGGATGTCAATGAAAATTAATGGTTTGAGTTACATCTTCTGCTGATCTTTGCACTAGTATCAAACTTCTTGTTAGAACTGTGAATAAAGTAAACCTATATGCGACAATGATCACTGACTGCAACAACAAGATTCTGTCAAGGGTAATCAACCCTAATCGCTCAGCCAAATGAAACCAATGTCATGCAACATCATTGTTCTGTAACATGTATGTTGAACAAGGTGGCCAAATGCATTTGTCGTTTGGACTGAACATCGATTGGGCACCTTGCTGAATCATGTTGACTGATGTCACATGGTGTTTGCTGTGCATGCAAGAGTTCAACAAAGTTAGATAGTTGAAAGATCCTGCAGAATGAACTTGACTTTGTTGATCACATTTAGGAACAAAAGAAATGTTGAATAATGATGAACCAAATGTTTCATGGAATTGAAACTTTTTTCAGCGCCATTCAGTATCTGTGTTGAACCCGAATGATGGTGAATCAAGTGTTGAATCTGTTTGATTCTGTAAATAGTTTTATAATTATGATTCTTTTATTTTCTTTTAAACTCGACACATTAGCTACTTAGGCTAGGCGCCTAGCAGGCACCAGGTTTCAAGTATAAATTAAGTATGATGATGATGATGATTATCACCCCTTGACAGGTGTTGTGTCTAAGAGCCTTGCACAGAAACGAATCCCCTTTATCATTGCAGAAAGTGCAACTGTAAATGTTTCTTTATGGATGATTTTATTCAATTCCTACGTAATTCGCCTGCACTCCCATGTCAGGCTATAATTATGTTGTTCACTCCCTGCTCTCAATACAACTTCTGAAAAGCACCATTTTTGAAAACAAAACCAGCATTGTGTAGTTGTGGGTTTAATCTAAAATGCAAGATATTTTCCTGTAGGTATAAAACATGATGGTAGTATGTGTGATGGCTGTCGCATGCAGCCTATATATGGCATGAGATGGAAGTGTGCAGACTGTACAAACTATGACTTGTGCAGTGCATGTTACCATGGAGACAAACATCAGTTGCGACACAGATTCTATAGGATTAATGGTCCCAGTGCAGAAAGGTACAGTACATAGTTTAGATGTATAATTATGCAATTTAGTCTGCTAAAGCTTGTATGGCATGGCCAACAAATTTTCTTTGCCCTCTATAATACAGGGCTTCTGATATTATGCGATGGTGCGATTTCGCACAATTGATCTTGAATCGCATCCAATCGCATAATCCATGAGAAATCTTATAATTGATAATAAATGCATAGGTTGGACAAAATAACAAACACAGAATGCTAATTTAAGGCTATTTAGCATTGGAAACATCATGCAGAGCCTCTGAAATCTTCAGTGTTGTTGTGAATCTTATGAAAGTATGTGTTCTATGTGAAATCTTCCAGAGAAATCGCATAATTTGCCGCATAATAGACCTTTTCTGCCACATAATGTGACCTCCTGGAAATTCCGCATTATTTCCCAACATTTTTCGCACACCATCAGAAGACCCGATAATATACTTAAAAAATCATAAATTTTTAAGTTTGTTTTGACAAGATAATTCCCTTGATAAATAAAATGATCTTTATATATACTGAGAGCTAGAGTAGACAAATGGCTGTCTTGTCAGATGGTTGGAAATTCAAATATTAGGGGAGATGGGGAGGGGGGCATAAACACGTCATAAAAGTTGTGAAAGACGTCTAATTGCAGTAGAGGTAACATTATCATATTTCTCATTGGAATATTACCTAGTATCCTGAGGTCTAATGCCCAGCATTGTAGTTTGTTAGTTCGCAGTTGCTATAGCAACTGAGAACTATTGGGGCTGTCCTGGCGTAAATAGTCGTGTTAGTGTGTTAACTTTTTGGCAACAAGCCCACAAAGCCATTCAAAGTAGAATCCTTCGAGGTGTAATAGACAAGTTTTGAGGGACTTTTAACCAAGTTTTGCGCAGTCTCTATGGATGAAGAATTAATCGGAGTGTTTGGATCCTCGAAAATATCGTAGTTTTTGACAACGCAGGAAGGAGTCGGAAGGAAAAGTTTACTCAGGAGCATGTTAGGACTCGCTGGTCTTCAGTTTAGGTTGACGTTCGCCAGCGGGTTAGGAACAGCTGGACGAGGAAAGAAATTGGTTGTTAAGTTTAGTTGCTGTCGAAAAGATTGCAAAGAAATCTTTGTGTGTTGATGTTTCTGATCTACAAGTGCAAACATTTCTTTATGCATAAGTTGTCTGGGGGAGATAATTGGTCATAATTAATGAAGCCCACGAAAGGCGATTGTGTACGTTTGCATTTGGTACGGGTTTAAGTTATAAACTATCAAAAAAATCATACACCTTACAGAGTTCAAGGACTTTATTGACAGCTTTCAGTTTGAGTTTTATGTGGTTTACTTTGAGCTGATATATAGTGTATGTTGCTCGGAATTATCGGCCAGGTCAGGATTTTCCCCGTACGCGCGTATTCAATAAATTTTAAAAATATTGCATGCATCATTGCCAGAAGAGTCCTGACTCTTTCCCGTTAGTGAGCTCTCCAGAATCGACTGTTATTGAAGTTTTCTTGGTTTCTGTATTTCAGGCATATCCGCAGTTTAGTTTCGTAGTTCCCACAGTTGAATGTATTCGTGGTTATGACATTGATCTGACGATTTACTCGTTATTATGAACCTCCCAAATGACGTTTGTTCTTTGTTGATTACCAGAAAGATTCTTGAAATCCTTGTCATTAAGCTGCAAAAATGTTTTGTGTTTTCTCTCGCTTAGCCTTTTAGCTTTAGAACGATCATATTCGTGAAGTTTTCCTGACACAAAAGCTATTTAAATTTGATTCTCAGAATTCAATTAGTAGAATGTTTACATAGGTGTAATGTTGGCATGATTTCTGACACGAAAGTAAAACTTTGTCAACACAAGTTTTTGAATAAACTCAAACAACTTATATACACGCAAAAACTAGCCCAACGTCTGTTTCTCTTTAATTATGTAAGTATTCTTCTACATTCACTCTGTTATTATGAAAAAAAAAAAGATTTCCCAGACTTATGATAGCATATTTCTCTTCAAATGCCGGGCTACGTTTTCGTGGTTTCTCTGTTATTCTTTAATTTTGAGCTGCCTGTTACCCATTTAATGGTGACGCTCTCTATCATGCAACCAAATCCTGCTCCTGATAACACTGATATACACTGAACAACAAAGACAGCAGAGACAAAATAGTAGTAACATCTAAAAAACAACTGCGAACTATCCGAACGGATCCGCTAGTTACTCCTGGGAGGACAGTCAAAACTAGAGTCACTCAATGACTGGAAGTTGAACCATTGTGTTTTTGTAGACAAGAAACTTTGCTCTGCATTGTTTCTCTCCACCCAGGTGTATCTTTTGTGCAAAATGCTAGACATAATCTAGACTTTCTTCAAATCCCTAGCATCTTTTTGCTGGTCAAGTGAGCCTGGAAAAAATTTCTGAGCCTGACTTGTGGGAAATTGTAAAGATAATCCTGCACTTAAAGGATTGTAACCCAACATTTTCATAGAGAACAGGAACCTGCTAAGCCTTTGTGTCTTGTGACAGATTGCTTTGTTTTTTGCAGAGCACTTGTTGAAGCAAGGAGAAAAAGCAAAAAAATCACTGCCAGAGGAATATTCCCAGGTGCAAGAGTAGTGCGTGGAGTGGACTGGCAGTGGGAAGATCAAGATGGTTAGAAAATAATGTTCACTTTTAGTTTTAAAATTAAGTTTTTCTCTTTACCATTACATGTTTAGTTATAGTAGTTTTTAAATAGAGTGCTAGATATTTAAAGTGCTACTACGATGAAAATTTTTTGTTTTGTTTTCAACTTTTTTAAACTTCAAACTGTTCAATAGAAGCCATATTTCATGAATCGCGATAAATTAGATCGATATATGCTTACACGGCCCAGGAATATATGTCCGAAAACCGCGTTAAACCCGTCCGCCATTACTCAGTTCGCAAAAGAGAAGCCCGCGAATTTCATGGAAGCGGTCTTATCTCTAACCACGTGAATTTTGCTCGTGACGTAGAAGTCTCAACCATCGCCACGAAGAGTATAATGAACAGTCGAAAATAGAGAGCCAAACATTGCATTATATGGATGTGTTTTCCGTCGAATTTGTCGTCCAGTTCTTTTGAGAGCGATTTAGAACAAAGGTTTTTTTTGGGCGAAGTCGGCGAACTCGCAGAAGTCGTGCCATGCGATGACAGTTTCGAGCCTCTCGCTACCGAAGAGGAAGCCGTCTCAAACAATGCAAGAATGGATCAAGAAGCCGAACAAATATCCCGATTATGCCAAATTACAAACGCTGAAATCCTTCCGATAATACAACAAATTTAACTGTTTCGCATGTCTGTCGTGTTGGGGTCCGTCAGCTGTTTCTTACTCTTGCTTTTTTTCTTGCCGATACGGGTTGAGTTTGTTGTTGTTATGTTCACAGATTTGTTGCAGTATCCTAAAGTGCAGTTAATAAATAAATAATAAATCCTATAATAATAAGCTCTCCCTTCTAAACGAAAAGCCCACATAACGCTACATGAAAGCTTTTTTTATAAATATAGAGAGCCCCGAGCCTAACATACATTCAGAATTTTAGAGATGAGTCAAAAGGTCGAGGAAAATAAATTCACGTAAACGAAGTGATGTCACGAATCGCCCGTGTAATTGTGCGAACACGGTAATCTTACTACCTAGAAAACAAGCAAATGCGAATTAATAGAGATAAACTTCGAGTTACCATCAGAAGTCTAGGTATAAACTGCGGAATACGCCGTCAAATCGAAAGCGTTACTGAGAGAAGTGGCAACCCCGAACGCGGTGAAAGGCTCAAGAAATTATAGCTAATTATGCAAGACTTTGGGAGCTCGCTACGCTGTGCGCCAAGAGAAATTAATTGAAGTATAAAAGAGTTATGTTATTAGGAGCTGGCTACGCGGTACGCGGAGAAAGATAAATTGAAATGTACGAGGGATGTTAGGAGCTGGCTACACAGTAAAAAGAACAAGCAATACACAGTGAGGTTTGTTATGGTCGATTAAGCTCGGTTGTTTATATTTTCACGTTATATGTGGCCGAGTAATTCAAAGAAATTTCGAGTAATATTCTCCTTTTTTGAACGAGGAATACACGGTGATGTTCTGTTATCCAATAATTTAATACAGGAACTTCAATTAATATTCTTTTAGCGGAAGTTTAAGTGGGGAAAGTTTATTTTTAATAGTAAGCGGAATACACGGTAATGTTTTCCTATTTTCTGCTTACCGCGTGCAACGTACCAAGTTGAATAAAAATAATTTCTGCGTATCGCGGAGCCGGCTTGGCGGCGACACAGAAAATAGTTCATGTGAAGAGGCATATATTATGCAGTTAAGCCGAAATCTGTTGGGACTTATACATGTATATGCACAAGACAACCGAGCACGTATCTCTTAGCTGTGTGAGGAAATGTGTATCTTACCGTACATGTGATGTTAGCACAAACGGCAAATAAATATTCGCTCACCATTCGACGATCCCTCTCAGATATGATTGCTAATGTTTTTCTTCCTGATGGCTGGAACTGATCCTGGTTTTAAACATGTCCTTGTACCTTTCTTATGAAATGCCTGAGTAAAACGTTCATCCGTAAAAATGCACAGAGCAAACAGTGTCCAACAGGATTGAAGTCCTTCCGGTGCACGCAAACGAAGCTTTTCCACTTAAAATAAACGTACCCACTCGTTGGTGAACTGTGAATGGAAATTTCCGATTCACCGATGCTTTCTTTGCCGTGATCTTCGACAACAGAGCGCCAACCACGCATACTGCAGGTCAAAATCGAAGAAATGAATCTTGCGAACCCTCGCACCTCTCCGAATGCATAAGAAAGTAGCCACGTTTGTTTTGTTGCGTTGAGACTTCTACGTCACTTCCTCTCTGGGCAACTCGGCCCAACTCGTCCCGGTCATTTTTGAATAGAGTAATGGCGGCAAGTCGAATTCGAAAATTACAGTTAAAATAATTGGACTTCCCGCACGAATTTCGACTTAAAACTTTGCACGGTGAGTAATATGTACTTATATTTTCGAAATATGGAGAGAACAAAAAAATTCATATTTTTGATCATAGTAGCACTTTAAACTAAAGGTGTGTAGTTTCAGCCTCATCCCAGCCTAAGGAGGAAAAGTATCATTGATGACATTTCCATTAGTTTTTATGAGCGCACAGCACAAAGTGCTCTAACTCAATTAGGAAGACCTTAGTTACATTCATATGTCAGTTATTTCTGAACAGCAGTTTACATTCAGCGACCTTTTTGCATGTTATTTATAATTTATAACTGTAGAGGCATCTTAAATAAAAGGACTTTTATGTAAAACACAGTTTTGTACAGTTAATTATAGTACAATGCTAAATTTTGATGTACTCCCATTGGCCGAAATCGATCACATGACGCGATAATGTGTCTCCTCAGCGGGCGACTATTAGGGCATAGTGCCCCTTTTTGGCAATTTTCGCTCAAAATTTAGCTTTGTACAATAAAAACAACAGAGTCCTTCTTTCTCAGTCCCTATGTGTGATAGGTTCCCTCAGAACAAACTTCATATAAGCCCTTGAACTACGTTCTCAGGTTAATATTTGTTATGAACATCAAATTTCCTCGGGCAACCTACATGTATCACACAATAGTGCCTTCGACAGAAGAACTCTATTGTTTCATTAGTAAACCCGTCACAAACTTGCATCCGATTCATGGGATAGTGCCTGTGGTTGCTGGTTGAGTGCCATGCATGTGAGCTGATTGTGGCCACAATGCATGTTATGCCAACCTTAATTAAAATAAATATTAACTTAGACCATTTTTGTTTTTGTTAGAGGAAAAAAACTGACAGGCAAGCAGAAACACTTGATATTTTATGTACCAAACACAAAGTTAAAATGTACACTGAACCACATCTGGTCCAACAACCTCATTTAGGACTAGAGGCCATTGAAATTATAACGTGGTTTACTTTACTCTGCCTTGCAATAACATGAACTCTACTCTTTTCGCTGCCATCAATTATTGTAGCAGGCCTGTAGAAGTTGTAGACAACAGGGTCCAAAGGTCAAGTTCCAGGGCTGTGGTTGGTGGATTTCAATTCACTTTGTCGGCTTCTGTTTATCATGGTTTGTTGGTTGTTGATGTAATTGTGACTGTTGGTAGAAAAAATGCAATGACCAGTACAGTTGGGTTTGGAAGTTCAGCGTTTGCATGTCATTTAAAAGCACAACAATACAACTGGCTGATAATTGCTTTTTATTAAGGTGGACCTGGTCGACGGGGAAAAGTGACTGAAGTACAAGATTGGAGCACTACAAGCCCTCGCAGTGCTGCATATGTCCTGTGGGACAATGGAGCAAAGAATCTGTACAGACTTGGATTTGAGGGAATGGTATGACAGTAAAGCAATTCCTCCTTTAAATTTTTGCTCTGGAATAAACAAGACACTTCATGCTTTCATTGGTAATATGATTGTTAATCGCTGGGAATTTTTCTTTAGGCTGATCTGAAGGTAATAAGTGATGCCAAAGGAGGTTCATTTTACAGAGACCACTTGCCTTTGCTTGGTAGGTGTATATTGTGTAGAACCATGATGATAACTGGTATTTTCATTGGTAATTAACTGAGTGCAATCATTTACAATTGAATCCTAATAATGGTAAATTATATGTACAATTTAATCAGCTAAAAATGTGTCAAATTAAAAAATTACAATTATACTCAGATGTAGCCTGAGAAAACAGCTGATGTTTCGTGAGGTCGCCACTTGAGCCCTTGCAAAGCGATGTCTGAGTAACGAGCACAAAATTCCATACTGATGATGTCCACTACCCAGATCTTGGTAGTGCTTCTGATTGGTTGTGCTATGAGGGAATTTTCTTTCAACCAATCAGAAGCACTACCAAGATCTGGGTAGTGCATGTCATTAGTATGGAATTTCTGCGCTTGTTACTCAGACGTCGCTTTGCGAGGGCTCAAGTGGCAACCTCGCGAAATGTCAGCTGTTTTCTCAGGCTAACTCAGGTTACTATCTTTAGTACAAAAATTTTGTCAATTGAAAAGCAATTTAAATATTCATAACAATTTACAATTACCAGTAATTGTAAACTGTCTAGCTACCTGGCATGGCATTTCACTTAACAAATTCTCTGAAGTGATTTCTCACAAAAAGGGCTAAGTATTTTACCTAACTTGTTGTTGGTTGTCACTCTGTGTACAGGGGATACCCGTCCAGCAGGGCACATTGCAGGTCAGGGGTTACAGATTGGAGATCAAGTCACTGTTGATCTGGATCTTGAGATTGTACAGTCCCTTCAGCATGGCCACGGAGGATGGACAGACGGCATGTACGAGGTAGGTACCTCTGTTACTGAGTGGAAAATACCCTCATCTACTGTGAGTATCACAAGTTACAAGGTCATGTTTCCTGCCCGGCCCATTCTATAGCATATCTTTGCAGGCGGAAGAGTTTCTGATGTCAGTGTAAGGATCTCTCACTCACAAAATATGATCTTATTCCCAGACTCTTACAACACCAGGAACAGTGGTTGGTATTGATGAAGATCATGACATCATGGTATTATATCCCACTGGTAACAGGTGAGAGAATACTAGCCATATGTACTTTTTTGTGCTTCAGTTGACTTCCGATAACTTAACCCTTGATAACTCGTACTTTGTGCTAACTCAAACCAAAACCAATTTCCCCTTGATTTGCATCATAAAATGTTATGTTTAGTGTAATTTTAGCTTCAATAACTCAAACCTGTTGTTAACTCGAAGTAATCAATTTTCCCTTCAGCTCATTTTCTTACTAACTTCACCCTTGATAACTCAAACATAATTACTTGACAACTGTGTTATGAACATGTATAAATCCTCTCTTAAAACATGCGTGTGTTATACATGTATAAAAGTGACACAACAACTAGCACTCTCAATTTTAGCAAACTTTGATAAAAGCAATTTGCAAGTTAAAATTGATTTGGTATACGTTTGCTTTCTTACATTTAGCTTATGTTTCAAACTAAAACTTCATTGAGTGACTGCCTTCTCTATTTTCTGCAATTCTGGTCCTTCGGTGCCATCTCCCATTGAACTACCATTAACTCAAACCATTTTTTTTTTATTTCCGTTGAAGCTTTGGGTTATTAGGAGTCAACTGTTTTGAATTGTTATGGTTCACATTACCACTGTCTTAAGCTAACTCAATAAGCTGCAGGAATTGGTTTCAACTTTTACTTTAACACTCATTTGTTCCTTTCACCTTCAGATGGACATTTAACCCAGCAATTTTGACTAAAGTTAATGGCACATCAGAGACATCTGACAGTGCACTGTCCCTCTCCTCCCCCACAATAACATCTCCTGCTGCCGTCATTCCCAGTACTGCATCAGGAACCAGTACTCTGTCAGCGGCGGGGTCTTCATCACAGTTTGTGGTGGGAGACTTGGTGCGTATAAGTGAGGACATGGAGAGGGTCAAAATGCTGCAGAGGGGACACGGAGAGTGGGCTGAGGCAATGCTACCAGTAAGTATTAATTAATTTATTTATTCATTTATTTATTTATTTATTTACCATTGATATTACATTGTACAAAATTATTCTTTTGGCAATTTAGTGAAAGCACCTTCCACAGGGGGTGCGGTGGTGTAGTGGCTAGCGCGTGGACTTCAGATCTGAAGGGCATTGGTTGGATGCCTAGTCCCTGCCATTGTGTTGTTTCCTTAGACAAGAAACTTTACCCCACATTGTCTCCCTCCACACAGGTGTATAAAATGGGTACTGGCGACGTACTGCTTGGGGCAACCCTGCGATGGACTAGCATCCCATCTTGGGGGGAGTAGCAATACTCTCAGTTGCTTCATGCTATAGAAACTGGGATAAGCTCCAGCCTTGTGGGCGTCCTTGGCCCGGGTGCGACTTCACCTACCTTTTTACCTTTCACTAAATAATGTGTCTGGGGTACAAATCCCTGACGTAGCATCAGAAGTTGTGTGAGTGGTGTGTGGTTCCAGGTTGGCCTGACTTAATCATTTCAATGTCAGACTAAAACTGGTGTGAAGTAGTCTTAAGATAAATCTATTTGCCAACACTTAATATTTGAGAAACTCACTTGACTATGTTTCTTTGTTCAATCTTTCAGACACTTGGCAAGGTGGGCAGAGTACAGCAGATTTATCATGACAATGACCTGAAGGTATGTCAGCAACACTGCTTCAAGTATAGTTTCCATCTTATGCAAATGAAATTCATATTTTACCTTACACCATAAAGGAAAAAGGAAAAGAAAGGAAATTGGAATTTTGGAGTTCATATCAATGCCCCTTCCACAGAACAACAACAATAAAAACATTAACTAGATGAGTTGAGAATTTAGCATTTCTCTGCAAAATAAAGTTTGCATAATGTGATACTGCATATCATAATGTTTAATTTAGTAATTTGTTCTGTTGAAGGTGGAGATCTGTGGAACTTCATGGACGTACAATCCAGCTCTTGTTACTAAAGTGGCATCCGGCACTGAATCATCTTCGCTTGGGGCTTCTGCTGGAGGTAATAACCAGTCCATCACTAACAACCTGTTACTTTCCCTGTGGAGTACACCCTGTAGACAATAGTGGGCTGTAATACAGCCCATAATGGGGAGGCTTTGCCTGAAAGTGGTGCCTTCACAGGACTAAAAGCTTGCAATGATATACTGTTTTGCCTTATTTTTATAGTATTTAAAGGTGCAATGTTTGTTCTAGTGGTACCGTTTAAACCTTGGGGCCCAGCCTCTTCGCATAAAATGCCAGTTATTACCCTCCTTCTCACCCCCACCCAAGGGGTTACCTGTTACAGCTGAACTGGTGTTTTTTTAGCATCAATGACCCTTCAGTACAACATGGAGTGTGTTCTCCACTGACTGTTTTAAGTTAGAAATGGGGTACTTCACATCTTCAAACTTTGCTGAAATATTTCAAACTAAGAGCAGTTCCCAGTTCACCATTAGATTTAATGTATCCCTAACAACTCTTAGTGTCTGTTAATTTAATTACATGCTAGTTTTGTGTTTCTTGTGACCATTTCGTGCTAGTTTGGAATGCGTATTTCATTAACTTAAAAGTTATTTTGTTTGTTAAATTGTAGCTGAGAGGTTATCGGCCCTCCTAAAGAAGCTCTTTGAGACACATGTTCCAGGAGATGCAGTAGAAGAGCTGGTCAAGGCTGCTGCTAATGGAGACTCACAAAGGGTAGAAGAACTTCTGCTCAAGGAAGATGCAAATGTGAGTTGAAGATTTATGCAATCTCTTTAATCAAGCAGCAATTAACATTAAATGATGGCAATTGTGTACAAATCTGTCATGTTGGAGGCTACATGGTGCTTTGTACTGTCATACCAACCTTTAAGTTGCAAGTTTAACTTGAAACGCGTAGTCATGTCTTTTACGTCGTACTACAACATGACTGAGAGAAGTCTAATTTTTATCAAGATAGAAAATTTGCTTGTTTGTTGTTTTCGAATACAACTTTGTCATGCAATGTTAAATGAGGGAGCCAAACATTGTTCACAGCTGAGAACAAAAGAAACATTTAATCAGCATCATTTGGCATGGACAAACGCAAATGCAATGATGTTAATTGTGTTGTACTCAAGCCTGAATTAATTTTTTTCAGGTTTCTTCTTTTCAACTGCTTAAGTTGAAACACCTTCATTGCGATGATCTTCATGTAATTCTGTCTTTATCTGCAGTTCAAATATATGATTATTTCATATAATTATTAATGTTCATTTCCCCAACTACGGGATAAATACGAACTCTCAATTGACCAGCTCCCAGTTGGCTTGATAGCTCAGTTGGTTAGAGCGCTGCACTGGTATCGCAGAGGTCATGGGTTCGATTCCCGTTCAAGCCTGAATTTTTCCAGGTTTCTTCGTTTCAACTGCTTAAGTTGAAACACCTTCACTGCGATGATCTTGATATAATTCTATCTTTATCTGCAGTTCAAATATATGATTATTTCATATATTAATGTTGTGTTGTACTCGTTTGTCTCATTTTTGTAAAAATAAATTTCTAGGTCAATGGCGTTTTTGCTGGACACACGGCTCTTCAGGCTGCCAGTCAAAATGGCCATGAAGACACTGTCAGAGTACTTATTCGATTTGATGTAGACATGGAGGCCGAGGTATGTGTGGTTGTTTCACTGTTTTGTGTGAATAACAGGCCTACACATTTTCCATTCCGTTGCACTGGGCTACAGTTCTTTGTCTCAGGAGCAGGCATCGTTTCCGATTGATTTATCTTTTTTAGATCTACTTTATTTATCAACCATTGACCACTTATCCAGGAATCATCTGAACTAAGTCAAGTGGTCTATGGCTACTGACATCTACAGCTTGATTACATGTATTTGGAATTTCCCCAAGCGTTTTGCCCACTTTCCAGTAATCACACGTATGGTATACTATAATACAAATTTCTGTACCCCAGCATTTTTTGACATCTCCCTTCTTGAGTACCCATTTCTACATCTCGGTCAGGAAGGAGGCAGTAAGAAGGAAGGCGTCTTGTACATTGAATCACCATTTCCCTGATCTCGAGTCCAACACAAAAATGTAAAGTGCCACTTGGAGCTTATCTCGGTTTATGTATCGTGAAGCAACTAGAACTATTACTTCTCTCCCCTGGATGGGGTGCTAGTCCATCCCCAGTATTTTTTGTCAGTACCCATACACCTGGGTAGAAAGAGACAAAGTGCAGTAAAGTTGTGTGGTTACCGTTTAGAACTTCTGGTATCACAGGCAGCCCAGACGCGTTGTATGTGGAGTTCATTTAAAAATAGAAAAGGGTGAAAATAATATTTATATGTAATAGCACGAAATAAATCTTTACTTCACGAAATAAATCTTGTTTACTTCTGCTTATTGTGTCCTGTTTAATTAATTTCCGGTTAATCTTGCACCGCTCTCTTATGCAATCGCTTGTTAGCGTCGCTGCTTATATAAGCCGTTAAGCCTAAGGTTTGCAGAGATTTATTACAGACTAACCGGTGATAAAAGAATGGAGATATCTTGAAATAAAGCCTGTCTACCTTCAGCTCAATGCTCCCCTGTTCGTCCTGGCTGGTTTAAATGACAGTTTGTGGCTTTTTTCAATCGGAGCTACCTCCGACTAACGTACAGTATATTTAGTACGTTTAGTATATTTAGAACGTTTATTTGGCGTATTTGGGTATTTGGTTTCATTGCGGAGTACGTACCAAGTTCAATTTGTGGAACTCACAAGTTGCTTGTCAGCAGGAAGCAACAGACCATTCTAAACAAAGACAGTAATATTATGTATTGCCTTCTAGGACAAAGATGGTGACCGTGCTATCCACCATGCTGCCTTTGGAGATGAGGCTGTTGTCGTGGAGCAGCTCATCAAAGCTGGAAGTGACATGAATGCAAGAAACAAACGACGCCAGTCACCCCTGCATGTGGCTGTCAATAAAGGCCACACAGCGGTGGTAAAGAAGCTTCTTAGTCTGGGATGTCATCCCAGCTTGCAGGTGAGAAGTTTTTTAATTTCTTTGTTTAACTCCTAGGCTTTCAACATTTGTGGAAGTTAAAAAAGGACTATGTGCTTTGATTTTAGTGGTCACCCTTAGCCTTAAAAGCTTGAACCACACTGACTGACACTGAGGTTGACTCCTGGAAATAAAGTTTAAGGTTTCTGGTGCTCTATGAGATCTGTTATCGCATGTAATTACGTTTATTCATTCTTGTGTAAAAGTGCAATCGATGTTGATATACTGCTTGATTTGTTGCTATGTAGAATCTGATATCACATGTAGTTGTACGTTTTGTTTTTATTCTTGTGTTAAGTGTACAAGCGATGTTTTTTCCTGTTATAACAACGGCAAAGACAACTGCATCAATCATGGTGATGATATAGGGCCCTTATACTGTTACGTCATTCATCTTGTTATCTTTTTTCGGTTAGGATACTGAAGGAGACACTCCATTACATGACGCCATTTCCAAAAAGAGAGATGACATGGTTACTATGTTACTGGAGGCCAATGCTGATGTCACAGTGGCAAACAATAATGGCTTCAACGCATTGCACCATGCTGCTTTACGCGGAAACCCAAGGTAAATAAGTGCTGGAGATTAACTGGAGAACGATGTTGTCAGTTTGGCTTGTGAGCGGGGAAAGTCACAGCTCACGACAAATCATGTGTCGCAGGCAAAATAAAACAGTTCACTGCAGTTTACTCTCACGAAAATATCCTTTGCTTCCAACATGTTCGATTTTTTTCTTAAATTACAATTCCTCTGCTATCAGCAATAAAAGTAATACTTGTGGGTGGGGCAAATTTTTAATGTTTGTGCCGGTGCCAAACTATCACTTGTGTCATTTTGCATGAAGCTCTTCAGTCGATGATCGGCAAAAAAAAAAAAAAAAAAAAAAAGATAGAATAATATAAATACAATACAATACTTGGAATATAAATAAATATAAACATCACATGACCAAATCAAAATGGTTTTAACAGTTCATATATATTCATATATCCATATGAACTGTTAGAAGCACTCTGTTTTGATCACGTAATGTTTGTGTTTTAGTGCTATGCGTATCCTTCTCACCAAGCTCCCTCGGCCATGGATTGTAAATGAGAAGAAGGATGATGGGTACACGGCTCTACACCTCGCAGCACTCAACAATCACGTGGAAGTGGCCGAGCTGCTCGTGAGACAGGTAAAACTGTTTTATGTAGGTGATAAGCTATTGACTGATCCGACAATCCTGGGCAAAACTAGTTCATGCAGAGAAAATTGATTTACGGCCGTGAGTGAAAGCACAGAGAAGGTTGCAGAAATGCCTTCCCTCTCGTCTTTCTTTACACAATTTTGTCGTAAAGGACTGACTTCTTTTCAGGGTAAGGTAACACTGATAAGGGGAGAAGAGGGAAGAATTGTCAAAGTATAAATTCAAGTATAACAGTCAAACTTACAAGTATGTTTGTACGGTCTCAGCAGCGTTGTCTAGTTTGAAGAATGTGTCCTCACTCACACATTGAAAACGACTTTCGTCTTCAGCTTAGGTACACGTTTGTTGTTCCAATTGTGATGTATTACGAATGTCTTTTATGTCTTCAGGCTAAAGCGAATAAAGATGTTCAGAATACAAACTTGCAAACGCCGCTACATCTTGCAGTGGAGAGGCAACATACTCAAATAGTTAGGGTAAGTTTGAATACGTCCCGTGCTCAATCCCAAGATATAGTAGTAGTATTTTTGTTTGTGTAACGTAGTGTAATTCGTTGCTCTATGTCTGGTAGCTTTTAGTTCGTGAAGGTGCCAAGTTGGACCTTACAGACAAGGACGGAGACACACCCCTGCACGAGTCTCTCAGACATCACACGCTCTCACAGCTACGACAGCTACAGGACATGCAGGATGTCGGCAAGGTAACATGTCTCTCGTATCTCCATATAAGCTTCTACTCAATGCAAGCAAGGGAAATAAAAGTGTAAGTTCGCCACGTTTTTAGGTCACGTGACTCATACTCCAGGAACCTCTCTAGGAATCTGAGAGTGGAACTCTCATTTTTGAACTTTGCAAGTTATCAGGTGATTCTTACGGAGGAGTTAACCACAGCCTTTTACGCTGCACACGTAGATTTGTGCTCGCGTACTTTGTGCTGTTATGTGAGAAAACTTGGAGAGGTTAGGAGAGGTTGTTGTTGTTTTTTGTGGGACTTTTGTTAGATCACATGAGCCTGTGATTCAATGATAGACATTTCTTAATAGTACTTATTCTCATACTCCAACTCTGAACTGAAGAAGATCGTTAACATTGTTTGGGAGTGCAGAGGAAAATCACAGGTTCCCTTTTGCCTCTTCTCTACGACGGAAGAGAGCGTAGCGGCTTGGGAATGAACGCGAAGTGTAGCAGGAAGATTGGGAACGACCATAAAGCGCGAGCGGGTGACTCCGAGTTATTTTATTATCATTATAAATAAGACAATTTGTTTGGTTGTTTTTTCTGTGCAGCTTCTCATGGGTTTGGGGACACAGGGTGCTGACAAAAAAAGTAGTGCATCCATCGCGTTATTCCTGGCCGCTAATGGTGCTGATCTGAATATCAAAAACAAGAAAGGACAAACTCCTCTGGATCTCTGTCCTGATCCTAATCTGTGTAAAGCTTTAGCCAAGTGTCACAAGGAACGGACCAGGTAAGTAGGATGGATAAACACAGAGCTCTGAGGGCTCTTGTGAAGCTATTGTCTAAAACCCTTTCTTTTCCTAGATGGTCCGATTCAAATGGACATAACACAGCACCGCAATGAGTAAAGTAGTCAGCAGTCTAGCTTTTATTTGAATGGTCAAGATTTTGTAGGATGTGGTAATGCATTGCCCTGCTCTTTTGCTCTTGTATAAAGTTATCATCATCATCATCGTCATCATCATCATCATCATCATCATCATCATCATCATCATCATCATCATCATCATCATCATCATCATCGTCATGGAACAGGTTGTTAGAAGCCTGAAATTTAGATGGTTTCCATCGACGTCGCGTTTTTAAAGCCTAACCAATGTACTGCAAAGATATCCTTACAAATGAACATTTGAAACTATCATCATGTATTTTTGAACTTCGGGTAAAGGATTTGTGATTGATAGAAATCCTCTTAGTTGGTCTCCCAACTTCAGTAGTTGCAGAAAAAGCCGAATTCGGGATTCGGCGTGTTTTTCAGACGTCACTAAAAGCTGTTAGTAGTTTTGTTTATTCATATGCGCTTGACATTTTCAAACACAATAATAAGTTGGCGCCCCCTCCCTAACTTAGCAACCCCCAAAGTAACAAGATGTTACCTTGCCTCCTTAGTGGCACTCAAAAAAATAACTCGAGCGGCATGACCCTGGAAGACGTTGATGAAAATGAAGGACTGGAAGAGTGCATGGTGTGCTCTGATATGAAGCGTGACATGCTCTTCGGCCCTTGTGGTCACGTGGCCACATGCTCTCTGTGTTCGTCACGTGTCAAGAAGTGTCTCATGTGTAAGGAAACCGTGCAGTCCAGAACTAAGGTAAGAACTGTTTGGTAGGCAACTGCTGTAGTCGTAGTCTCCATTGCAGCTATCTTTCCACCGAAAAACACGTTCGTTACGCAATACTTTTGGCAAGCTTTTCGTGACCACCAATCTTTTCAGCGTGAATGTTGCTTGGCATTGCAAAACGTATACAATACCGAAAAACGCGGTCGTCACGCAATACTTTCGCGTATTGTTGGCGTGATTTGCATAGCCACCAACGTTTTCGGCGTAAACAACTTTGCTTGGTGAACTGATGTATCTTCCGAAGTTAGGAAGCTACATGAAGACTTCATCGAACTGTGATTACCCCCCGGTAGGGTGGTTTCATTTTTGAGTGCCGTTCTTTGTCTCTCTTCACCCTGGTGAATAAATTGAAGTAAAGGTGGCTACCACTTTGTGATAGACGGTGACAAGCATTCCATTTAGAAGATGTCCTACATCCGCGGGGCGAATTCCTTACAAGAGTCTCTTTTTTGGGGAGTGGGCCAACTTTGCCCCCACCCCCTTCCTTCTTAAGAGGTAATTTACACTGACAAATAGTCACTTTCTAGCCATTTTTTTCAATATTCTAGTCTACCATAAAAGTTACGAGGATAGTTCTGGCGGTGGTCATTTTAGATTTTGACATTGTAAATGTTACCCAACCACGAAGGTTGACCTCTGAAAGGTATGACGAGCAACATCCGTCACTTTTATATGGGACCCCCCCCCCCCCCCCCCCCCGAGGGAAGGCGTACGTCTCGCATAATATGACACGTTTTATTCACTTGCTCTAGATCTACAAACTGCCTGAAACAATAAGCAGTCGTGAAGCCCAGAACTGGTAAACGTTTGTGTCACCCACCCTAGAATCTCCAAATTTACGTGTCAGTAGGAATGAAGCATTACACCTTACATTCGCTAGTCTCCAAATCACGGGTCAGTTTGAATGAAGAATTATACCTTACCTTACACATAATCTTTCAGTGTTCTGTGTAAGCTTGTGGTATGTCCGTGGGAATTCCAAACCTCGCAACGAATTCTCAATTCTCCGTTGCAATTTAGATTTGTTTATTTCCAGCCGACGCGTAAATTTGGAGACTCGATTCAAATCTTCGAATTACTGGTAAAGCGTGAGGAAGATTGGCTAAAAAAGCATTTTTGTTGACTAACAAAAGTATGTTTTTGTTGTCATTATAGATTGAAGAATGTCTCGTCTGTTCAGAGAGTACAGCAAGAGTGCTGTTTAAACCTTGTGGACATATGGTCGCTTGTGAAAGTATGTTAACGCTGTCTTCCACACCTCTTAATACACATAATACACACACATACCACCACCTGGTTAGCTCAATTCGTTGGGTACCAGACAGTGGAGCGGTAGGCCCGGGTTCGAATCCCGGCCGGACCAACACTCAGGGTCTTTAAAATAACTGAAGAGAAAGTGCTGCCTTTGCTCTGACATCTGCAAATGGTTAGACTTTCTAGTCTTCGTAGGCGTCTCACAGTTCTTTCACTCATAACTGACTCTGTGGAGCGTAAAAGAACCACAGATAACAAATCTCTGGTAGTGACCACCCCTAGTGTTTATCGCAAAATTCACATTCACATTAGGGGCATTCACAACTCTACTTCATTAATTGTGAACTGCGCCACCAGTCTGGCAAAGTCTCCCACACAGTATTGTAAATTATCCCTGAAAGACCCCTGTGGGGAGTGGATAATAAGATATTTGTATTTGTATTTGTATTTGCATATAGAGATAGGAAAACATTCTAAACTGTGCTACTCAGACAGAACTCACTGTACGACAAAAACGATCGTGGTCTCTTTTTTGTATCCCTATCCCCTATCTTATTCCACACTTCTTACTACACCAGTAGAGTTAGGGATATATTCAAAACTGTAGTACTTGGACAGGAACCACGGTACGACTAAAAAATTGTGATCATGTAGCCGTCCCTTCGCCAGAGGGAAAGCCGAAGAGGAAAAGATTCAAATCTCCATACACTTGTCTTGTTGCTGACATAATATAAATGCCTCATCTCAAGTTTTAAGGCCAATAAATTTCGTCAGATTGGGGGTGTCTTTTGTCACCCTCAACCCCTAAACAGGGTAGGTCCTCCTCCAGAAAAAAACTTGTTATGATCACTCGCCTCGGGGTTACAATTACGCAAACAAAAACTTGAGATTTGGAGCAGATTTTATACAATGGGACCGAAATTTTGATCATTAGATTAGTTGCGTCCTTGGGACCCAAATAAAAACTGCTTCAGAATGAGCTTTACGTACCACAATAGCGTTATAGATCTTTGCTGTCGCCTGTAAGAATGCACTAATATTGATTCTCAGTGATGACAGTAATATGGCTTGAAAGGGCTATTTTAGTGAGACGTTTGGGCAAAAAAGGGGTTATTTAAATGTGAACAATGAGGATAGATTACGAGGATAGACCGCTGATGAAAGACCACGAAATATGAGGGTCCTAATTTTTTTAGGCTATTTGGGTCCTTACGACTCAAACATATTTGATTCTATTGTAACGGCTGTCCCTTATTACCGTAAATGATCGATTAAGCGCCGCTACTCGAAAAAGCGCCGCTCTCGAATAAGCGCCGCACCTTTACCGAAAATAATTTAATAAGCGCCGCTGTCGAATAAGCGCCGCGGCGCTAATTTGGGTATTTACAAATAAACGCCCCACCTTTGTTACGGCGTTCGATATAAAGAGATGTCAAAACCATATCGCTTGAGAAATAAGACCACGACCAACTCGTGAGTTATAGAGTTTTAATATAGGGAAACTCTTAACACCGGGTTCATATAACAGTTCCGAGGTGTACATATTTGTCCTTTTCCTTGCATTTTGTATTAAATTGTGCATACCTAGTACGCGCCTCGCTTAATTCTCTCTATATTCCCCTCAGTGTTTTACCCGTAGTTGAAATAAGCGCCGCACCTTTAACAGGGAAAATTAAATAAGCGCCGCGGCGCTTAATCGATCATTTACGGTAAGTATTATCCCGTTTTCGTTGGTTATTTTCACTGTTTTCAACACTTGTCTTCTTGAACAATTGCCGGTATAACTTTTAACAATTTAATCTATTAATGTCTGTTTGGTTTAGAATGTGCCACGTTGATGAAGAAATGTGTGCAGTGTCGTAACGCCATTGAAGAGTCTGTGCCTTTTATTGTCTGCTGTGGCGGAAAAGGTTTGTAAAAATACTTTTTTTTGCCAACTTTCAGGAAAGTACTGCTCAATGACTGGGGATCATTTGAATGGTCACAGTTAAGGGTCTTAACCTGGGACTTGTGCAATATAGATGTAATAATTATCACCTCCGTGAAAAGCACAGTTCCATAAGTTCAATCTGACTACGGATTTCATACAAACGTCATAATTCACCTTACGTGACTGAAGACTTGATTTTATGAGTGAGGTTTAAGAATAGTTTTCAAATCAATTTTTCTGATGTCTTAGCTCCGGCTCCATGTCAGTCGAAATCAAGTGGTAAACCAGAGATAAACCATCAAGAGTTCACTCAGTTACAGCAGCAGCTGCAAGACATGAAAGAACAGGTGCGAAGTTTTATCTTTCCCCTTTCCTCTTCCTACCTGATGAAAGTTTTTCGCAGAAAGGTTTCGTGACTACCTAGCCAGACACAGAAACAGCAAGGGTTGATTTGTTACTAATTTATGAAGATATAAACCAATCTTGAATTGTGGTACGCTACCTTTCTGGCCCTTGTTACCGGTTACAGTTTTTGCTGTCGTCAGTTACATGTTTTTTTCTTGCGCTTGAGTTTGCCGCTTTCCCCGCGCTGGCCATCTGTTTTTCAACATCTTTGAACCAAAACTGACCATTTAGACCTCGTTTTATGTTTGACACAGCGTCTTTGTTTTCGTTTCCCTTCAGGCGCTGTGTCCAGTCTGCATGGACCGAAAGAAAAACCTGATATTCTTGTGCGGCCACGGCGCGTGTCAGCTGTGTGGAGACAGGATGCAGGAGTGCCCCATGTGCCGTAAACCCGTGGAAAGAAGAATTCTGCTGTTTTGACGAAATATTGCTTCTCGAGAAACGTTTTACTCGTCAAATTATAAGAAAAAAAAAGTAGAAATACACAACAAGAACAAGACTAGCATTCGACGCAAATACAGTGGACCTTTACTGCAGTGAGGGGCTCCTGTAAGCGAAGATAAAAAAGACTTTTAGCCTACACGAAGAACGTATTTTTCTTCGTAACTCTACGAGCTAAATGTAAAATGCGAACATTAGCGTTAGCGAACGTACCGTATCCCTATTAAATTAATAGAAGAATGAAGAATAATCTCAAGACAAAAATGGACCTCTAAGCTTGCTTTGAAAGTACCGGGTATCTAATCGCCTGTCACGTTTTCGAGTCCAAGATGTTTCTACAAGAATGTAGGATAATGGGCCCAAACACAGTAAAACGTGGACTCTGAACAGAGGTCTGAACGGAAAGGTTTACCAAAGAGACTTGCCTTTTTAGTTTTAGGTATCGTCGACATCTGTGCTTTTGGGCTCCTTCCATAACGGGACACTGAGTCACAACAGTCAAACGATAGCTTCCAGTGTTGGAACACCTATATTAAACGCGAAGTCGAACGAACTACATTTGTAGCTGACTTTTATCCAGACGTTAATATGTGTTTAGAAAATAATTTATTTGTAGACAATTTTGGCCAAGGGAGTTCAGGAAGAGATAACTTCCGCGGCCTTCGGGGCGTCCTGGAATAGGACGAGCGAAAAGTAGTTTCTCAAAACTCCCTGCCTGCCTTCTTTACTTGTATCCAACCTCACTGCACCCCAAAATGAAATAAATAATGATTGGTTACGAATCAGAATTTGTAACAGTCGTTCAAGGAGAATCCAGGTGATAGGCTGAATATGAGGGAATGTCAGTATAAAAGAACTTAGAGTTACCGTAGCCTGGCGGCTTTTTTCGTGCGAGGGATTTTCGTTTTGACAAAACTGTGTAAAGGGGCCAAATTTAGATCTCCACTTTCCTCCTCCTCTTTCCCATGGCGGCACCATCCCTTAAAATGGGCCATCGCGCGAACAATCTCGCTAAACAGGCTATTGACCAGAGCGTACAAAACACTTTAGAGTTTTCTCTAATATCAGTATTTTTTATTTACACATTAACGGAACTAAAAAGTAAGCAACGCTACTGCTTTTTTTAACAGGTAAACAATAATTGTGGGTAGCTTGGAATGGCAACAAACCATATTTTCACCAAACAAACCCCGTGCTCCAATTTGAGATTTAATACACTTGTTTGGTTTGCACAGCTTGTTAAGAAAACGTTATAACAACGCGCTGTCTGCATGTCACAATACATTTTTTCTCCAACAAAAAGTGGTTGATCATAATGAATAATCTGTAGCATTTCTTATATTTACATCAATAGAAAAATAGAAAATTTAACAGGAATATGCTCAATAGAGCGAACTAAAGTTGTAAACAACTTTAAAAACTTGAGGACCTCATTCCTTCCTTTCATAATCTCGACAGTGAAATTCAGCAAAGCAAGCTGAGCGTTACATTTGGGCCAAATTCCAGTCTTTGGTTGACATTCACTCTTGTTCTGAAAATGAAAGATCAAAGAAGGATTGAGTTCTTGCGGGTCAAAAAAGAAACAGAAAATAAGATAAAAATCCCGTGGGCGGTTAGACATTTGCCTTGACTTGGGGTAGGGGGTAAGTATATGGCACGTTTCAATATTTTGGACTCAAACGTTGAACGGCGTTGTGACTATAAATGAACGATTAGTGACAACATGCTTAATACTTTCATTCGTTCTGTTACATGAAATAGAGCATGGAGCCTTCAACCGTCGCAGACGCTTTTATCTAAGCGTAACGATGTCACGAAAAATAATGACCTAATTTGATGTGAAACGTTACATATTTTTTGTCATCAAGCATTTGAAGTTTCAGTGAAAATGGAATAAGCGTTTGGTGAACAGACGTTTCGCACCCGTAAATATCTTGCATGTATTTTGAGTGCGTAACCGCCTGTCAGACTTCAAATGTTTGACCACAAAAAATAAAACGTTTGATACAAAACCAGGTCACGTTATTTCGTGACGTGTCACGCTAAGAGGAAAAGACTGTGTTGCAGTCCATGATATTTTTTCGCAGATCTGAGTAACACTTTTGATTGGCTGAAATTAATGTTAAACAACTAGGTTCCAAGCCCGCAGTGTTCTGTGGGTAAGGTAAAAGACTCTGGAAACCCTGACTCGTCCCCCGTCGTCTTCATGTCGCGCGACGCAAGCGGCACGGGAGTGCGACTGGGGAACGAGTCAGCTATTACTGGAAACCTGGTTGTACTGAAAAGTCATCACTCTGGAACTGAACGGAAAGGAAGATCAGTGCGGCGCCGCTGGAGAGATATCAAAGGCCCCCGCCATCCATACCACTACGTTTCCGCCTACTATTTTTTGCATTTTCGCCTAAACTGTGCGCGTTTTCCAATCTTTATCGTATGGACGACGGGCGAAACGGCAAACCATAAAAAGTTTGTACCTTTTCAAACGATAACGCATTACGCCCCATCTATGCTAACAATGCGTTTTCGTTTTAAAACACAGAGTTTTTGATACGCCTTTCCCTATTGTCCACACTGATCGAAAATGGTGATGAAAACGTTTTAGTCTAAACAGGTGCAAACTGAGACTTTTGAAACCACTAACGCCCATTTTGATAATTTCAATGTGGACAATAGCCAAAAACGCAGCAAACAACGTTTCCGTTTTAGCGTAAACGATGACCAGAATAACGTTCTCAAACACAATAAGGCATTACTGTGGACAAGTGAAGACAACTGGAAAAAGCCTCTGTGGATGGAAATATTTTGACTGTTTTCGGATGATGTAGCTTTCTTCTTAGAACTTAGTAACACGTACCTTCGTCAGTCGCCTCCACAACGGGTGAAAACGACATCAGGTTATCCTGCGCCCTAACAGCATCATAAGTTGAGGGTGGCGCAAAGAAAACAGAGTCTCGTCTCTTCTCGTCAATCACTGGGGAATCAAGATGGAAGGCAGCCAGCGCACTGGATGGCGTCACAGAGCCTTGACTTGTTTTCGCCGCCATTCCAGCGAGCGGAAACAGCGGCGAGGCCTCCTTTTGTGCAGGAAAATGACGGACGACGTTCCCTGGCGACATCATGCCTAAGCTGTCAGTAAGTGCTGGGGTCTTGCTGCAGTCCGAAGGCGACACAAATATGGTCGTTTTAGGCATGGGTGTAATTTGGCGGGAATTTGGCGACGGAGTGTCCATGTCCGATAGATACCTGAGGATATGTATAGGTGTTCGGCCTGTTTTGGGAGCGCTGTTTGGTACCAAGGTTTGGGGTCCTTCAGGTGGCGTAACGGTAGCTTCTTCGTTGATTGGGCAGTCATTCGTTGCTTTCTCTTTTTCTTCGAACACATTTTCTAAAAAAAAAAGATAATTGGCAGAATTGAACATGATGCTAAGAAATTGCGCGCGGAGATACGCCATGTGTTCTTTAATCTTTAATTGCGATATTTGCCATTAGTACACTAATCTGGCAATGGCTGGTCAGCGGCTAGCTAAACAAAAACAATTGACATTGAACTGAATATACTGTGGACTGGAATAACAAATTACACAAGCAGCTGATAAGAACAGGAAGCTAATGAAATAAGGGAAATGGTCAAAACTATCGTCCTCAGACAGGACCCACCACTCAGCAAAAAGACAGGTGGTCTCTTCATGTACCCCCTTCCCCCACCTTAATTAGAGAGCGTATTGTTTGTATAACCCACACTCTATCAGGAGAAGAAACAAAGAAAAAGATTCAAACCTCCCTCGGTCATTTCTCCAGCAATGCAAGCTTCATGCACACCTAATATGAAAGTCTCAACTCAAATTTTGAGGCCAATAAATTTGGACAATTTGGCTAATTAGACAGGTGGTATCTTGCATAGCCCCCCTACGGGCTACCCATACACAAGGTGGGTCCTCCTCGAGTACAATTGTTATCACCACTTCCCTAACACTAACTAAGCACAATACTACTGTAGCTTTGAAAAGGGTGACAGATGACGCATGTACCACGGAAAAAGGAAGACCATTTCAGACCGGGATTGATCTAGGGAACGACGAATATTTATATGCATTTTCTGAAGCTGATATGGGCATAAATTTACAATCGTGTGACCTCCTAGTCCCCTGAAAACCTAGGCTAATTTCGGCTGGGAAAGAAATATTCACAAAATTGGAATTGATCTTATAGAACATCGTCAAATCATTGATGATACGGCGTTCCTCGAGCGATTGCCAGTTCAGGTCTGCTAGCATAGCAGAGACTCTACTGTTGCGAGAGTAGTCATTAAAGGCAAAGCGGGCAGCTCTCCGTTGGATAGACTCAATGGCAGACTCTTTGACGGTATGTGGTGACCAAGCAACGCTTGCGTACTCCGCAATTGGACGGACCAGGCTAGCATAGGCTCGCGACTTGATCACCCTATCGCAGGATGAAAGGTTCCGTTGGAGAACACACAAAATGTATTTGTACGCTAAACAGATTTTCGCGGAACGTCAAAAGTAATATAACATCTAATGCCAATTTCTGCGCAAGTGGCATGCAAGAAAATACCCCTGGGGGGGGGGGGGGCTCAGATATAAAAGTGACGGGAGTGATCTTCGTACCTTCTAACTTTATGTGAGCTATGCCCACAAAACAGAATGCTTGTACCTCTCAGGGGTACTTTACGACGATCACCCCCGTCACTTTTATATGGGAGTCCACCCCCCCGGGATTGCAGGCTCGTTTGCTAATATAGATGCAGCGTCCGTTTGCTGATATAGATGTAATCCCCCCCCCGGGGGATTACAGCGCGCGATTGCAAATATAGATCTGATCTATATTAGCAAACGCGCGCTATATTATCAACATCAGGTACAATAACTTCTACACATCTTACCAGCAATTTGTTCTGAAGGATCTTTTGCACACTCCTCTTCATCCGACGAGGACGGACAAAGATATTTAGAGAACGCGTCCTGTTCAGAATTCTGTGGATTAAAATTGAAAGTCGAGTGTCAGACGTGCTTTTCTCTCAGATCCAGGTGTTTCCGCAGAAAAGACGCACTCCCAGATTACTTAAAGAATCAGCGGCTTTATGTGAGGTTTGCAAAACCGTCCTACCGTTAACGAAATACGGAGAGACAACAGACAAGTTTCTTTTATTTGAATTTGAAATTTAAGAAAATTGATGACCTAACTCACATTTTTTGGAGTCTCGCTCCCTGTTGATTCCTCCGTCGTGTGGAACAACTTCACCGAAACGTCAGTGGGGACCTGTTAAAAACGATACTGTATCATTATGTATCCTAACAAAAAGAAGTTGTATTCGACAAAATAAACGCTTAGCTGGAATTTATCTTCCAGTAATCATGAGCTGTTACTGTACGATGTACGAGTTAACATTTCATCTCGAGTTGTGCAAAATCACGATGTAGCCTTACAAAGGAAAATGATAAAGTGCTCTGTACTATAAGAGAGATACACGCGATTGGCTTTATTTCCTTTTGATTTATTCTCTCAGAAATAAAATTTATGCCAATGACTTTCAAGATCATTCTAAATACGCTACGCCAACTTTCCGGGCCGGAGTTGACTTCAGTCTTTCTTGAATGCGTTTACTTCTCGTCACCAAAAATTAAAATCTATGACGCCTTTAGCATAACGGGTTGCTACCCATTTTGTGTCCCCAAATTAGTAAGGGATTTTCCCAGGCTACAAGGTATTGACACGTTAATAAAGTTCCTATCTATCTAACAACAAATTCCCTGACTTTTCATTGAGTAAAAACCAATTTTCATTGACCATGAATGATGAATCTCTTTGGCAGTAAAGCCACAAAAATATTTTTGGGAACAGCATTACCTTGCCAACAAAACTGAAAAAGCCCTTATCAAACCTAGTGGCAAGTAAATTGACAATTCCCTGACTTTCACTAACTTTGAGGTAGAATTAAGAACTTCCTTGGCTTTATTCAAAATTTCCAGACTTTTTCCTGACCTTTCCCTACCCGTGGCGACCCTGAGCATCAATCCCCCAATACACGGAAACGAAGATTGAGCTACTCACCTTCCCTCCCTGATCACCCTCAGCCTCTAATGGAATGGCATCCCGGTATTTAGACGGAGTTCTTCGCAGAGACCTTCGTAAGCCTGAACCAGGACAGCGCTCATTAGCTTTAGCACCAGACGAATCAGAATCGCCCGAGCTTTGGCCTTCATTCTCGGTAACATCACTTTCATCACCCGTGGACACTCTTCTTCTGGGTCCGTTTTGGTAGTAAGGTGTGCTTACTCTACCACGGCACTTCCTCGCCATAAATCGCTGCGGGGTGCCCTTTTTGCGATTAGGGACCTCTGTTTCCATCGGGCTGCAAGCTGCTGGAGAGTCCACGTTCGGTACGCTCAGCGGAGTAGCTACCTTCATTTCTGTGCATTCCGGCGTTCTCTGTTGGTCTTCAAGCTCGGCTGGCGACTGAAACGTTACTCTTCCAGGCGTTTTCCGAGATTTTCTACCGGTAGACTTGCAAGCTGATTCCAAAACTACTGGTTCTTGTTGCTCAAGATCACTCTCCATTCCATCTTCTTTCAGTTCAAGGTCTGTTCCACTTCCACATGCGTCCTCGTCAGCCTCGGGAGTTTCCTCACGCGCGTCTTCACCGAGAGTTTCGACTTGTCCTTGCTCCTCGTGAATTTCGCCAATCGAGGGTTCCTCGTGAGTTTCCCCAATTTCCATAGCTGTTCCTGTAACAGCGAGATCATTGGGTAGATTACTATTGTCGGGTGTTAGTCTAAGCCCAGGGCTGTCTTCGCTGACTATTTTGGGCGTGGTCACCACAGGGGTGTTCTTGAGCGCGGACCGTGGAGTCTTGCGGATGGACCGGCGGACTGGTGTCAGCAGCACCTCATCACTGCCGTCTGCAAGAAAAAAATTACGCTTCCGTTTTATATGCGGACGAAGTGAACGGTGTTCATTGACTGCACTGACTACTAAAACGATTGAGTTGCTGTGACTTCAACTGAAACTGGCCCACAAATTTAAACTGAAACCAAACACCTGACCTCAACTGATCACGAACCAGGTTAGCACGTTTAGCTTTGTCTGTTGCTTTTATCTTTACCAATTTCAGTTTCAGTAATCCTCTTGTATGAAAATAGTTGCTGCGGTTTCTATGTACAGTATTCATTCAACTTACCATTCTTCTTGCTCTTTTTCACCGGCGTAAGAATGGTCACAAACGCTTCGACCTAAAAGGTTACAAATCCGGCTGAAAATTAGTACAGTAAGGAAAACTTATCTCTTAAAATAATGAATTTTAGCCGAATTACTTCATCTTTGATTGTTAGACTCGGCTCAAAAGGTAGCCAAAACTCCGCAAAGGAACCGCGAACGATTCTCATACTCCCTTATCGCCTCTCGTACGCACTTAAAAATCTTGAACTCCCACCAACACTCGTTTAGGGAAGGTACGTTTTTTCTTGGGGGGGGGGGGGGAGGGCTGGGGAATTTTGGTATTTTTTTCCCAAAAAAGTGTTGGCCCTCCCTTGCGTTTTAATAAAAAAAAACTCCTGACCCCCCCCCCACCTTTAGGTGACTGACAAAAGTGCGACCCTCCCCTCACTACTACATGGTATGTTCCATGCTGTAGAAACCTCAGAACGTTTCTCTTGTGAACGCAAAGTGTTTGAATCTCAATATATCTTGATCAGATTGAATGTGTGCGCGCTGAAACAAGGAAAATGTGAACAATCAGTGTGGGATATTTACGTTTTATAGCTGGAGTTTGAATATGGAAGTATTTGAGTATTATAAAAGTTTTGAACATAAAATATATAAGGGAAAATACATGCACTTCTTTCTCTAACTAGCCGGCATTGCTGATGGCTATTCTAACAGAAAGGTTTATTTGTTTAGCATGCGAAATCTGCCTCTCAAAAACAAATATTTCCTACATTTCCGACACTGGGTAGAGCGCATTGTTGGATCTACTAGTAACTCTTTAGAAAGATCAGGCAGCGGATAGCCAACAGCAAGAAGCTGAAGAAACGATACCTGAGTCAAGTACTTCTCGATACGGACGGAGAAGGGCGCGAGTCCTCCGAGAAAAGCTATGTGCCATGGCATAATATACATGTAGAAATGTAACCTAGTACCCGCTATAATAAAACACCAAATTAAATCAAAGTTGGTGAAAAGAAAACCTTCATCTGTAAGAAAAATGGAAAGCAACATCCCAAAAATTCTCATTAAAAAATTCCGGAAACGATGTGTGACCCTCCCTTGAATAGCTCACCTGAGGTATGGCCCTCCCCTTTGGTGCTCACTTTCACTGATGACCCTCCCCTCTGAGGCCCCAGCCCTCCCCCCCCCAAGAAAAAACGTACCTTCCCTTATGCGCTCTCGTTGACTCTTTGTAACGGCACTCTCAAAGATCTTGAACCCTCGGCAACTCTCCTTTCCCATGTAACCACTTAATCTCATCCGCTCTTGACGACTCTTTACACTTTATATGGGTGCTCTAAAAGATCTTGAACTCTCGTCCTCTTTTTCTCTTTAACTGCTAACTCTAATGTGCTTTCACTGACTCCTTCAGCAACTCTCCTTCCCTTTCAACCGCTAAATTGTTTGCGCTTTCTTTGGCTCTCGTGCGCTTTCAAATAGTTTCCAGACTCTTGACGAGAGCAAATTTTAAGCTGTTTCCAGAAAGAACAAGAGCTAACGAAACTGAAGAGTGGACCCAAAATTGAGCTTTTAACTCATTTTCAATCTCTCGCGCGCTAAGTTGATTGACCGTTGGGCAGAAACACGTGGGTATCAAAGTGTACACACCTCTTGTTGGCGTTTTTCCGCTTTCAGTTTTTCCTTATCTGCCGCCATCTTGGCCTTCATCGCCATTCTCATTTGCTGGATTCTGTTTCTTGTGGTGGCAAGTTTGCTGCTGGCTTTGGTGTCATCTGCTGTTGGTTTCTACATGTAAATAAAAAAATGAATATTAAAACGAATGACTATCATAATGATTGTAGACTCCTACTAGCTTTAACACTCAAGAGAGAGAAGGGGAATGGGGGGGGGGGTGGAGCGGGGGAAGCTGCATGTTACAAGAAACACATCACTCTTTTGAGATTACCAGTAATAAACTGGATGAAAACATTGATCCAAACGAAGTCCTTTCCCCAGCAAAAGAAGGGAGGGGTATTACAAAAACTCACTCCCCAGAGGAAGGGTGGGGAACTGCTCTCTAACAAGTCACCCATTCGGGAGCAGCAGGGCTTATGCAATGGAGAGGGTGCCTAGGAGGGGAGGGGGGGCTTTATATACTTTAATTTATAGTAGTCAAACTGGACGTGCAGATTTGTTAAACCCTTGCTTTATATCACTTTAAGGAGATTAACCGTAGTAAAGATTGGGAACTTACAGTGTATCAAGGAACATTTGGTGGAAAGTCCCAACTGGGAAAACTGGGCTACCTTTTCAAACCATAGGAACTTTTCCAGTAGAACAAACAAAGCAGTACCATTTCATTTATCTCCCATCTTAACTTTCTGTAATTTTCCGGTAAGTGGTATTAACAACCTTTATCCTATAACACACTCCCTACCAACCTTTGCCTTGATCTTTTTGGTGACCTTCTTTGTTTTCTTCTCTTCTTCTTGCCAGTTGTTTTCCTTTGACTTTTCCAGTGCAGCAAATTTAGCATTTACATCCTCAACCTGAGTAAATACGAAAACTGCTCAGTGTTTTGTAGAGTCATGCAGTTGAGTCAACCAAGCCAAGTGAATATTCTTTCAAGCAGCTCTCTTTACCTAGCTACCCATGGGCCCTAGGGCTCATCATGCAATATATCCCCCACTCCCCCTCCTCCACAGACTATGTTTTGTTTGTGGGGAAAGAGCATGTGACAAGCTCAAAGAATGTCTGCATTGCTTCTAATATGCCAACACAATCTCAGCTTTGTGAAATACTGTTTAAATTGGTTCTCGGTCATACACTTCAACGTTAATATACACCTACAGATACAAGTATGTTCTGCTAAATGTATAAAGTAAAAACCATTTATAAATAAGAACTCAATTATTTTGTAAAACTTAAGCATCAAACAGAATAGAAAATTGCAACTAAGTTCTCATGCATGCCTACCTGAAAATAGATCATTTCCCAGAATCCCTGCAGATCTGAAGCAGTGGCCTGTTTTTCTGCATTTTGATCCTACAACAAGAAAATGATGAACTTAAGATTATACATGGCTTTATCACCTTCTGGCACTGACAGAAATGATGCTGATGGTAAAAATTATTCACTTGATGAGTTAGTCATAGTTTTCAAACACTTACTAGATGCTTGTACAATTTAATAAAAATGAAGAATTCAAAAGTAAACATTGAGCAGAAAATGTGATCAAACTACAATGAATGTATGACAGTAATAACTTGCTGTAACTAACCTCACTAAGGTCAATGAGACCAGAAAATTGACGAAACCTCTGATCAATCAAGAGCTGGGCTTGGCCAATTGTGGTTCTAATCTGTCCAGTTACTAAGTTAAAAAAAGGCATAACAACAATGAACAATATGATGACTATCTTCACACACTCAACGACTGAACTACATAAAATAGCAGCTCTCTCAAAATGTTTTGTATTTACACGTAGCTTTAATAAGTACATGTACAGGATTCAGTTGGATAAAACACCCAAAACCTCAAGCATGGGTTTGATGGAGCCGTTCCTTATGCACCAGACAATCTCTTCAAATTTCGGTAACTTCCTTTCTCTTACATGGATACGCACTAATGAACCTTCAGTGGACTGCTTCAGCAAGAAAAATCTCTGGCGCCCAGATGCCAGTTCCATAAACCCCCTCATAAGTTATGGGTTTTTTGAATGCATCTCAGATCGAGCAGGGCCTTTTTTTTCAAGTGACTGCCAACTTGTACTACAAGGGTTAAGATAGGTGGAACTGTAGACTGTAAACTAAGTGGCACATTACAGTTCATCAACTACATGTATGGATGCAAAATCACTTTCACAACATCATAAGTAAGTCTTCCTTATTTCTTTCTGTGAGTCTTTCTTATTTCTTACCCTCTTCAGTAAGGTTCTGTTCTTGAGTACTGATATTCTCCCAGTTTGCACAAAGTTCATTCAGCCTGTCAGTTTCCTTTGTCACAAGATTCCTAAAGTAGCTAGCATCATGCTGCTCCTCGGCAGCATCCTGCGGCTCCATAACTTCACTCTCCGTTGCAGTCACAGTAATGGCTTCACTGATAACCTCATCTGGCTGTTGCTGAGTGTCTTGAATCTCAGCAGATTTTAAACAAACAGTGCTATTGTTCTCCACAACTTCATCACTACTTTGCTGTTTTTCTGTTTCCTCGCATGTTTCCATAGCAACATCACATGGTGCAGCCGACGCTTCAGCATTGACATTTTCACTCTCGTGTTGCTCATTGTTCGTGGAAGTCACTGACTTGTTAAAAACTGCAACAGGATCTTCTATAATGGGATTTTCAGCTTTCTCTTCAGCTGGTTTCTTGGGACTAAAAAATGAAGATGCCGATGATGGGAACATGAATTCTGCTGCACTGTTGGGGCTGAGAGGCTGAAACTTAAAGGTTTTGGAAAAATAGGTGAATGTATTAACACCACTTGGTGCAGTGAACTGAAAGTCTGCAGGGGCAAAAGATGGGGCCTCAGTTCCAGAGCCTGTGCTTGGAGGGCCTCTTTCATTGCCTTCTGTGCTCCCCCTTCCGAATGAAACAGTGTTCTTTATGGCATCCACTGCTGGGAAATTTGCTTTTTCAGAATTTGAAGTGTTTTGTTCAGATGACAATGTTTGTTCCTTTTGAGGTTCCTCTTCTTCAATATTGGAGGTCCGGGTTTCTCTTGGAGGCTGATCTTCAATCTTCTTGGCTTGTGATCTTGTCTTGACTTGGTTTTTTGTTTCAGGTGCCACTGAAAGAAATCATTGTTACAAAGTGTGACCTACATGTACTCGATGATCACACTTAGAGTATTTAATCAGAAAAAAATAATGCTTAATTATACATGTACTGGGCAACATAACACACAGGGGTTTCAATAAAACTTGAAGTAGGCAGCTGGTTTGAGTAGAGTAACCGACTATATCAAAAAGGGCTTTGAAAGAAACTTCCTGTAATAACTTCAATTTAGGGGGAAAGTAGCCGATTTCTCTGAGCGAAATAACCGACACTTTTTGTCGGCCGTCGGTGCTTATTGAAAGCACTGAACACATCAGGCTTTACCGTGGTTGGCTGGACGCAACTGCAAGTTGAAAACAATAGAAAGGATTTGTATACATGCAGTGCCATATCCATGGCTCATGGCGCTTTTCGATGAAATAATTTAAATAGAAATTAGAAATCTACATCAATGATAAAAGCATAAATATATAAAAATACCAACTGAAATTCATATGAGAGATAAAACATAAATATATAAAAAAATAATACTAAAATTCATGTAACTTCAACTTCACCGATCATGTGGTCAAGTTGCCGCCAGTTTAAATCCAGCAAACATTTTATCATTTTGCTTTTTAAATAGCTGTATGTAGCTCAAACTCTCAAGGGAATGTGAATTATTTGAGATAGCATGGTGTTTTCAGTCCATACCGTTACTGGACTGAGACTTAACAGCACTTTTGCCTGCAGAAGGTGCCTTTGTCCGCAAACTCTGCCGAGTGACTCTACCAGTCTTTTCTGGCTTGACTTCAGCCTAACATAAAAAAAATGCCAGGCCATGTGAGAACAAGTACAGGCAAGGTGGAGTTAGTGATTATTAATGCACTGATCTGACTTCTGATTGGAAATGAAGGATCAGAGAGTCAGTGACCAAAGTCACCTAAGTCTGCAAATGAGTTACCAGGGTTACCAGTGGACCATCAGGGAATCCCAACAGAATGCTATGGTGAACCCAGAGTGACGGACAAGCAGATCCTGTCCTAGGGAAGTAAACCAAGGTGGATATTTACTGTCACATAATTTTTGTGTGCATAGACATAAATTATACTAGCTTTAAAGTAAGGGACAATGTATCGACAGCTAAAAAAACATAAGGATATGGAGAGCTGTTACACTTTTTACGCTACATGTAACTCTGCTCACACAATGTTCCTAAATTCCTTTGCACAAGTAAAACTTGCAGTTATTAAAGTTATGTATGTGGCATGCAAGATTTATGCAGCTATGAAACTCTACCTTCTAGTTGCTTCAATAGGCAGAAAAAAGGATCCAGTTGAAGAACTGGTGTTGATGAACCACCTGGCCTGTTTAAACCATTGGATAGTTTGAAAAGGCCAGACTTTTTCAGTTTCTACTAGCTAACATTGTGAAGTTGGTTTCCTCACTAAAGATGAGGATGATAATGATGATGATGACTGTCATTACTGCAACAATCTAACTGACCTTTTCCTTTATCTTCTCTCTAGGTGCAGCTTTCGATTTGGGCTCTGCCTTTTTGGCTGCATGGCTGGTAGGATTGGCTGCCAAGTTTGAAGTTGCCTGCTTTGCAATCCTGGCTGAAGATCTTGTTGCACGTTTCACAGGTTTATCTGCAGCAAACTGACTAGGCTTGATCAGTGGAGTGACCCCTTTAGTAGCTTTCTTCATTGCATTGGCAAACAAACTGGCATCGTTGTCGTGTTTAACATGGCGCACCACAAAGGACTTCTTCTGAGGTTCAGTTCCTTTCTTTTGTTTTCGCTCCTCACGCCACTTCAGCAACTGCTCTCTTCTATTGAGCTTTGGTTGAGAAGTTATTTCCTTCTTCTCATCTAAACAAGAAAATGTCAAAGTTTGTAAATTTTAAAAGTCTTGCGATCGTGTAATTTTTGCACTGGGATAATTTGTTTATCTAGTACATGCATCCATTTTCATCCCAGCAACCTGCTAGGATTGACCAATTTCCACCATTTTTAGCTTATTGTATCTCTAGGCTGTATTGGCCTTCGATTGCTGTATACTGCTATTGCTCAGCTGAGCTATTAAATGCAAGACTGAAGTCTACAAACTAGCAAATCTCGCCAACTACATGTAGCTACGACTTACCATTTTTGGCTTCTACTTCATTATTAACTGCATCAACCACATTTTCATCTGCCAGAGGAGATAAGGGCATCCTTCTTCGTTTTGACACTTCATCCATTCTGGAAAGATGACGATTTTCTTTCGCACGCTGGGACCTAACATCTCGATTGGAGGCTCCAAGCTTTCCACGAGTCTTGTACGACGACAAATGGTCGTAAGTGAATTTCTTCGTCGCAATATTTTCCATATTCTAACTAACTAGCTTAGAAAAATACTATATCTTACAAATTTGAATGCTAATGAGTTGCTTCCGGTATTAAAATCGACGATTTAAGGGGAAAAACTGGTCAAAAAAATATGCTAAAGTTTACGAAAATTGATTATGTCGATTGCTTCTCCGATCAGAACGAAAATTCCAGTTCGAATTTAGTTCTAACGTTTTACTTCACGCTGATTGGACAATTTCAAACAAAGTCACCAATCATATTCATGATTCTAGTCCACGTGACTTATTTCTGAACTTTGTTCTAAGTCGAGGCATTCTCGCATCGAGGCTCCCGAAAGTACAGAAGAATCACAACACTTCATGTAGTCCAAGGAGAGTTTCAAAATTTCGGACACCTTCAGTACAATGGGAGCTGCTCGAATCAAGCTGTCTCCTATCGGAATCGTACTCATAGGACTTGTAGTAGTAGCTATAATCTACTATTTGTCTACTGATGGAGGAAGTGGAGAGTTTTCTCATAAATATTTTGAAGGAGAAGACACAGTCTCGATGAAACAGCTCATTGCCACGGCAATTTTCCTTGCCGAAAAAGGAGGAGATGTCGTCCGTAAGATTCGCAAGGGAGAAGATCTAGGGGTGAGTTTTATGGAAAAATCCTTTCATCTTTGAGCACTTGGTGGCCAAAAGTTCAGAGAAGGTATAATAACTTACGCCGATTTTCAACTAAGGTTATTTTCTTTCGCTAAATTCTTTTTTCCTACAGCTGTTTCCTACCATGCATGCAGTGAAATTGACAACCACGTCCATTTCAACACCTTTCTATAATATGCAGCTTTTAGAGCTCTCTTGTTTGAACTTGCAGCTAAAGAACTTGGTTATAGATAAAGAAATATCCTGCTGAGCTCTTTCAAAATATGAAGTGAAATATATGCATACTTGACGTCGTGGCACGAAAGTTTGTTTAAGCTTAAGCTTAATATAAATGACAACGTGTACTTATTCAATTTACATAAAGCTTTTGTGCTGAATTAAAATGAGTTTACGTTGTAAGGCTGCCGGCACAGAGAGCAGAAAGTCCCGTAAAAATCTTCAACAATTCTTTTTGTAATGGCTTTGTCTGTCAATCATGTGCTTGTAAATGTATATTGAAACGTCAATGATTCATAACATTTAGCTATGAGTTTTTGATGTTTTGAAAGTTTAGTTCTGGATCTTAGATTCCAACGCTTGTGAATTAAAATACAAACCATCCGTGCCATCACTGGCATACTTTTGTGGGCAAACGTGATGTTTGTTACCACAAGATACACAGGTTTTGTGAGGGAAAACAGGAAAAATTTGTTAGGATTCATGAAGACATGCATGATTACTGTTGCTAGAATAGCACATGACAGTGTCCCTAAGAACTAGAGCACTGAGTGGAGCTATTTCAGTTGACACACTTTACGCTCGCCAGCAAAAATCACCAAGTGTGCCTGTTCCCGAGATGGCAATTTTTCCAGCAACTTTGATCACCGCGACAAATTGCCAGTATCTGACATGTCAGATATTGGCGATTAACATTCACTACAATTCTGTGAATATATTGCTGGCCATTGCTTACCCTGCAAGCAGAGGTTTCTTGGTCGCCCTATGTTCCGGCGGGCGAATAAATAACCTCTGCGCAAAACCGTCTGATTCTTTGATCTGCTGCTGTCCAGGATTTTGGACGAATTAATTAAAAATACTTGATTCTACCTGGCTCTCAACCAGTTTTGAAGCTGACGCATGCTGTAAATGCTGTCAAAAAGTGTGCGCGCTGTGATACGCTTGCAAGGTTGTTATACGCAACAGATTTGCTTTGTTTTGTTACAAAATTCTTTTGTCATTTCTCCTAGCTCAGAAAATACGCAAAAAGATAAGGAAGCAATTGTTAAACCTTTGCTTTACTGATATTTATCTGGAGTTGAAAGTAACGCTCAAATAAAGCGGGTGCAAGTAACGTTCTTATGGAGTTCACAAGTTTTGTTTATCTCACGAGTGAATGCGCATACAAAAGGTAAGTGACGACGCGTATGACGAATTTTGTGCATGCACGACAGGAAATCAGACGGTTTTGCGCAGAGGTTACTTATTTGCCCGCCAGAACATAGGGCGACCAAGAAACCTCTGCTTGCAGGGTAGCCATTGCTTAGTGTTTACGCTTCCGTGAAAATCGTCAGTGTTCGCTCGCAATCAAATTCGCAGTGATAAGCATATAAAATTACTTAGGGGCCGATTACATGAGCCGGGCTGGCTCGGTTAGCAGGGCTGGCTCGGTCTACTGAAATGACTGCTTATCCCGGTATTACATGAGGCGAGCCAGCCCGCCTGCGGCTAAATTTAGAAGCTGTCGTGTGAAAAGATGGCTACATCAAAGAGCATGAATCGAGTGCTTTAACTTTCGCTAATCCATTATTTTAGTGTATGATTTTCAGTTTCACATAGCTTTATGGTCTGATAAACCTTTATGTGTTATATAGAATGAGAAATATTGATCTTCTGGTGAGCCATTTTGCTCTAAAGTGAAATTTAGTGACGAGAAGGTGTTAGCCCGGCTAGCCGGTCTGCCCGGCGATCGCAATTACATGGTACATTTTTATCCCGGCAAGCCGAGATCCTAGCTAGCCGGGCTGAGGTTTTTCCACGTAATCACAAAGTTGATTTATAATGTATTTTACAGATGTGCCGAGATCCCGGCAAACCAAGCCACCCAGCCTCATGTAATCGGCCTCTTAGTGTGTCGCTGAAATTTCTTGAACGAGCATTTATAGATCTCAAGGTGCAATGCAATGCTATTGCAACTTAGACAAGTTGCATGAAAATTAAATGTCTAAAAGCCCCTCGCCACAACTTGTCTTGCGACAAAAAGTTTGCACTGCAAGTTGCAGAAAACACTTCATGTTCAATTTTTTTGGCAACATTGCCAGATATGTTGCAGCTTGTAACATATTCTACATTTTGTCTTGCAATACTCTCATCACTATTGCATTGCAAGTTGCAGTAAAAATTACCTGACATAAGAGTATATCAGTGATCCATCTACCTGCGTATCCCGCGTCTAAGACACATAAATTTGTCAAAAGATGCAAAAATTACTTTCCAGATGCATCCCTCTGGACGCAGAATCCTCTTTCCCATAAAATGCAATCATTTCTGATGCCACTTTTCTTCTGTAGACACTGAAATACAATTAACCATTTACCAATCGTAAGTCATCCAAATGAGCGCTCGAACTTAACAACAAAATATATACATGTAAGCTTAACTTTTTGAAATCAAACAATTTCATGAAGATGTCAGGTGAATTAAGGCTTGGGTCTAAAATACTGGCAAATTTTCAGTCCATTTTCTAGAAATCACACTTTGAAAGGCATTAAAGAATCAAAGAGCGGTGAACTGACACAGAGTATCAAAAGAAATTAAAATATTTTGTAATTACCTAGTCACGCGATTGACCACGCCCTTTATCATTGGAAAACCTAAACTGACGATTCCCACTATGTGCTGAAGATGTAGGTGAAGCTTCTTTTCATAAAAACATTTACCTCGAGTAGTAATTCAGAAACCGGGCTGGGATGGTTTGAGTTGTTGCACTGGGTCAATACTATTTGCTGTTTTTGACTAGTGCCAGTCCTTCTCCAAAGTTGCAATGTCTTAATGGAAAGGGATTAAAAGGTTAAAAAGATTAAAATTATAGCCTAGGGTATAATTTTGGTTAAAATTTCGTTCGGTAACAAGTGGGAATTTTTAGTCAAAGGTTCTCTTACACATTTGGGCGTGGTTAGTCACGTGATCAAAATATAAAATACACTAAATATAAATTTTGCACAGTTTTGGGTTGCAGATTGCCTTAATGTGTTATCTAAGTGATAGGTTTTAATGTATTTACTGTAGACCCCCCCCCCTTGAAATTGCTGCAGACCCAGGCCTTAATTTACCTGAGATGGATTGTCTTAAACTATCCTTTGTTTCATCAAAAAGATCGCCAAAAACGTGTGCAAATGCCGCCGCACTCTTACCACGTAGTGTAGTCACTGTTTCAGCAAATGCATCTCAGTAAAAGAGAAAATTTTGTCCTAAATCAGCTTCTCACACTGAACAGCATACATTTGATGAAAGAATCATGAAAGAATGACAATGTTGCTCTCACCTCGCGGAATAAATGCCAAATTTTTCTCTTACAGATAGCCTTCTTTTGTGGTTGTTGTTGAAAATGCGAAAAAGAAAATGCTGCTAGTTTTCTTTTGCATTTTTGGGTGACTTCTTCTACGAGTTGTTGCGACCATTTTGATCTCAGACAAACTACCACTTTCCATATATGGAACGCTAGAAAATGTAGGCCTGCAATAGTGTACTCAGTTGGCTTCTCAGCACCCCGGTGTAGAGGTCAATTTTGCCTTTGTTGTTTCTCTTGAAAATAGTTTTTTTCACTGAAAGCTGTAAAGTAAAATTGAAGATAGAGGGCTGAAAAAGGTAAAGGCTTGAACTTAGCTGTCTTTGAACTTGCTCAGGTCTTATTTTAAACATTTCTGCTTATTTTAATCAAATTTTTGGCTCTGGGACTCACAATGGTAGGTCTGGGACTCGTGCTTAACTGGCCGAGTGAGTCCCAGGACTCAGTACTTTCAATTTCTAGATGGATCACTGGTATATTTGGGTGGTTTTTGCACATTTTAGAGCTCAAATAATTAGTATGAGTAACTGTTGTAGGTTAAAATGAATTTCAGGCCAAAGTGATTTCAAACTAGTTTCAATTGACTATTAAACAAAGGAAATGCAAATTAAACTACAATCCTGTCCAATTGGTTAAGGGACACTTAGCCTTTTCTTAATTTTTTCATGAGCAACTTAAAAATAAGTGATAACATTAACCAACCAAAAGCATTTTACAGAGTTCTTTCTCCCGTTCCCCCTAAACAATGTTGAAGTACAGAAACTGTACAAGATATTCGAAATGTGTTGGGCTCTTGACAGTCAACATTGTCTAGGGGGGAGGGGGAGAAGATATTATTGACGTGTTACAAAAATTTTGGCTAAGTGTCCCAAACATTCTGGCCAGGATTGAAGTTTGAAATCATTTTCACCTGAAATTCATTTTAACCTCCAACATATATACTGTAGACTATACAGTAAGACTGAAGCAAAGATTATAGGCAGTAACAACTGTTCAGTAAATAGGATTTATGACTCCAGATGGGTGTAGAGTGTTTATTTGAGACCAGTGTGTCACATGTGAACCTAGTAAACATGACATACAATACAGGATTCTTCCTGTTATTGTTGTTAAAGCTTCTTGCCATCAGAATGCAAAATATTCAATTCCCATCAGGGACCCAAAATTTTTGCTTTGTGGTCCCATACTCATGGCAAACTGAAAACAGTTTGTAATCATTTTATTCCTTGCTCTGTAGGAAGAAAGCAAAGGGCAGACTCGCGAAGGAGCCAACAATCCTGTAACCCAAGGTGACATGCTGTCCCATAGGATAATGTATTACGGCTTCAAAAAGGCGTTCCCTAAACTAGATGTAGTATCTGAAGAGCACGACCATGGAGATGTTGATTTGAAAGGTGTGAAACTACCTGATATATCAGACATCAACATTGGTAACAAACTCCAATTCAACAAGGAAGATGAACTTGTTTCTACTGGTAATCTCTTGGTGTGGATTGACCCTCTTGACGCCACACAAGAGTATACTGAAAACCTTGTTCAGTACGTCACAACTATGATTTGTATTGTCGTCAGAGGAAAACCGGTGGCTGGGATCATTCACAAGCCATTTCTTCATCAGACCTACTGGGGTTGGGTGGGTCATGGATCGTCGGATAATTTGAAAGTTCCCTTAGAAAAAGAATCTGCGTTAAAGACACCAAGAGTAATAGTTTCAAGGTCACATGCAGGGAAAGTAAATGCTACTGTTAGAGAAGCATTTGGTATGCAATCTGCTGTGATTCCAGCAGGTGGTGCTGGCTATAAGGTGTTGTCATTATTTGAAGACAACGCTGATGCTTATGTCCATGTGACTCTTATCAAGAAATGGGACATCTGTTCAGGAGATGCTCTGTTAAGAACACTGGGTGGAAAAATGACAACGTTAGACAATGACGAAATTGAGTATGGGGATGGGAAAAAACCAGCTAATGAAAAAGGACTTCTTGCTGCAATACACAGTCATTCTGAGTATCAAGATAAGCTTGCGCACAAGTTGAAGTCATAGTCAGTGAGAAAAAAAAGTTAAGACCAGTCACCAGGGAACTACATTTTGTATACATTGTGTGTCTTTACATGGACTGTCAAGTAGAAGTTCTACTCAAGTTGGTTGTTATAAGAAATGGGAAAAACTGGTGGACAGTGTAGTTTGCATAATTATATTTAAGTTTATCGCATGGATAAGATGCAAACAGCTGTATTTATTTATATCTCCTTAGAGGAGCTCTCTTATGTAAATTTTGCTAAAATTTTTATGTCAAAATTAATTCTAACTACAGTGGAACCAGCTTACTTATCTGGTTACTGACAGGACACGAGAACCTGGCCATGCTCATGTGTGTGGCCTATAGCTGTAGCTAAGTCACCACAGTTGAACTGCAACTATGGCATCCCCTGAAAGCAGTTACATGGTGGTGCTTGGACACCCTAGAAAAAGGTTTCAGAGCCAGTTGAACTGTGCAAAATAGAGACATACATAAAAGAGGGTATCTAATGTGAGGTATTTTTCTGTTGGGAATTAACTGGTCGAACTTTGTACTTTTATTGTTTATTTAATTTAAGACTTGGGGTTTGTTGTGGTAAAGATGGGGTTTTGTGACACTAAATTTTGGTGCTTTTCTTGTAAATCACAAAAAGCTCAAAGTTAATGACTCCTAACAAAGGTGTTCAGTTTATAGTGGAGAAAATATCTCTTAATTGTGGTTTTTCTATTTAAAAAAAGCTGAACTTAGGCTCTCTTGGGAGTTAACTGGTTGAACTTTCTACTTTTGTATTTTATAGTACAAGACTTGGGAATTGTTGTGGTAAAGATGGGGTTTTGGTGCTTTTCTTGTTATATCACAAAAAGCTCAAAACTTATGACTCACAACAAAAGGTATTCAGTTTCTAGTATTTCTATTTAAAAATAGCTGTCACAAAGTCTTTAGCACCTGAGAGGAAGCAGCTTGCTTCAGCATAACACAGCAAACAATACGGTTGTACACTGACATGGACTGCTGGTAAAAATAAGCTTTCCAGTTTTACATGCATGTATGCTACAAAGGTAGTCTATTGAAAACTGACCTAAGCATCATCGTCTTTTCATGGATAGAGAACCACTGCTTATGCTATGTCTCTGGAAAGTAAGCTTTTCTTGGAAATGCTGTTTCTAATGTTTTATTGCAGTGATTTTCCCAAGCAGTTAGACTAATTATTATAATCTGGGTTTGCTATGGGTGGTAGTTGAAAAACTTTTGGATTGTGGGATTGCGAAAAAAAACAAAGGTAGCAGATGCAAAAATAAAATATGTGAAAACTGAGTGGGAAGGGACACGTTTTATTTTTGTGTTGCTTTCCCTGTTTCTTCACTCCTGCTATGGGTCAGGTGGTGCAAGACCATATTCAACTGCATTGTAATCAGTCAGCTTCACTGTAGTTTTGAGTTAATGGATACCCATACCCACATGTAGATGTGACATTTAGGTTGGGTGTTTGGTGGGGAAACATTTTAGGTAATGTCTTTTCAAGGTTTTTTTTTTCTTTTTTTTGGGACAAAAATCGGTTTTTGAGGTTGGACAGCAGTAAATTGTTCAATGTACTGTGTGGTTGCAGAAAACATCTTAACACCCACCACAGAGGGTCATTGGAAATTCCAAGGAGGGGTGGGGGTGTCTCAAAGGCCAAATTTTTAAAGGAAAGTATGCACCTAAACTGGAATTTCCAGAGGGGTGGGGGTTCAAACCAAAAAAACCCCTCAGTAGGGGGAGTATGGATATTTTCTGAAACAACACAATCTGAGAAAAATGTGAAAAGCATGATTGTTTGCAATGTAATAAAAGTTACTGACCAAACATTTCCAGCCATATTCCTTTAACAGTTGAAGAGCTGAGGTCAGAAAGAACGTAGAATACCGTTATTTTGAAAGGCCTAAAGGGGACAAGTACCCTTCTTGTGAACTAAACATTGGCCTCTTGAAGGGATCTCCCTGTCAATTGAAGGGGACTAGTTGTGGACTTGCCCTTCACAGTGTGCTTTTTCCGTCATGTACTGTTCATGCGACAAGTCCTTGCCACCAAATACAAATAGACCAAAGACCAAATCAGACTGTCCCTGCAACTTGTCACTAGGACATGTTTCCAGGACTTGTCCTCATTGGTTTACAACTGCTACTTGTAAGTTCCCAGTATTCGGTTACGTGCATTTGCCACCCCAGTCAGTGAGAACATAAATTCAGTAGTAGTCATCACTTTCTATCTCAGATAGGCATCTTTATAATAAACTATAGGTTCCTCCATAATGTTATATTTCAATATACCTTTATTTGGCACTTGAAACTAACAAAGATCAGACAGCCGTGCAAAATACATTGTAGTAATTGTTTGCCTCATTTAATTGTTGTCAAAATTTATTGATGTCATAACTGAAGGAAGGTCACCAAAAAGGAAAATGGTAACTTTGCAATGGGAAAATCAGATTTAAGACACAGAAGCTAGGAAAAAAATCCAGTGGAAATATTAGTTTGGCAAAATTAGACTTGGAAAATGCCATTATCAAAGAAAAATGCTGAGGAATAGGATTCACAAACCCTTTGAAGACCCTCTGAACAATTATTTAGTAATTACAAGCTTAATAAAAGAAATGATTATTGCCACTGATTGACAGTCTCTGTCCAGTTAGGCCAATAAGCATCTTCCAAATAAGACTGGTCACCCTTTCCCTTGATGTCTTTTTCCCACTGTGCCTCACATTTCCTGTACAGCAGCAGAGCAGCTCTGGCATCTTCCACTGAACTGTGTTCATTAACCTGAATGTCCCACTTCAACAATTGCCTTGTGAGGCGTTTAAGAGAAGGTGTAGAGTTCCTGGGAAACCCCGCTAAAGCTCGTAAAGGTATGTGCTTAGATGTATCCCTGATAAGATCCGAATAGTGTTTTAACCTCAGTATTTTCAAGTCAAACTGCAGTGCATGACCCACGAGTATACGACTCTTGATGATCCGTTTGACTTTCTTCCTCGCAGAGCGAAAGGAAATTGCGTTCTTCATGTGTTTGGGACGAATGCCGCTCCATTGTGTCCTATAATCCGTGATGGGCTTGTCGGGCTTAACGTAAGTGTCGTAAAGAACGTCCCCTTCGTAGTCAACAATGCTACATCTCGCTAAAGCACTTGTCTTATCGTCGCCAACGCCAACCATTTCACAGTCTAAAGCGACTGGACGCATTACTTTAGTAGCATTGCAACTATTCTTCGCTGTAAATTGACCATTTCTCAAGTTTCTTCCTTCATTTTGAAGACAAAAAGAGTCATCTGAAAAACAAGAAGAACTACTATCCACAGAAATTGTGTCAAAATTATTCAAGTCTACGTCTTCCTTCTCGCGATCGAAAAATTTGTGTTCACCACAAAGGTTTAATCTGCTAGCATCCTTTCGCCGACGGCCATGATTTCGTTTTTTCTTACACGTAATATCTCTACGTTCAGAGGGTTTCATGCTGGTAGTGTTCTCTGTAACAGGAAGGCCTCAGAACAGCAGAAAATTTAAAGAAACCGGTAGATTGTTATGTCGCCACGTGGTGCAATCCAGACGCCATGTTGGTTGTTGCGTAACCGGAAGGACTGGGGACAAGTTGAGATTTAGCATCCTAGTGCATGCTAGGTAACTTCAGTTTCTTTTCAATTATTTTATTTCTTTCAATTTTCATCGTTATTCTTGAAAACGTTTGGGCACATTTTATTCGCATTTTGCAAGGTAAATTAACTTTTCAAAATCTATGGAAAACGTCCCTGTTATTTTTATCAAATATTGAGTTACTTTATGAATAATTAATAATTTCACAACCTTGTCTTTTTTCTCGCGACGACAAATTGCAAATGAAAAGTGCTTTGTTTTGGAAAGTTTCGCCACTACTCTGTACGGCTAATACCTTTTACGCGCAGTAGCTTTTGTATCTTATCGTATAGCCCAGATTTTTGGTGCTTTTCAAGGTTGAAAATTGCCCATTTTGGAGTGTTTTCATGGTTTTTGTACTCAGCGGGATTTTCGAAACATGGAACAGACCAAATTCCAGAAATTGATAACTATTTTTGCGGTAAATGGGCATCCTTGCAAGGATGGCTAGCAGGCCCTGACACATTAATAGAGTAATTTTTATTACACTTAGCCTGTGTTGCTGGCCGGAGTCGTCATGAGCCTTCGCGGCTCCGCCGCTCAATCCTTACGCAAACAAATCCCGCAAGTTACGCAGGCTATATAACATTTAATTGTGCGCATGATCTTGGACAGCGGAAATTCGTGCTGGCTGCGCTGTTTTCATTCAGTCTTATATTTTTCAGTTGAAGGTGGAAATCCGCGATCAAAAAAGGCTGGGTAGGGAATGGGTAGGTAGAAGGCTGAAAATATGGTCTAAACAGCATTTGCAAAGCTACGAGAAGCGAGAGAAACAGTGTAAAATATT